>LR990051.1:0-2500 GCA_905147135.1 Blastobasis lacticolella
AGATAAGACGGAGCTCTTGGCCCGGTTAATGTAGAGTCCCATCATACGCCCCACCCTATCAACAGTATCGATCGCCTCCTGCATCCCCACCTTCGAGCCTGCGAACAGGACTAGGTCGTCGGCATAGGCCAACGCAGAGACACGCTCCGCATTGAGCCCGTAACCGATTTCCTTCGGTAGGGACGCCAGTATGACGTCCATCGCCATGTTGAATAGGAGCGGCGATAACGGGTCTCCCTGACGGACACCGCAACCGACTTTCACCGAAGGGCTCGTTCGTCCACGCACGTCAAAGACCGTGGTGGACGTGGTGTATAGACGAGCTATGTAATCACAGAATTCCACCGGCAGTCCCCCTCCCCGTAGCAATTGCACAAGTGCCGCGTGCGACACTGTATCGAATGCTTTGGAAAAGTCTAGGACCGCCGTGTGGCACTCTCTTAATTTCCTTCGGCTATCCCCTAACACCGCATCTAAGACCGCGGTGTTCTCGAGCGTCCCATCCGCGCAGATAAATCCACGTTGACGGGCGTCGGGGGGACGACAGGCGAGCAGTCTTCGCGCCAGGATCGTGTGCATGTGCCTCAGCGGTATTGACGCGATCGAGATCGGTCTATAGTCGCCGGGCCCAGCAGGATCATCCTTTTTCGGCACAAACACCGTTCGACACTCTCGCAGTTCGGGCGGTATCTCGCCTCGTTTTATCCAGGCATTGTAAATTTCCGCTTTCTGGGCCGCAGGAACTGCACGCCAGTCTTCTGCCCGAATACCATCAGGCCCCGGCGCTGTCTGCAAGTCGATCTGGCATGCCTTC
Source organism: Blastobasis lacticolella (assembly GCA_905147135.1). NCBI lineage: Eukaryota > Metazoa > Arthropoda > Insecta > Lepidoptera > Blastobasidae > Blastobasis > Blastobasis lacticolella. The sequence continues at coordinate 815 of LR990051.1, forward strand.
ACTTCATCTTCGGTGAATGGCTTCCACAGCTCGGAAAGATTTCGATTATGCTCGCCCCCGTCCTGCTCTTTGCGCTTATTAAAAGCCCTCAGAACTTCCGGTGTGGGCCCCGGAGCTTGCGACACTCCCTCTAGAATCGGACGCCAGTAGGCATCTAATTCTTCGAGTTCGTGACGCACCTCCCGGAAAGAGCCATCAATAATTTCCGTGGCTGCTCGACGCCGACACTTCCGGTACAGTTCCTGTACCTTTGCGTACTCTCTTCTTCGGAGCTTCCGCTTCGACAGCGATGCTGACTCAGCGGCATCTTGCGGGTCACGGCGTCTCCTCGCAAAACCAGAGGATCCCCTCCTCGCAGCCGCCCTCTCTAGGAGTTGAGCCACAATTTGAGAACCTTGTGTTTCCGATGAGGGCACATAAATATGCTCCACGCCAACATTCGCAACCGGAGGGTCACTCGACCGACCATCGATCCGTGGCACAGGGACCGGCGAGATTTGGGGGTCTGCGGTCATCTCCTGATGTTCGGAGATTTCCTCCTGCCCCTGGGAGGATAGTTGCTCCATGTACCGTAGTACAAGGGCTTTATAGGCCGGCTTACGCCGTTGGCCTTTTATGGCTTCGAGGGTTCTACCGAAATTCGGAAGTTCCCTCATCAGTTCCATATTGCCGCAGATCCCAAACTCGCCCGTCAGCCTGGCTTCGGTCTTAGCCATGAGTGACACCTCTTCGTCGCGCCATCGGCGCTTCGCCTCCCTCGGAGCGCTCTCCGCGTTCATTTCGAGTGGGTGGGCGCGCTTTTTGTGCACGCCCAACCCCGTTTTGGTGTTGAAACCCCTGCCACACATTTGGCACTGGTGGGTTATAGACGACGCACAATCAGAGCCGGATTGGCCAGATTGAGGCGCCGGGATGGAATTTCGCGAGCTGCCCTCCATCTCCTGCGTGGTAGTGGAGGTACCCGCATAATTTTCATTAATTGGTGTGCCAGCGGTAAAATTCCAGGAACGGGGGGTGCTAGCCCCCGCCCCCGTTTCGCGCACGACGTTTACAATGGTCCCACCCGAAGGTGTCGCTACACTAGAGCTCCCCTCGTACTGTTGAGGTGGAGACATCCTTTACGGGACTGCGAGGTTCAAGACCAGGCTTCACCCCATTGCTACGAGAGTCTGACTAGACAATCTCGCCGCACGCACCAAACACCGCAATACGGAGCAACCCCGCACACGGAGCAAGGGGACCAACACACCGACGTCTGAGATGCCAGTGTCTGTCGGCTTACGCCGACTCGCTCGCATCTCACACATCGGCAGTACGATGCGTTACCTATGTCGTTATAACGTTTCCGATATAACACGTTGATAGGTCACCGTCGAGATGTACAAGCACCATCTCTACCTACTGTGATCTTACTGACTGACAGAACCCTTTCCCCCAGACTAAATCTGGTATCGGGAACCATCGAGCCAGTTTTATGGGAGAGCGCCAGTAGGTTAACGACTTCCCATGTCCACGCTGTGCGTGTACCTATGTCGTTATAACGTTTTCGATATAACTCGTTTGATAGGTATCCGTTGAGATGCACAAGCTCCATCTCTACCTGCTGTGGCCTTTCTGACTGACTGAACCCTTTCACCCAGAAGAACTCTGGAATCGGGAGCCGTCAAGCCAGTTTTACGGGAGGGA
>LR990051.1:1918462-1960962 GCA_905147135.1 Blastobasis lacticolella
GTTTAGTCTTGACAAATACTCTGACTGATTTATTTTTAATTTATTTATTTTACTATTTATTGCACACAATAAAGAAAGCGCGACCATAGAGAAGGCGCGATAAAAACTTGCTATGAAAATAAAATCATATGAACTTGTTTAAAAATACTTACTACCATAAATACTTAGGTAAGTATTAATTTTGGACCCCGGGCCCACGCGAGAGCATAACCGGGACTGAACCCAAGATTATAACAATGAGAAGTTGCAAATAAACTGTTTAAAATAGTTAAATTGACTATTTTCGGCTTCATACACGCGTGTTTGATTTAGTAAATTAATACTTATGTAAATGTATAGAGAATTTTATTAATACAAACCTCTATTTTAGGTAGTAAGCTACAGAATAATAACTGAATGTGAGTATGTATAGAAAACCCACACTCGAAAATACTTAAAACGCTAAGTTAATTAATAATAGGTATACATATATGTAACGACGACCTGAGTGGTTCAGTGGTCAACATTACTAAGTACACTTAGAAGCCACGCAAGAGGTCCCGTGTTCGATTCCCGGTCGGGCAGAAATTGAAATGATGAATTTTAATCTCTGTTACGGGTCTGGGTGTTCTATGTATAATAAGTATGTATTTAAAAATATATAAGTAGTTTATCAGTTATCTAGCACCCATAACACAAGCTTTGCTTACTTTGGGGCTAGATGGCGCTGTGTGAATTTGTCCACGATTATTTATTTATTTATTTTATTTATGTAAGATATGGCTCACAGGTAGTGCTATGTAGCGACCTGGTAACGGGTCCTGGCAGAAACCGGGACTGGCCACTCAGCTGATGATGAAGTAACTAAGACTGTGTATAAACACATACATAAGTATGAGTTACTATTCTAGTGAAAATCAAACAGAATAAAGACTAAGTACCAAGATGTATATTACAATAAGCATAGAAATCCTTTATAAAATTCGATATTTATTTAGGCCATAGCAAAAACATTTAAGCAACCTTATAGCTGATTTAAATGAGATTTTATAAAACAAACAATATAACATACGTAAACGATATTTATAACACATAATTCTAACCAAATGAAATGACATGATTATCGAGAATCTAATTAAATGTTTATTCTTTAAAGATGGAACAGTGGTGTTACGTACGATTGAATATAAAATACAAAGAAACAAAACTAACTACAATACATAACGTAGCAATATACCACAATGCAAGTTTGTAGGTACTGTAGCGGGTGTGCTCATGTAACACGACTTCTTCGTACCACTTGTAGCACTGCGTGTTACACTGAGTTTAAAGTAAAAATGCAAATGTTTAATTGATGTTATATTGATAACTTTAGTTTGAAGAATGATATAAAATACATATGTCGTCGCGTGAAGGAAAGGGTGTATCAGGATCATTGTCATCAGGGTGGTGATATCAGTATTAGATCGTCCAGATAAATTAAAGAAAAGGTTCACATTTACTCCACTGTATTTATTCCAATTCATTTTTGCACATCACTTATAATTTCACTTGAAATCAGAGCAGTATCACAATGTAGGCAGTTGAGGTGATTAACTTTCTTATTTCAAAAGTGATTTTAAATTACTTTATTTTCAAACGTAAATAACACTTTCTATAAACGAAATGTGGAGACAGTTTCAAGACGCGTCGCTCCTCGGCGGCGGTCGCGCCAAGAATGGCCGCCACTCGGCCCGAGTCGTGCCGTCGAGACTCTGTCAGCACGCCCCACCAGAGGGCGCACTCCCACTTCCGTTTTCTTCGTCATGAGTCCGTACTATTGACCACATGAGTCCGTACTATTGACCGCATCCGTCACGGCCGTCCTGCTATACACACGTCCTCGTGTGTTATCTGAAACATGAAAACCATAGCACAGTACCATATTCGCTCGGTCACTTCTGACCACAACACATCACCCAAGTAAGTCTTATGAATCATGTGATTGGATCTATCACGACTGCTTCAACCCACCAATACTTAAGTAACTGCTATTTGTGTACACATAAAACATACGTACATTATCATTTATCATACTAAACTTCCGTAGATTGAGAGAGACTTGAGAGAACAACATCATCTCGTACACAAGTTATTCTTTCTAAGTTGCCGACATAAATTCAGCTACGGCTTCAGTTTATGAGAGAGGCGTGACAGGACACCAGACTATGAACCGTATCACAATTACCACAAATGAAGGTTTCATCATCATCACCAGTGTTTTCCCCTTGATGATCTTGTTGAGTGGGAAACATCACAAATCCAATCACAAAGCTCGTGTACTGTCCCCGACCTCCATTACTGTAGGTACTTAGATTTACTACAAATATGTGACATACCTACCTACATAAAATTTTCAGTACTCGGCAAAAGACCCAATGGTACTTCGAGTGTGATCGAAACACTCCTTCATTAAATGCCATATGATTTTGGTCATCCGTCAGCGCCATCCTAATTTTAAAAATAAGAGTAATATTACCATACAGAAGAAATGACACACAGGCGAACCACCACACTGACGAACGCTATCAGACGGGCAGCCACGCAATCGGGCCGCCTCGCAACCGGGCCGGCACGCAACTGGACCTGCACAATAGCGAAATACCACACAGACTAGGTGCCACACAGACTGGGTGTCACTCTGGTCAGTTCCACTCTAATCGTCAAACTACGAGTATATTCTATATTCTGTATCACGTCTGCCATAGCACGATACAGGTAAGATGTCACACAAGGGTAAATGGCACAGAGGCGAAATGCCACACAGAAAAATACCACACCGGCGAAATGCCTCACAGGCTAAATGCCACACAGGCGAAATGCCAAACAGGCGGGATGCCACACAGGCGAGATGCCACACAGGCAAGATGCCACACAGGCGGGATGCCACACAGGCGGAATGCCACACAGGTGGGTGCCACAGAGACGGAAGCCACACAGGCGGGAGCCACCCAGGCGGGAGCCACACAGGCGGGAGCCACACAGGCGGGAGCCACCCAGGCGTTAATAAACATTGCCAACATATAAGCTCAGTGTTGTTCATTCGTCACATTTTTTAAACCAGTAGGTATTTATAGACTCTAGTAATACCTCTTTCTATAATATAGGGGCACCACTGTAGTAGCCGTACTTATATAGCCACTGCTAGACTATACAGTATACTTTTTAATATGAAATTGCTGAAATCATGAAGTAGTAACTTAAACACGCTTTACTTCACTAATAGCTGTCTATAGACTCTCAGCTCGTGGTCAATTCTTCGACCAAATTTGCACTAAGTCAGTGATAGGTAACAGTCATATCTGCTATCATAACACGTAATAACGGTCTACGAGTTACATAACAAGTAATCGTCACAGACCCGAACAAATGTTCACGGTGATATCTCTACAAAAACAACATTATCTCTACTGCTCAATATCAAAACTAAATCAGGAGTTTAATAATATGAAGCTCCCACGTTTATCTGTTACGCCAGTCATAGGTAAGTTGTTACCATCCAGTTCATATGTTACCACACCAAAACTAAACAAGTAATAATCATCGTCATCAATTTTAACTGTTCGAACAAGTATACTCTATTTAGAGTTTACGTTATGTTTTAGCCTCCCATTTTGAAACGATTTAACAATGATTGTAATAATGAAGGTGTCCCATATACAGACGCCTTCTAAAAAAAAAAATTACAACATTAAATTTGCCATCTACAGCCACAACATCGAGACTTTCGGGGCTATCACACACATGATTTCCAGGCCACTCCAAGTCAGCCAAATAAATCAGGATATTTGACCTCAACAACAGTTCAGGTACTACTAAACTTGTACTGGCAGAAGGATATAAAATCTCACCATTGCTTACACTGCCTCATCTTACTGGTACAACAACAGAACTCGAAAAAGTTACTTTATATCGGTAATCATGGAAATTTCAGTACTCGGAGCTAAAGTTAATTTAATAAACAGACTATTGAACAATCACCAAAATATCTGGACTTTCTTAACATCATTGTCGTTCAACATTTTCTCACAAAGATTGAAACAACTACCTTCTATTAGCCACGCTCCCATAGCCTCCATCTGGCCGGTAAGCAACTGTCATGATTTATAATTATAATGTGCACAAATCAAATAGTTTACACTGGCAACATCGATAACGTTTCGCGCGAACCCCTCCCACTGGTGGGGAGAGGGCCGCAGGCCTCGTAGGCTGAATTGCCTAAGTTATGTATGCATTCTTGTTCGAGCTGCTGGAGAAGACGGTTCCTTAAGTGAAAGTCTACCTATTTGTACCTATTGTTTGTGTCAACCTAAATTTACATTGAAATTAAAATATTAAGTATTTCCTGGACGAAGTGGTTTCTTTACACTTCAGAAGCGGATACACCGGTATGTACAATTTTAATTTATCACTATTTTATTCGCCCACAAAAGTTGAAACAGAATGGCTACATTATTTTTACTTTATTTTGCATAAAACTCAAATTTAAACATTTGGATACATTGCACGTAGTGTATAACTTTGACCGTATTCGAACGGGTATTCATACACTTTTTCGCGACTAGGGTATTGATACGCACATTAAACACTTGGTCGGGGCTACCCTCCGACAGTGTTTATTTGTTGCGACTTAATACAAATTTTATAAAAATGCTAAAGTGTTTGATCGGGGCTACACTCCGGTAATACTTTGCATTTCACTACACAAAATTTACTTGATTAGGGTATTGGTACGAACATTAAACATTTGGTCGGGGCTACCCTCCGACAGTGTTTATTTGTTGCGACTTAATACAAATTTTATAAAAATGCTAAAGTGTTTGATCGGGGCTACACTCCGGTAATACTTTGCATTTCACTACACAAAACTTACTTGATTAGGGTATTGGTACGAACATTAAACATTTGGTCGGGGCTACCCTCCGACAGTGTTTATTTGTTGCGACTTAATACAAATTTTAATAAAAAAATGCTACGTGTTTGACCGGGGCTACACTCCGGTAACTCGTGGTATTTTACGACATACGAGTATCGGCACTAGGCTGGGGCAACTCTCTAGCAGTGCCGTCGTCGTACGATCAGAAAAACACCCACACACGACAGCAAGAGTTCAATTACTGTAACACCTACCTACATTTTTTTTTATTCCTGGTGTTACCTGCGTGCGGTGGCCGTAAAGTTTACTATATTTTATTTAAAAGTACGATGCACATGCGTTCCTACTTAATTTATTGTACCTATTCTTGTTTCTACTATTGGGAATACAAACCTAAGGCGAGACGTCGCCAAAATTGAAAGATAACACTTGTTGATGACAGGTGTGTTTACCGAATTTTAACGATTATTTACGATCATATTATGACAGCATTTAATAATTGGTCAGTAAAAAAAAAAAAAAAAAAAAAAAAAAAAAAAAAATGTAAATAAATATATTTTTATTAACTGTCGTCGTCTAATTTACAAATATGGTCTAGGGGGCGATACGTATGTGCCGATGACATCCAGTTTTACTGAGTGGCGCACACGTTCGTCGGATTGATTAGGGGGCGATACGTGTGTGCCGATGACATCCAGTTCTACTGAGTGGCCCACGCGTTCGTCGGATTGAATAGGGGGCGATACGTGTGTGCCGATGACATCCAGTTTTACTGAGTGGCTCACGCGTTCGTCGGATTGAATAGGGGGCGATACGTGTGTGCCGATGACATCCAGTTTTACTGAGTGGCTCACGCGTTCGTCGGAGTGATTACGGGGCGATACGTGTGACGATGCCATCCAGTTTATACTGAGTGGCGCACACATTCGTCGGATTGATTAAAGAATGTTATGACGTCTATATTTATACTTACCAGTCGATTCTTGAATTCAATAAAACATAACATTTAATTTTAAAGCAGCAATCCTTTTATATAATATTGTGAATACGGGCTTCGGTTACTGTTTGGTAGGACTGCCCTCATTTTAACAAATGAATGTTTTCGAGTGGTTTATGGCGACTATGATAACTTCTTTCAGCGTCTACAAGAGATGACGTCAGATAAGGAGTGCGGCACACCGCCAGGTACGCCCCGCATCGCCGGCGGCCACATAAGAAATCTAAACGCAGGAGAAGGAGAGAAAGTACTTCGCTGTCTTCTAATGACGAGGAAACACCACGGAAGACCCGTAAGACATCGAAACGTATTTCTGCTGATGACGTCTTCAAGCTACTAAGTAAATGGAAAGGAGAAGCAAGTAAGCCATCATTAAATAATAATAATCTACACAACGTGGTCCCTGAATTTGACCCGGCCAACAGAACTCAAACCATCACAAGTTGGCTGCGTAAAGTTAACGAATGTGCCGTTATATATGGATGGGACGAAAAACAAGTCGTACATTTTTCACTACAAAAATTAAATGGGCTAGCTAAAAGATGGTTTGAGGCCTTGCCAACTGTCAATTATACCTGGGATGAATGGCAGACAAAGCTACAAAAAGCGTTCCCCAGCGAGGATAACTACGGGCGTTTGTTAGAAGAAATGTTAAATCGAATATCTAGACACGATGAGTCCCTACGCGAATATTTTTTTGATAAGTTGTGTTTGTTAAACAGATGTGATATTAAGGGGAAGAAAGCTGTTGACTGTATTGTATACGGGATTTATGATAGATCAATTAGAAATGGGGCACAGGCACTAAACTGTTCGGAACCCGAAGACTTGCTCACTTTTCTATGCTCGCAAAAACAACAACCGGTAAATTATACTAAAGGTCGGGAGCGTATCGTTCAGAAAATAACAATATCAGTAGCACCACGCCTAACACTCGTTCGATCGATTCGCCGTTATGTTATAATTGTAATACTAGGGGTCATCCTTTTTATAAGTGTGATAAGCCCATTGTAAGATGCGTAGTATGTCGTAGAATAGGGCACAATAATAATCAATGCAAACTCGAGCCTTACGACCGTTCTAAATCTAGTTCGTCTGCACGGAACAATCTAGAGAAAAAAACACTTAAAATAGACACTGAGAATAAAGCAAACGATAAATTTTTTAAAACCGCTACAGCAAATGATCATTCCATGCAGGCGTACATAGATTTCGGTAGTGAGTGTACATTGCTCCGTAAATCGGAGCAGAATCCTTGAATTTAGCGAAAAACTTTTTCGAAATTCCCATAATAAAAGGGTTCGGTCACTCATCCGTCGCTCCTCTGTACAAAGTCCAAGTTTCGATTGGGTTAGATGATATAGAATCTACAATAGAAGCTTTGGTGGTAGACGATGTGCACATGCAAACTGCTATGTTAATTGGACAAAACTTTACTGAGATGCCCGGCGTCACAGTCTTGAAAGATAGTCAAAGACTTACTTTTTATAAGACACCTAAGGACGACGCACTTAATAACCAGGACCAAATATTAAAGCTTCATGTCGTTGAGACTACTAGGATTAATAAAACTAGCACGGTCGCCGTATACACGGAGTCTGAGAGTAATTTCACTGGAGACGTATTCACCGAAGGGTACAGCTCTGCGGAACCCGGAAAAGAATACAGCTTATTCCAAGGTGCGTACCACCTTTCCCATGGTGAGGGCAAGGTGGTCGTCTCAAACCTGGGTCAATGTCCTTTGACCCTGGAAAAGGGAACCGTAATAGCTAGAGTGGTACCCTTTGTGGAACATAAACCCTACCAGGTACATAGAATCCAAGTAGATGCTGCTCACTTGGAACCCCTGAATAGATCAGACATAAAAACTGGACCAGATCTAAGTGCTGACCAGGTAGATATACTACATTGTCTGCTTCAGGACTATAGGGACTGTTTCGCCACAAATTTGGAGGAGATTGGCTGTGCAACAGGCGTAGAAATGAAAATTGATCTACTGGACAATAAACCTGTTATATACCGGCCGTATCGCCTGTCTCATGCCGAAAAGGAAGTTGTCCGTGAGACCATAGATGAGCTCTTGCGGAATGACATCATCCAGGAGTCTACATCCGACTATGCCAGCCCGATCATTATGGTCAGAAAGAAAACAGGAGAGCCTAGGCTGTGCGTAGATTTTAGGGCATTAAATAACAAGACTGTGAAGGATCGTTTCCCATTACCTCTCATAGAAGACCAAATAACAAACCTTAGTGGTAACATTTATTTCACAACTCTCGACTTAGCCTCCGGCTACTATCAGGTTCCAATGGCTAAGGAGAGTCAGCACCTCACAGGATTTGTGACGCCTGACGGGCATTATGAATTCAAAAGGATGCCTTTTGGTCTGGCGAATGCGCCGGCCGTCTTTCAACGGGTAATAAATAAGATCTTAGGAAATAGGCGTTTTGAATACGCACTTGCCTATCTAGACGACGTGCTTATACCCTCGAAAGACGTAAACGAAATGTTTCGAAGGCTAGAGGAGGTGCTGAAACTCTTTAGACAACACGGGCTCACTTTAAAACTGTCGAAATGTCGTTTCTTTGACTCTACCGTTAACTATTTAGGTTACGATATTTCATCGCGTGGTGTACAGCCTGGAGAGATTAAAATAATGGCAGTCAAAGAGTTTCCAAAACCCAGTAATGTTCACGAAATACGACAGTTTCTCGGGTTAACGGGTTATTTTAGGAAATTTATAAAGAGTTACGGGGAGATAGCGCGGCCATTAAATGATTTACTAAAAAAAGACTCAGTATGGCGTTGGTCAGAAATCGAGGAACAAGCTTTTTGTGATCTCAAGGCAAAGTTAATTGAAAGACCTGTGTTAGCTCTTTACGACCCTAGCCTCGAAACAGAGCTACATACTGACGCCAGCTCCCTCGGTGTGGGTGGTATTCTTATGCAATGGCAGAAGGACATCAGAGTTCTAAAGCCTGTTGCTTATTTTAGCCGCCAAACAACACCTGAAGAGAGGTACTTACACTCATATGAACTTGAGACACTGGCTGTTGTATGTTCTCTTAAGAAGTTCCGCGTCTACCTTTTGGGATTACATTTTAAAGTGTTTACTGACTGCGCCGCACTCAGAACAACGTTGACCAAACGCGACCTGATTCCAAGGATAGCCAGATGGTGGCTCCAGATTAGTGAATATACTTTTGATATTGAATATAGACCAGGCACACAAATGTCCCACGTGGACGCCTTAAGCAGGAACACCAAACTGTCGGCGGAATCAGATGACAACCCATCTGTTTCAATATACACTTTAGAACAGGAAAACTGGCTTTTATCTCTTCAATTAGCAGATCCCGACATTTGTCGCATTCATAAGATTCTTAAGCCAGAGGATGACCAAGAATGTACGGACATCCGTAAAAATTACATAGTAAAGAACCACACGGTCTATAGGAAGGTCGACAGCCGTTTGTGCTTAGTCGTCCCACGGAGTGCTAGATGGCAAATATGTCGTGCTAATCACGATGATATTGGTCATTTAGGATTTACTAAAACCTTAGAAAGAATACAACACAGTTATTGGTTCCCAAAACTAAGGAGATTCATAAAGAAATATGTAGCCGCGTGTTTGGAATGCGCGTATAATAAAGATACCGTAGCGAAACGGAAAGCTGGTCATTTACATCCAATCGAAAAGATTAGCATTCCCTTCCACACGATCCACATGGATCATCTCGGTCCTTTTGTTAGGAGTAAGGACAGCAACTCTTATATTCTGACCGTAGTAGAAGCTTTTACAAAATATGTTTTTGTAAGGGCTGTCAAGGATCTGAAAACCAAAACTACAATAAAAGCATTAGAGAGAATATTCTATGACTTTGGCGTTCCGGCAAGGATAGTGTCTGATCGGGGTACAAGCTTTACGTCCACAGCTTTTAGAACCTTTTGCGATTCACTTGGCATTAAACATGTACTAACCGCTGTCGCTTGTCCCAGGGCTAACGGGCAAGCCGAAAGGTTTAATCAAACCATTTTAAATGCGTTAGCAGCGCAAAATTTCAATGGGCATGAACGCGACTGGGACAAGCGTCTAGGCAATATTCAATGGGGCATCAATAATACTGTTAATGCCTCAACCCACAAGACGGCTACAGAAGCTTTGTTCGGTCTCAAATTACGCGATGGTCTGTTAAACAAACTGAATATTACTAATAGTACGGATGCAAATCCGGACCTACAAGAAATTAGAGAGGAAGTCAGTGCTAATATAAGTAAAGGTCAAATCAAACAAAAAGAAAGACACGATGCAAATCATGTGGAGGCTCCTTTATACAGAGTAGGTGATTTAGTTAAAATCTTGCGCAACAACTTTGAAAACAATAAACAAAGCACAAAGCTTCTGTCTAAGTTTGTGGGACCCTATAGAATTACGGAATCACTCGGTAACGACAGGTATAAGATAACTGATGTACCTGGATTCGGTAGAAAGGGCAAGCCATATACAACTGTCATTGCGTTCGACAGGATTAGACCATGGATAAATGTGAAGGCACTTGAAGTGCATGACACAGACGTTAGTAGTTCAAGTGATAGTAATATCGAGAGCGAATAATATTTTTGATAAAATCAAGAATACTTGCCGTGTCATTATATTAATAAACCGAATGTGTCGAAAACTTGGGTATGCCATTTCGTACAATAATAATAATTAATTTTATAACTATGCCTACCTAAGTTTTACTCGTTTTTCTTTGTGATTAAGGACCTATTATTATAATTTGTGATAATTAGTTAATAAGTATAAATGTATTTGTACAGTTCACAGCTCTAAATTAATAAAACAGTAATCATGAAATGAACTATAAGTAGTAGAGACTTACCGTTTTTACATGCTGTTATTGATAACTAAATAATAATTTACGAATGTCATGATTTGTTAAATACTTAAATAAATACATTATGTAATGAATAAATAATCAGTTAATATTGATTTATTGTGTATAAATAAATATGTTATGTTAATTAATGTATCTATCCTAGACAGGGCTTATTGCTGGTTTGTAGTGCGCCGGGAGGCGGCACGTTATCGGATGGCCGAATGTCATGATTTATAATTATAATGTGCACAAATCAAATAGTTTACACTGGCAACATCGATAACGTTTCGCGCGAACCCCTCCCACTGGTGGGGAGAGGGCCGCAGGCCTCGTAGGCTGAATTGCCTAAGTTATGTATGCATTCTTGTTCGAGCTGCTGGAGAAGACGGTTCCTTAAGTGAAAGTCTACCTATTTGTACCTATTGTTTGTGTCAACCTAAATTTACATTGAAATTAAAATATTAAGTATTTCCTGGACGAAGTGGTTTCTTTTACACTTCAGAAGCGGGATACACCGGTATGTACAATTTTAATTTATCACTATTTTATTCGCCCACAAAAGTTGAAACAGAATGGCTACATTATTTTTACTTTATTTTGCATAAAACTCAAATTTAAACATTTGGATACATTGCACGTAGTGTATAACTTTGACCGTATTCGAACGGGTATTCATACACTTTTTCGCGACTAGGGTATTGATACGCACATTAAACACTTGGTCGGGGCTACCCTCCGACAGTGTTTATTTGTTGCGACTTAATACAAATTTTATAAAAATGCTAAAGTGTTTGATCGGGGCTACACTCCGGTAATACTTTGCATTTCACTACACAAAATTTACTTGATTAGGGTATTGGTACGAACATTAAACATTTGGTCGGGGCTACCCTCCGACAGTGTTTATTTGTTGCGACTTAATACAAATTTTATAAAAATGCTAAAGTGTTTGATCGGGGCTACACTCCGGTAATACTTTGCATTTCACTACACAAAATTTACTTGATTAGGGTATTGGTACGAACATTAAACATTTGGTCGGGGCTACCCTCCGACAGTGTTTATTTGTTGCGACTTAATACAAATTTTATAAAAATGCTAAAGTGTTTGATCGGGGCTACACTCCGGTAATACTTTGCATTTCACTACACAAAATTTACTTGATTAGGGTATTGGTACGAACATTAAACATTTGGTCGGGGCTACCCTCCGACAGTGTTTATTTGTTGCGACTTAATACAAATTTTATAAAAATGCTAAAGTGTTTGATCGGGGCTACACTCCGGTAATACTTTGCATTTCACTACACGACATACATTTTTACTCGATTAGGGTATTGGTACGCACCTTAAACCCTTGGCCGGGGCTACCCTCCGACAGTGTTTATTTGTTGCGATACTAATATAAATAATAAAAAAATGCTACGTGTTTGACCGGGGCTACACTCCGGTAACTCGTGGTATTTTACGACATACGAGTATCGGCACTAGGCTGGGGCAACTCTCTAGCAGTGCCGTCGTCGTACGATCAGAAAAACACCCACACACGACAGCAAGAGTTCAATTACTGTAACACCTACCTACATTTTTTTTATTCCTGGTGTTACCTGCGTGCGGTGGCCGTAAAGTTTACTATATTTTATTTAAAAGTACGATGCACATGCGTTCCTACTTAATTTATTGTACCTATTCTTGTTTCTACTATTGGGAATACAAACCTAAGGCGAGACGTCGCCAAAATTGAAAGATAACACTTGTTGATGACAGGTGTGTTTACCGAATTTTAACGATTATTTACGATCATATTATGACAGCATTTAATAATTGGTCAGTAAAAAAAAAAAAAAAAAAAAAAAAAAAAAAAAAAAAAAAATGTAAAAAAAAATATTTTTATTAACTGTCGTCGTCTAATTTACAAATATGGTCTAGGGGGCGATACGTATGTGCCGATGACATCCAGTTTTACTGAGTGGCGCACACGTTCGTCGGATTGATTAGGGGGCGATACGTGTGTGCCGATGACATCCAGTTCTACTGAGTGGCCCACGCGTTCGTCGGATTGAATAGGGGGCGATACGTGTGTGCCGATGACATCCAGTTTTACTGAGTGGCTCACGCGTTCGTCGGATTGAATAGGGGGCGATACGTGTGTGCCGATGACATCCAGTTTTACTGAGTGGCTCACGCGTTCGTCGGAGTGATTACGGGGCGATACGTGTGACGATGCCATCCAGTTTATACTGAGTGGCGCACACATTCGTCGGATTGATTAAAGAATGTTATGACGTCTATATTTATACTTACCAGTCGATTCTTGAATTCAATAAAACATAACATTTAATTTTAAAGCAGCAATCCTTTTATATAATATTGTGAATACGGGCTTCGGTTACTGTTTGGTAGGACTGCCCTCATTTTAACAAATGAATGTTTTCGAGTGGTTTATGGCGACTATGATAACTTCTTTCAGCGTCTACAAGAGATGACGTCAGATAAGGAGTGCGGCACACCGCCAGGTACGCCCCCGCATCGCCGGCGGCCACATAAGAAATCTAAACGCAGGAGAAGGAGAGAAAGTACTTCGCTGTCTTCTAATGACGAGGAAACACCACGGAAGACCCGTAAGACATCGAAACGTATTTCTGCTGATGACGTCTTCAAGCTACTAAGTAAATGGAAAGGAGAAGCAAGTAAGCCATCATTAAATAATAATAATCTACACAACGTGGTCCCTGAATTTGACCCGGCCAACAGAACTCAAACCATCACAAGTTGGCTGCGTAAAGTTAACGAATGTGCCGTTATATATGGATGGGACGAAAAACAAGTCGTACATTTTTCACTACAAAAATTAAATGGGCTAGCTAAAAGATGGTTTGAGGCCTTGCCAACTGTCAATTATACCTGGGATGAATGGCAGACAAAGCTACAAAAAGCGTTCCCCAGCGAGGATAACTACGGGCGTTTGTTAGAAGAAATGTTAAATCGAATATCTAGACACGATGAGTCCCTACGCGAATATTTTTTTGATAAGTTGTGTTTGTTAAACAGATGTGATATTAAGGGGAAGAAAGCTGTTGACTGTATTGTATACGGGATTTATGATAGATCAATTAGAAATGGGGCACAGGCACTAAACTGTTCGGAACCCGAAGACTTGCTCACTTTTCTATGCTCGCAAAAACAACAACCGGTAAATTATACTAAAGGTCGGGAGCGTATCGTTCAGAAAAATAACAATATCAGTAGCACCACGCCTAACACTCGTTCGATCGATTCGCCGTTATGTTATAATTGTAATACTAGGGGTCATCCTTTTTATAAGTGTGATAAGCCCATTGTAAGATGCGTAGTATGTCGTAGAATAGGGCACAATAATAATCAATGCAAACTCGAGCCTTACGACCGTTCTAAATCTAGTTCGTCTGCACGGAACAATCTAGAGAAAAAAACACTTAAAATAGACACTGAGAATAAAGCAAACGATAAATTTTTTAAAACCGCTACAGCAAATGATCATTCCATGCAGGCGTACATAGATTTCGGTAGTGAGTGTACATTGCTCCGTAAATCGGAGGCAGAATCCTTGAATTTAGCGAAAAACTTTTTCGAAATTCCCATAATAAAAGGGTTCGGTCACTCATCCGTCGCTCCTCTGTACAAAGTCCAAGTTTCGATTGGGTTAGATGATATAGAATCTACAATAGAAGCTTTGGTGGTAGACGATGTGCACATGCAAACTGCTATGTTAATTGGACAAAACTTTACTGAGATGCCCGGCGTCACAGTCTTGAAAGATAGTCAAAGACTTACTTTTTATAAGACACCTAAGGACGACGCACTTAATAACCAGGACCAAATATTAAAGCTTCATGTCGTTGAGACTACTAGGATTAATAAAACTAGCACGGTCGCCGTATACACGGAGTCTGAGAGTAATTTCACTGGAGACGTATTCACCGAAGGGTACAGCTCTGCGGAACCCGGAAAAGAATACAGCTTATTCCAAGGTGCGTACCACCTTTCCCATGGTGAGGGCAAGGTGGTCGTCTCAAACCTGGGTCAATGTCCTTTGACCCTGGAAAAGGGAACCGTAATAGCTAGAGTGGTACCCTTTGTGGAACATAAACCCTACCAGGTACATAGAATCCAAGTAGATGCTGCTCACTTGGAACCCCTGAATAGATCAGACATAAAAACTGGACCAGATCTAAGTGCTGACCAGGTAGATATACTACATTGTCTGCTTCAGGACTATAGGGACTGTTTCGCCACAAATTTGGAGGAGATTGGCTGTGCAACAGGCGTAGAAATGAAAATTGATCTACTGGACAATAAACCTGTTATATACCGGCCGTATCGCCTGTCTCATGCCGAAAAGGAAGTTGTCCGTGAGACCATAGATGAGCTCTTGCGGAATGACATCATCCAGGAGTCTACATCCGACTATGCCAGCCCGATCATTATGGTCAGAAAGAAAACAGGAGAGCCTAGGCTGTGCGTAGATTTTAGGGCATTAAATAACAAGACTGTGAAGGATCGTTTCCCATTACCTCTCATAGAAGACCAAATAACAAACCTTAGTGGTAACATTTATTTCACAACTCTCGACTTAGCCTCCGGCTACTATCAGGTTCCAATGGCTAAGGAGAGTCAGCACCTCACAGGATTTGTGACGCCTGACGGGCATTATGAATTCAAAAGGATGCCTTTTGGTCTGGCGAATGCGCCGGCCGTCTTTCAACGGGTAATAAATAAGATCTTAGGAAATAGGCGTTTTGAATACGCACTTGCCTATCTAGACGACGTGCTTATACCCTCGAAAGACGTAAACGAAATGTTTCGAAGGCTAGAGGAGGTGCTGAAACTCTTTAGACAACACGGGCTCACTTTAAAACTGTCGAAATGTCGTTTCTTTGACTCTACCGTTAACTATTTAGGTTACGATATTTCATCGCGTGGTGTACAGCCTGGAGAGATTAAAATAATGGCAGTCAAAGAGTTTCCAAAACCCAGTAATGTTCACGAAATACGACAGTTTCTCGGGTTAACGGGTTATTTTAGGAAATTTATAAAGAGTTACGGGGAGATAGCGCGGCCATTAAATGATTTACTAAAAAAAGACTCAGTATGGCGTTGGTCAGAAATCGAGGAACAAGCTTTTTGTGATCTCAAGGCAAAGTTAATTGAAAGACCTGTGTTAGCTCTTTACGACCCTAGCCTCGAAACAGAGCTACATACTGACGCCAGCTCCCTCGGTGTGGGTGGTATTCTTATGCAATGGCAGAAGGACATCAGAGTTCTAAAGCCTGTTGCTTATTTTAGCCGCCAAACAACACCTGAAGAGAGGTACTTACACTCATATGAACTTGAGACACTGGCTGTTGTATGTTCTCTTAAGAAGTTCCGCGTCTACCTTTTGGGATTACATTTTAAAGTGTTTACTGACTGCGCCGCACTCAGAACAACGTTGACCAAACGCGACCTGATTCCAAGGATAGCCAGATGGTGGCTCCAGATTAGTGAATATACTTTTGATATTGAATATAGACCAGGCACACAAATGTCCCACGTGGACGCCTTAAGCAGGAACACCAAACTGTCGGCGGAATCAGATGACAACCCATCTGTTTCAATATACACTTTAGAACAGGAAAACTGGCTTTTATCTCTTCAATTAGCAGATCCCGACATTTGTCGCATTCATAAGATTCTTAAGCCAGAGGATGACCAAGAATGTACGGACATCCGTAAAAATTACATAGTAAAGAACCACACGGTCTATAGGAAGGTCGACAGCCGTTTGTGCTTAGTCGTCCCACGGAGTGCTAGATGGCAAATATGTCGTGCTAATCACGATGATATTGGTCATTTAGGATTTACTAAAACCTTAGAAAGAATACAACACAGTTATTGGTTCCCAAAACTAAGGAGATTCATAAAGAAATATGTAGCCGCGTGTTTGGAATGCGCGTATAATAAAGATACCGTAGCGAAACGGAAAGCTGGTCATTTACATCCAATCGAAAAGATTAGCATTCCCTTCCACACGATCCACATGGATCATCTCGGTCCTTTTGTTAGGAGTAAGGACAGCAACTCTTATATTCTGACCGTAGTAGAAGCTTTTACAAAATATGTTTTTGTAAGGGCTGTCAAGGATCTGAAAACCAAAACTACAATAAAAGCATTAGAGAGAATATTCTATGACTTTGGCGTTCCGGCAAGGATAGTGTCTGATCGGGGTACAAGCTTTACGTCCACAGCTTTTAGAACCTTTTGCGATTCACTTGGCATTAAACATGTACTAACCGCTGTCGCTTGTCCCAGGGCTAACGGGCAAGCCGAAAGGTTTAATCAAACCATTTTAAATGCGTTAGCAGCGCAAAATTTCAATGGGCATGAACGCGACTGGGACAAGCGTCTAGGCAATATTCAATGGGGCATCAATAATACTGTTAATGCCTCAACCCACAAGACGGCTACAGAAGCTTTGTTCGGTCTCAAATTACGCGATGGTCTGTTAAACAAACTGAATATTACTAATAGTACGGATGCAAATCCGGACCTACAAGAAATTAGAGAGGAAGTCAGTGCTAATATAAGTAAAGGTCAAATCAAACAAAAAGAAAGACACGATGCAAATCATGTGGAGGCTCCTTTATACAGAGTAGGTGATTTAGTTAAAATCTTGCGCAACAACTTTGAAAACAATAAACAAAGCACAAAGCTTCTGTCTAAGTTTGTGGGACCCTATAGAATTACGGAATCACTCGGTAACGACAGGTATAAGATAACTGATGTACCTGGATTCGGTAGAAAGGGCAAGCCATATACAACTGTCATTGCGTTCGACAGGATTAGACCATGGATAAATGTGAAGGCACTTGAAGTGCATGACACAGACGTTAGTAGTTCAAGTGATAGTAATATCGAGAGCGAATAATATTTTTGATAAAATCAAGAATACTTGCCGTGTCATTATATTAATAAACCGAATGTGTCGAAAACTTGGGTATGCCATTTCGTACAATAATAATAATTAATTTTATAACTATGCCTACCTAAGTTTTACTCGTTTTTCTTTGTGATTAAGGACCTATTATTATAATTTGTGATAATTAGTTAATAAGTATAAATGTATTTGTACAGTTCACAGCTCTAAATTAATAAAACAGTAATCATGAAATGAACTATAAGTAGTAGAGACTTACCGTTTTTACATGCTGTTATTGATAACTAAATAATAATTTACGAATGTCATGATTTGTTAAATACTTAAATAAATACATTATGTAATGAATAAATAATCAGTTAATATTGATTTATTGTGTATAAATAAATATGTTATGTTAATTAATGTATCTATCCTAGACAGGGCTTATTGCTGGTTTGTAGTGCGCCGGGAGGCGGCACGTTATCGGATGGCCGAATGTCATGATTTATAATTATAATGTGCACAAATCAAATAGTTTACACTGGCAACATCGATAACGTTTCGCGCGAACCCCTCCCACTGGTGGGGAGAGGGCCGCAGGCCTCGTAGGCTGAATTGCCTAAGTTATGTATGCATTCTTGTTCGAGCTGCTGGAGAAGACGGTTCCTTAAGTGAAAGTCTACCTATTTGTACCTATTGTTTGTGTCAACCTAAATTTACATTGAAATTAAAATATTAAGTATTTCCTGGACGAAGTGGTTTCTTTACACAACCATAAAACTCTCCCATAGGCTCCATCAGCCCACCATCAGTGATAAAACACGATCACCTCCATCCGATGATGCGAATTACGAAACTTTAAGAAATCACATAAATCTTATTAAAACCTCGGCTCGATAGACGTCACATATTGAGTTAGCTTCTTAGATAGATCCGTCTAACAAAGTCTATAACCAGGTCAAACTAAGTCATATTAACATAGAACAAATGGTTTTCGGTCGAACTAAGTCACAGGTTTATCTTTAGTTACTCAAAACATAAATCGAAATTATCTACCGTCAATCAGTTCACTTACTCGTATTTACTTTTTCTTTCGATTAATAACTTGATACCAACATAAAATTACATTACTAACCAAACTACCCCTTTTTTCCGTTTTGTAGTATTAAAAGAAACGTATATGAGTGATCCCATTGTTACCGCGGATATCTTCTATAACATTGGGAAACTACGACCACAATAACAAACATACTGAAATATGGAAAAGTTCGTTCGAATGTCTCCTGTTAAATGTAAACAAACACGCTAACAATTTTTCTCTTTTTTTTTTCGATACATGTTGGCACCCTCCCGCTCGCATAGAAATCGCGGAGATCTTTACTGGGTCATTATTGAAATTTTGCACATTCAAAGCCTATCCTATCTCTAAGATACAACATCCTAAAGTACACCAGCTAATTGTTCCACAAACTCACTGCTACGGCATCCCTGCCACACTGTTATTATCAAATATTAACTTAATCAGCAATCTGGAACAATTAATGGTGACGGGAAAAGTCGAAGGCAAGAGACCCAGAGGCCGAAGTCCGAAGAGATGGGCGGACCAAATATCCGAACGATACATCCGTCAACGTCGCATTACATCAGGCGACCGATGGAGACAAACTCCGAAGATGTCACGATCCTCAGCATTGAGGTAACGATCAAGAAGAAGTCAATCAGCAGCAGTACCACCATAACGATGCTTACGTACTCAATTTATAAAAATAATAGGACTATGCTTTCAAGTATTTTTTATTCTTGTTTTCCGATAACTGACGTGATGTTGGTAATACGTTAAATCATAGCGTGTTTCAAGATGGTAAAATAATCTTAGATTAAATGTCACTTTTTTAATTTTAACACAGTGTACTGTAACATTTAGAGGGATTTAACATAATTCTTTATTTGACATAGGTACCCGCAAAGGCTAATATTTATTAAACTTGGTAGTAGTTTTTGACATCTTTACCAACAATTTGTTACACTGACCATAAATGACGTTCTTTTTGTTTTGTTCACATTCTTTCTATTTGTAGTTTCACTAAAGATACAAATTAACCTGCCCTTCTCTCTACTAAGGGCATCAATAGTGTTTCTGTCAGAATACTTTTCTGAATTATCAAAGTAAATAACTCTTAAAATCTGCTAGGGAGCCTCTTTTCAGCACAGGTTTTTACCAAATAATAATTATGTATAGGACTCACCAGATAAAGAGGAACTGTCAATATCACATCATTTCTCAGTCATGTACGCAACACTCGCAGATTGTCTACCATCGTCCCATGTTGAAACAATCACGTTGAGGCTACCAGTCCAGCGTTGCATTGCAATGTTGTTCTCGAAGGTGAAGCGAACCGTTGAACACCATTGTTATGCAATAGAAGAAAATAATTGTATTAGTAAAACTTAAAAAATAAAAAAATAATAATCGTTTTATTTATCTGCAGAAATTTAAGCAATTAATTTAATTGTGGTGTCAAACCACACTGCTAAATGAATCTAAATCTAAGCATTTACTTTAACTTCATTGAATAAACTTTAGCTGGCTAATTTAGAACTACGCAAATTATTCAAGTAACACTATTTCTTTTTGTTAAAAGAGGGGAATATTTCACATGAGTAATCTAAATTAAGTTTCGCAAAAACAAAGAATACATACCAAAGTGCCGTCCATAGTAAGTTTCACTCGATTTTTAATAATGGTGTCAATATCCCAATGGTGCTCTCGAAGGCCCGTGGTCTGTCTTGACCATAACCAATTGGTACAGATGATTTGTTGTTTACTTTATAAATCCCCCAATCTGTCTGATGAAGTCTTTGTCTTATATCTCGGGGTGTTTGGACTCTTGGCTGCGCTTTGAACGTGTTTAATCATTTTATATTTTAATGTAGGCAATTCAACTGGATCGAGTAATCACTTTCCTTTTATTATTACGCTTCCACAAAGCGTTATCTGCATTTTCTTTGTCGCTTCTCATCATACCATCTCTTGGGCGTTGCGTTCGTCATCACCGCTTCTGATGTCGTCGCGTGAAGGAAAGGGTGTATCAGGATCATTGTCATCAGGGTGGTGATATCAGTATTAGATCGTCCAGATAAATTAAAGAAAAGGTTCACATTTACTCCACTGTATTTATTCCAATTCATTTTTGCACATCACTTATAATTTCACTTGAAATCAGAGCAGTATCACAATGTAGGCAGTTGAGGTGATTAACTTTCTTATTTCAAAAGTGATTTTAAAATTACTTTATTTTCAAACGTA
This sequence comes from Blastobasis lacticolella, assembly GCA_905147135.1. NCBI lineage: Eukaryota > Metazoa > Arthropoda > Insecta > Lepidoptera > Blastobasidae > Blastobasis > Blastobasis lacticolella. The sequence continues at coordinate 1,939,477 of LR990051.1, forward strand.
AATAACACTTTCTATAAACGAAATGTGGAGACAGTTTCAAGACGCGTCACTCCTCGGCGGCGGTCGCGCCAAGAATGGCCGCCACTCGGCCCGAGTCGTGCCGTCGAGACTCTGTCAGCACGCCCCACCAGAGGGCGCACTCCCACTTCCGTTTTCTTCGTCATGAGTCCGTACTATTGACCACATGAGTCCGTACTATTGACCGCATCCGTCACATATAATACCTTACATCTAATTCAAATGGAACACATTTGAATTATTACCTAGCCAGTGCTATGTGTGCTCATAGGCGCAAGCTAATAGCTTGCGTCCTACTTGCTCCGACCTATCTAAACCTACACGCCTACATCCTACTTGCTCTAACCTACTTAACCGACTAGAGCCCCGGTTACCCTACAGGAGCAGCAGGCCAACCCGAACGCCTACCTAACTTAGAGCCCGTCCAAACATACGGCCTCCGACACCTACCTGTCCTAGAACCCGTCCTTACCTAAGGCCTGCATGAGCACACCCGCTACAGTACTCAACTTTGTGTCTGACCTCGAGCAAAAAGCCAAACCTACCCAATGTTTAGCCGGAAAGCCGTTATTTCAACCAATCAAGAGATATTATACAATATCAATCTATCTATCTAATACATAGTATAAAATAAAGTCGCGTCCCGCTGTCTGTGTTTAGATTTTTTAAACTACGCAACGGAATTATTTAATGCGGTTATCAACAATAAATAGAGTGATTCAAGAGGAAGGTTTATATAGACAAATGGATAGGTAGGGGTAAAGTAGGTGTAGGATAGGTATAGGGTAGGTGTAGGGTAGGTGTAGGGTAAGTGTAGGGTAGGTGTAGGATAGGTGTAGGGTAGGTGTAGGGTAGGTGTAGGGTAAGTGTAGGGTAGGTGTAGGATAGGTGTAGGGTAGGTGCAAGATAGGTGTAGGGTAGGTGTAGTCTAGGTGTGGGTAGGTGAGAAGAACGGTAGGTATAGGGTAGGTGTTGGGTAGGGTAGGGAAAAACTAGAGGTGGGGTAATGTAGGGTAGGGGTAGGGGAAGGAATGTAGGACACCACGCGAACGAAGTCGCGCCGGGTCCCCTAGTAATAATAATAAAGAGAACTCTAACCTACTTACTTACATAATTATAAAAAGCTAAATAATGAAGCAGAGCTTCGGCTCCGATTTTCGTGATAAATCCCTGATTACTATTTCAGCCATCTGCAGTCGTATAGAGTGACTCTAAATAATTTTCTTAACTCCAAACATGCATACACAACTTTTACAAAGTATACTTAGAAATCATGAAAAAAAATTAGCGGTTTCATTGCTAACGAATTCTGCCGAAATGGAAGAAACAGCAGATTTTTTTCGCGATTTCGGAGTTGGTGCCATAGTAAAAGTAGTAGCCATAGTAAAAACTGTTTGTTACCACGAGCACATCCAAACCCCCTTGTATCGATAATTAATTTAAAGTCAACCTGTATAGTAAACAATACTTTCCTGATCTAAGTAACAATTATAGTGTCTTTAGAATCACCATTAGCTAAGTACACACTGGCTAAGTACACATTGGCTTAATTATATTTTTGATTCCCGACGAATAAAGAGGGATGTAATAAGCTTAGCGTGAGTATCTGTGTCTGTCTTTGACATCGTAGCTCCCGAGTGGTTGGAAAAATATGGATATTTTCTTTTTATGTCATACGGTAGGCAAACAGGCAAGCGGGCCACCTGATGGAAAGTGGTCACCACTGCCTATAGACATTAGCAACACCGAGACTATCGCCAATGCGTTGCAAACCTCTATAACACGTTGCTCTGGCAGCAAAAAGCAAATGTCACCCCACTGCCAAAGCCACGGTTCCCCAAATCCCCACCCCATGGAGCACTGGAAACCTTACTCACCGGCAGAAACACAATACTATTTAAAAGAGTATTATTTAGCTGCGATATTCTGTAAGGTGGAGGTACTTCCCCAGTCGGGCGGCTCCAATTCGAACGGGATACCCCGCTATGCCCTACCTCTCTTAAACGCGCGAGATGCGCGGATGCGGTTTTTATTGAAAATTCTATTTGAAATCCAGTTTAATCGAGATAGTTCTTAACTTTGTTTTATTAAAATCAGTTCTGTAGTTTAAAAAATAAGGGCTTTCCGACTTTGTCTGTCGGTTAGCTTATATAATTGACACAAACACTAATGTATCGAAACGACCGTACCTACTTCCGATTCGCCGTAAAATCAACCAAATAGCAGGCAAACAGCACGGAACTATCTTATCGGGCTCACACTCCGGAGTTCAGGATTTTCAATTTGCCGCGCTAGCTTCAAAGGCGCCGTTCGAGCGTTTAGCAAGTTCTAGAACAATCTTGCAGAACAATCGCAGGTGTTCGCTCTACTTGGTCGTTTCAGTTCGTTATCTTGGTCACAATCGAATCGCTCGGGGCGGGTGTTATAAAGTGTTTTGTTTTTATTACGCCTCTTATTTCGCCCTATTGCCGTTTTATATTCCGGCCCCTCCCGCCCTTAGTTGTGCCACAGGAGAAATAACTCCAGTAAGTCATGTCGGTCGCATTCTAGATGTAAAAACTTTGTCGCGATCATCTATCGAACTAGCTTGATTGTCTGTTCTGGACTGGTATAGCTAGGTGGACGTTTAACTACTTGTAGTTTTTAATGTGATTGATAGTAATGTATTCGGTTTATTCGTAACAAGATTTTATCGCGCAACTTTTAATTGAATATCATACTCATCAAGACTATCCAAATAGCTCAAACACGACGGAGTTATTTTGTTGCGTTCATTAGTTCCTATGGTCACCTTCCGATTCTGTCATCAGACAAGCTCCATGATACCATATGAATACATTATCATCCAAGTTACAAAGCTATACCACATTTTAGCTCAATTGAACGCCGTGAAGTGAACATACATAATCACAAGCATTGCAAATTAAATAAAATCTTATAAAATGTACGCGTTATGAACTCCCGGAACATACCTACTATGCTGGCAATTTATGGCTCGTAGCTGTAAGCTGCGTTCCGGCAATTCGCATGAAGATGAGTTACTGTGTGTTTTAAATACTGTGCTATAGCTGGCGTTTCATTTAAATCTCTACATCTATGACACGGTTTCTGAGGGTATCACGGAAAGTTGCCACGTGTTTTGTAGCTACCAAATGCTGGCGAAGGCCTAGTTTCACTTTAAAGACGTTAATTGGGGCGCGAGAATTAGTTCGTAATGTAATATGAGAAACGGAGTGAAACTTCGTTCAGCGTATCAGGTTCACTACAATGCCTTTCAAAGGTCCCAGGTTCTATTGAGATGTGGCTGAGCCTGTTCTCGAATGTGTGAATTGAATATTGCCATTGATGCCTATTTAGAGAATTATTGAGGTGATGGTTATTGTGTTTGTCTGGTTATCCTGTTCCTAATTATTTGGGAACCATACCTATTATTACCTGAAACAACTGTTTTACTCAGCAGCTGTGAAATTAGTAGAGAGCCCACCTGATGGTAAGTGGTAACTGTCGCCCATAACATCTACGATTCAAACAATTACGTTTCATAGTAACTAAAATGCAAGATGGCGTGTCTAAATTCCTCTTACCATTATACTTCCTTATCTTACAAACCAGAAACACATTCGATAACAGCACATTGAAATATATTTCTTCTTTTGCCCATTCTGGGATATCTTCACATCGTAAGCCGTCGACTCTCGCGTCCAACCCTGCGATGTCAATCCATCGCTACTTGGGTCTCCAATGGGATACTTGGATCTCCTCTTACCAGGCAGATTTAAGCTCCAATTTCCCACATACATTATATCACAGCCCATAACAGTTCACTGCAGGAGTTAGGGCCTCTCCCACGAAAGGGGAGGTCATTGCTATAATATCTACGCTTGGCAGGCGGGTTGGAGATCGCAGTGTTATAAATATAACAATGGAAAACGCTGCTGCCCATTTTCCAGCCTACTGAGACTCTTAGATCTTTTGCTTCGAAAACATTAGTCGACTTGTACGACACCCACGAGTGTAAGGGGTTGGTGCTATTCTACTCTGCCGGACACCACACGGCTAACATATCCCTGGCAAAATAATAGCCTCTACTTCTATAATTGCATTTTAATTTAAAATATCAGTACAAAATTTCCTCGGATTAAGTCTGGTCATCTTAACCTCATTATCCCAGTTGCCTCTCGTACGCGAAGGCCTGGGGACCGCCTTGACCACGATCCAGGATTTGACAGATCAGGTAATTACAGCAGATCGACTTCCGTCTGTAAACAGGGGAACCTGATCATTGTGGATTGTTGTGAGTGAGTCATAAGCGTGCAAGTTTCCTCACGATTTCGTCCTCACAATTTTAATAGGTCAATTAAGGCATTAAAAAATGTGGACCTACAGGTGTACTTATTAAGTTTAATCAGATTAGTGATTAGTAAAAATAGGTTATGGGTCGTAATCGTATACACCAAATGAAGAAAGCATCGTGAGTGAGGTGAGATGTTCAAGCAAGGAAAGACTGTAACAGAAGACTATGAAATACTTAAGGTGTGAAAAGCAGAATTTTCGCCTTTAGAATAAAGCCTTATCCCCAGAAACAATGAGGTCTCACAGGGCGCGAACGCATAGGGTTCCAACCAACAATACTTGAGCGGCCATCGGCACTATGTGTCCGTCCAAATGAACGTAATTGACCGAGCATTATTGAACGCAGTGCGTTCAGTTAGCAGACGAGCACTGTAAGAACGCTTAGTAACGCTACTTTATTCGGAAAAGTATTATTTGTGAGTACGGGGAGTATGGAGAACATCTCACTTCATTCAAGCTTTTACATCAAACTATCGAAGAATCCTTCGCTACGCTTAGATTCCAATAATGCTGTCTTATCTCCTCGGTTTATAATCTACTATTTCCTAACTGCAAAGGGAGCAATTGCAGTGACTTACAGTAAGCTCGTTCACAGCTTGATTTACCTTACATCCTTCTCTGACCCATAAACAAACCACCAATGTAGCATTTTTACCAACCCCCGGGTACAGAAAGGGCGTCGATTAGTTTCCATTTTCACGACCGAATTTAATATTCAACCGAATCACGGAACATACAATTTAGGGCTGATTATCGCCATACGTTAAAACGCGCTGTTGACATGAACTGAGAGCCAATTTGTTTGGACGAACAAATCTTTAGTATAATCAAGACTAGGTGTAATACACGAGTGCGAATGCCGAAAGCACGAATAACGATAGCGCATTCAAGCTTTCGGGAAGACGATTGCCCGAAAGCTTGAATGCGCGATGGTTCATTTGTGCAAAAAATCAATTCCGCGAAAGCCGCAAAGAGCGAAATTTTAGTTGTGCGACAATTCCATTGCGCGATAGCTTAAAAGCGCGACGTTTTAATTGAGCGAATTATCCAATATTCTAAACTAATTTATAAAAACGGTTTGTCGGTTTGTTTATACTGTATAAATTCAAAACCAATTAACCGATTTAAAACATGATTTCACCTATAGAAAGCAACGACATCAAACCCTTTGTTTGGATGATTTTAACTCCTAATGTATTTATAGGATGTTGATCATCAGTCTATACTAGTCTACTATTGGACATAGACCTCCACCAAAGTGCGTCAATGCACCCTTTTCTCGTTTTGTAGAACGGACTTGATAGAGTCCTACCATCTAATAATATGGTTTTTGGTCTCAAAAACACGTTGCTAGTAGACTGGAGCTGCGTCTTTTTGTGCCCGAGATACATCTAGCGCCACGTGAGAGCGTTTGATTCCTTCTCTCAATACTAAGATGAAAGAGAGAGTAGTATTTATGTCGCGCGCGAGAGCACACTTGTGCTAGCCGTACTCGCTGGTATGCTTGCCGAGTCGCGGTCTCTTTACCCAATAATTATGTGTGTTCTTCGACAGATATGGTCGCAAACTGCAGCTTCAGTCTGCCAATTCTGTGCACTGTTTGGTCGAGTCTCATTGGGTTATTTCTCTGATTTGGGAAGTAATGGAAGTTGGGCTAACGACTATTGAAATAACCGAACCGATAGAAATAGTCGAATAACCCCCGACCAAGACCTAAACACAAATATGTCCTTAAATACATACCTATTTGTGTTGTAGTGAAGTTCAGAAAGTATGGTAATCGTACTGATGAGCATTCTTATAGGTTATTACATGATAGGGTTAGATCTATGGAGGCTTCTTGTTATAAGAACTATATTGAAGTGGTCGAAAGTGCTATCGTTAAAAACCCGAAATTTTTTTGGTCCTACTTTAATTCTAAAACAAAAAATAACGTAATGCCAAATACTTTACGATACGTTGATTCGGTGTTTAGCACTGGCGAGGGCATCTGCATTGCATTTTCGGCCTATTTGCAGTCCACTTTTTTGCACTCCCCCAACCGTTGTTGTTGATTGTTGATGTTAGTGATGATGACACCGCTTTCTATAGCACCGTGTCTGATATCGCTTCAATTCGTGTGGATGTCAATTCCGTTTGTAAGTTGCTTGAGGATCTGGATCCAAGCAAATCGGCTGGACCTGACAACTTGCCGGCTGAGTTTCTTATTCATTGTGCCAAAGCGATATCGGTGCCTCTCACTATTTTGTTCCGTAAGTCCCTTGCAACGGGTGCCGTGCCTAGTGTATGGGAACGTGCTTATATAACGCCGGTACATAAAAAAGGATCTAAGAGCGAGGTGTCCAATTATCGTCCAATCTCTAAGCTATGCATAGTCTCTAAAGTTCTTGAGAGGTTAGTATACGACCAACTATATCCGGCTCTGAAGCACTCGTTCAGTAATAATCAACATGGTTTCCTTAGGGGTCGTTCAACGGTCTCCAATCTGGTTTTACTGAACAACTTCATAACAGAAGCGATGGATGGTGGTTCACAGGTTGATGTTGTTTACACAGATTACAGCAAGGCCTTTGACAGAATCCAGCATGACATATTATTAGTTAAATTATGTAAGATCGGTGTGAGAGGACATTTGCTTCGGTGGTTTTCCTCTTACATCGAGAATCGGTCGCAAGCGGTTGTTATCAATAACTATATTTCTGGATGGGTCTCTGCTCCCAGCGGCGTTCCTCAGGGGTCCTTGCTGGGATCGTTGTTGTTCGTGATTTTTGTGAATGACATCGATCTGTGCTTCCGCCATGCACGTCTGCTATATTTTGCAGATGATATGAAAATATTCGCCAATGTTAATTCCTTGCAGGACGCTGAGGCTTTGCAGTCGGACCTATGCAGACTTGAACAATACTGTTTAGCCAATTGTCTGGAACTGAATCCTTCTAAGTGCAGTATTGTTTCCTACACTCGTAAGCGGCATCCGTTGCACTATGACTATTCAATGAAAAACGATCTGATTGGTAGGGATGTAGCAGTGCGAGATCTTAGAGTTATCCATGATGTGAAACTTCTGTTTGATCGTCATGTAGACAGTATCGTTGCGAAGGCCTCTAGGGCTTTGGGTTTCATTATGCGGGCCTCAAAGGATTTCAATTGTATTAAAACTTTTAAAGTATTGTACTGCACGTATGTCAGAAGCCATTTAGAGTATGCGTCTCAGGTGTGGAGCCCATGCTATGCCACATATATTACCCGTATTGAGAATATCCAGAAAAGATTTTTGAGATATTTGTGCTTTCGTAGCAAGGATCGTTTTAGCTCTAACGATTACATCCGTATTTGCAGGAAGCACCACCTTCTACCTTTATACAAGAGGCGTGAGATTGCAGATGTAGTGTTCCTTTTAAAAATAACATCTGGCGCAATTGATAGTCCCCGTCTTCTTGAGGAAATTTCACTTCGACCCCCCAATAGGGCCCTGCGTGCTAATTCTATTTTGTCAGTAAGTAATGCTTCCACAAACTACAGGCGAAACACATTCCTATGGCGCACTTGTAACTTTTTCAATGGGTTGTGCGGAGAGAGTGACATTGATTTATTCAACACTAAATTTGAAGCAGTGAGGCGGCGATTGACGCGGTCTTTCTTTGACAGTACTCCCTGAATTGTTACCACCTACATTCTTATTTTATTATTTTGTGCTTCAAGTCTAGAGTGGTAAGCATGTACATTATTTTATGAACAAAATAATTTGTGAGAAATGGGTTGTTGTCGGCAGCGTACAATTGTAAGCGCATTCTTTTGTCTTTTATATTATTATTATTATTTCTTTTTTTGGTACGCAATAATTTCATTTTGTATTCTGTCATATTATTGCTGTGCAGTTTTACTTTCCTTTTTTATTTTATTTTGTTGCTACTAGCGAGGACCTGTAATTGGCTTATTGATTCTAATATATTACTTATTATCTATGCTAATATTATAAAGAGGAAATGTTTGATTTTTTGTTTGTTTGTTTGTTTGTTTGTATTGAATAGGCTTCGAAACTACTGGACCGATTTCAAATATTCTTTCACCGTTGGGAAGCTACACTATCCCCGGGTGACAAAGGCTATATTATATTTTCTAAAAAATTGCGGAACATTAATAAAACTCCAATAATGTAACCCAAGGTGTAAAAAATACCCAAAAAATTCCTTACATTGCGTGTGCTGCGAAAACTATTGATGATAGAACAAAATAATGTACTACGACTTTGCAGAACACATCATTATCTACAAAAAGTGTCGCAACAGTATATGTCTAACTATTATAGTTATGTCACAATAAGTGTTCTTTTATTTTCAAAATTTAATTGAAATGCCGCCGCTAAAAAACGCTCTTTATTTGTACCTTGGTATTAATCCTTATCAAAGTCAATTACTTCATATTCACGACTGCTTCAATACCTTTATATAACTTTCTGAATTATTCAATTCGTACATTCTATTCGAAAGATATCACGAGTTTAAAAATGTGAATATTAGAAAAAAGTCGCAAGTTCGCCGCTCAGTCCGCTCGGCTATCTAGGCAGCACGGGGTACGGGAGGGGAGGGGAGTCAATCCCAAGAAATAAAGTGCCGCGCGGCACACTCGCGCGGTCGGCTCCCTACGCAGCGGTCGTGTGCGGAATCAAATAATATTCGCTTGAAAATATTTTGAATTTGTTTTAAATTTATTTAGCAAGTAACATATATACCCTATACCCTACCCTACAGCATTAAAGAAAGTTAAAATATCTCCAATCTATAAAGGGAAAGGGAAAAAATCAGCCTTAAAGTCATATCGTCCGATATCTCTAGTACCGGTGATCAGCAAAGTCTTTGAGGTAGGGATAAATGAGAGATTATTGTCCTATCTATCGAATAGCCGAGTGTTGTCCGACCGGCAATACGCGTACAGGCCCGGCCGCGCGACGACAGACCTAGTGCGTGAGGTAATTTGGAAGGTGCTGAGCGCCCGCGAGGAGGGCCGCCAGGTCGCAGTCGTGTGTTGCGATCTCTCGCGTGCCTTCGACACCGCAGACCACGGACTGATAGCAAACAAATTGCAGCATTACGGGATTCGTGGGCCAACTTTGTCACTGCTACTGTCCTTCATGAGCAGCAGGTCACAGGTCCTAGTCAGCGCGGGGGGTGGAGTAGATTCGGCAGAGATGAGCAACGTTATGGGGGTTCCTCAAGGTTCGTGCCTCTCTAATTCGTTGTTCAGCCTTCTATTGAATGACCTACCGGGGTCGATAGGAGGCGTGGACATATATGTGTATGCGGATGACGTCGTGGTGGTGGTCACCGCGCCGACGGAGTCGCAACTTGAAGAGAGCCTGAACGACGTGATTCGGCAGCTCGATGGATGGTTCAGTGCAAATGGGTTAGCACTGAACAAAGACAAGACTTGCTTCATGAGGTTTGCACTAAACGGCAAAGGGGCACGTCCATTGCAGGTGAATATTGGCGGAGCGCCGCTGCAACAAGTGAAATCCACTAAACTGTTGGGTTTCCTCGTAGACAATGCCCTCACTTGGGAGTCCCATATTGACGAGGTATGCGGGAAGCTTGGCCGTGCCTCTTTCGCGTTGCGTCGCCTCGCAAGCACCGCCGAGCGCGGCGTGCTGCGATCATGTTATTTTGCCACTGTACACTCGGTACTGTCTTACGGGGCGGAATTATGGGCGCGCGCCTCCGGGTGGCACCGCGCGTTTGTAGCCCAAAAGCGGGCGGTACGTGCCGTTGTCGGCATCACTGACCAGGAGGAATCCTGCAGGCCTTTATTTAAAAAATTAGGAATACTCACACTGCCATGTGAGTATATATATCAGATTGCGATATTCACTTACCGGAATGTAAGTATGTTCAATCGGAAGCATGTATCGTCGCGCGCCTTAAGAAGCAACAAAGACGAGGGCCAACTGCTCCCAGTGCTCCATAAGCTTGCAAAATCCGAACGGTCGGTGTATGTTTTGGGGCCTATTGTCTTCAATAAACTCCCGGAACACGTCAAGAATGCAACTACCATCAATAGTTTTAAATTTAAACTAAAAAAGTGGTTACTGCATCAATCCTTTTACGACTTTGACGAATTTGTCAATTTAAAACGTACACACTAAATGGTGTAGTTAAATATTTTTTTGTTGTCTTAAAACCTGACTATTTTTATTTGTTATTATTATTGTAATTAGTAACAACTGTGTTACCTGTAATGTACTTATGTAATAGATGACATGTTGAAATTTTTTATAAAAGTGTAATACGTACTTGTATAATTCAGTATCAATTGACTTGTAACACTGTTACCAATAAAGTATTTGTATTTGTATTTGTAACAAAAGCAACAAAAAAGTTCTTTTCAGAACTAAAACCATTATTTAATATTTCTTTCAGTAAGTACTACCTGATAATAAATAATATTGTACATTTAACTATCCAAACAGTTTAGTGACTTAGTAGCTCTTATAATTTTTAATTACATTTTTATACAGGTTATTCCTGTTCAACAGTTAAGCAAATAATTTAGTACAAAGGCAGTTAATTTTTTTTTATTATATTAAAATGCCCAAAAGATCAAGATCTCAACTTTCTGGAAATAGTTCCCAAGTGAGAGCATCAAAAATACATCGTAATGGAGAATCTTCATCAGAAACTGAAAATCGTCTTGCAAGTCAGAGAGAATACGCGTCGCAATCGCGTGCCAGAGAATCGAGTATCGAGCGTTCGCAGCGGCTTGCTGAACAAAATTTGAGAACCTCTCAAGTACGCGCGCGAGAGTCGAGCATCGAGCGTTCGCAGCGGCTTGCTGAACAAAATTTGAGAACCTTCCAAGTACGCGCGCGAGAGTCGAGTATCGAGCGTGCGCAGCGGCTTTCTGAACAAAATTTGAGAACCTCTCAAGTACGCGCGCGAGAGTCGAGTATCGAGCGTTCGCAGCGGCTTGCTGAACAAAATTTGAGAACCTTCCAAGTGCGCGCGCGAGAGTCGAGTATCGAGCGTGCGCAGCGGCTACCTGAACAAAATTTGAGAACTTCTCAAGTACGCGCGCGAGAGTCGAGCATCGAGCGTTCGCAGCGGCTTGCTGAACAAAATTTGAGAACCTCTCAAGTACGCGCGCTAGAGTCGAGCATCGAGCGTTCGCAGCGGCTTGCTGAACAAAATTTAAGAACCTTCCAAGTACGCGCGCGAGAGTCGAGTATCGAGCGTGCGCATCGGCTTCCTGAACAAAATTTGAGAACCTCCCAAGTACGTGCGCGAGAGTCGAGTATCGAGCGTGCGCAGCGGCTTCCTGAACAAAGTTTGAGAACCTCCCAAGTACGCGCGCAAGAGTCGAGTATCGAGCGTGCGCAGCGGCTTCCTGAACAAAATTTGAGAACCTCCCAAGTACGCGCGCGAGAGTCGAGTATCGAGCGTTCGCAGAGGCTTGAGGAACAAAATTTAAGAACCTCTCAAGTCCACGCGCGAGAGTCGAGTACGGAACATTTGCAGCGGATCGAAGAGCAAGATATTAGAAATATACAAGCTCGCAATAGAGAATCGAGCTGTCAGCGTTCCCAACGCCTTCGACATCAGAGAGAAAGACAACAGACATCAAGGACTAGAGTTCATAATCGAGCATTAGCCCACAGTAATAGATCGGCTTTCAGATACGATCCACAGATTGATTATGCTCAACAGTCTTCAGTCCAAATCGGAACCATGAATAAGATCTGCTCTAAGTGTTCTGCCAAAAAATGGGCCGATGAACCTAATGGTATGTGCTGTGCTTCTGAAAAAGTTAATCTCCCAAATATTCAGGAGCCGCCACAGCCAATAAAAAATCTTTTGATAAATAATCATCCACTATCTAGACATTTATTAAACAACATACGTAGGTACAATAGTCTTTTTCAAATGACTTCGTTTGGCGCGAAAGAAATTAGAGAACACAATTTTATGCCAACTTTTAAAATAGAGGGACATGTATATCATCTTATAGGTAAACTTTTACCACCATCAGGCCAAAATCCACAATTCTTGCAAATATATTTCATTTCAGACGCAGATCAGCTATCATCGCGATCAAACATAGCTCCAACGCAAAAAATTGATTTAATTAACGAACTCCAGACCGCACTGAGTATTCACAATGTATACATACGAAGTTTTAAACAAAACTTCAAACGTAACTCTTCGGATAATTTAAAGTTCATTATTTACTCCGACCGCCCACCGCAGACAGCACACCCGGGTAGATATAATGCTCCAGTGGTAAACGAGGTAGCCGTTCTCTTGGTTGATGAAGAAAAAGGTCCCAGAGATATAGTGCTACACGGTAGAGACGGCCAACTTAAAAGGGTATCTGAGTTACACCGATCGTATGATCCACTACAGTATCCCTTAATGTTTGTAATGGGAGAAGACGGCTATTATTTGACCATTCCTCAGCAAGGTACAGCGCGTCACAAAACTGTGACGTGCATGCAATTTTATGCATTTAGGTTGATGGTTAGAGCTAACTATTTTAATTCATTACATTATTACAGGGACTTATTTAGTCAATATATTGTGGATATGATGGCAAAAATGATATCAGAAAGATTGAATTACATATGTCGTAATCAACAGAGACTGAGGGCTGATGAATATATTCATCTCAGAGACGCTTTAAATCAAGACGCCAACGTTGACCCATCAAATATCGGTCAACGCGTAATCTTGCCATCTTCATTCACAGGTTCTCCGCGTTATCTGCATGACAAAACCCAAGATGCGATGACTTATGTCCGAAAGTATGGGACACCAGACTTATTTGTCACATTTACGTGTAACCCCGAATGGCCCGAAATTAAAGCGGAACTATTATCTGGTCAGCGGTCTTTCGATCGTCATGACATAATTTCATGGGTATTTCATTTAAAGATGAAGAAATTCATAAAATTATTTACCAAAGACAAAATATTCGGCAAAGTAAAATGTTACATGGCAAGTGTGGAGTGGCAGAAGCGAGGTTTACCACACTGTCATTTGCTGTTTTGGATAGAAAGAAAAATCCAGCCAGACGAAATTGATAGTGTCATAGTTGCGGAACTGCCCAACCAACAAAACGATCCGATATTGTACGATATCGTAACTAAAAATATGGTGCACGGACCATGCGCAGAGCATAACTTAACAGCACCATGTATGAAAAACGGTATCTGTACAAAAAAGTACCCTCGACGTTTCGTCAACGATACCCAAACCGGAGAGGACGGATATCCAGTTTATCGTCGTCGTGACACCGAAAATGGAGGACAGAGCGCTACGCTAAATATCAGAGGAAGTAGGTGCAATATAGATAATAGATGGATTGTCCCTTATTCTCCACTATTTTGTAGGACGTTTAACGCTCACATAAATGTAGAGTATTGCCACTCAGTTCAAGCGATCAAATACATTTGTAAATACATCAATAAAGGATCTGACCAAGCTACTTTTAGCATTAGAAACCCAAATTATGAAGTGGAAAACTACGTGAATGGCCGGTACATAAGTACATCCGAAGCTGTCTGGCGAATATTCGAATTTCCGATCCACGACCGGCACCCCACAGTCTTGCAGTTAGCTGTCCACTTAAAAAACGGTCAAAGAGTGTATTTTTCCGCAGAAACGGCTGAACAAGTGGTCCAAAACCCACGTAAAACTACTTTGCTGGGTTTCTTTGAGATTTGTAATGATGATGAATTCGCAAAGACACTTCTATGCCACGAAGTCCCACAATACTACACATGGGCCAATAATAAATTCACAAGAAGGAGGCGTGTTGAGGACGTAGTTGGCCATCCGGGCATAAAAAAGATGCCGCTTTAGGAAGAGTATACGGTGTACATCCTTCTCAATCAGAGTGTTTGTATCTTAGGATGTTGCTACATCACGTACGCGGTCCAACCTCATTCGAGTACCTAAAAACCGTTGACGGAGTCCTCAAAGAGACCTATCAAGCAGCTTGCCGTGATAGAGGTTTGCTAGAAAATGATGATCATTGGGAAAACACTCTGAGAGAAGCATCGCTTTCGCACTGTTCAGTACAACTGAGAGAGTTGTTTGTAGTTATACTTTTATTTTGTCAGCCATCGGAACCATTAAAATTATGGGACAATTTCAAAGACAATTTATGTGAAGATATTAGACATAGAAACAGACAGCAAAATCAAGACTTCGCCTTACCATACAGTGAGGACATTTATAACGAAGGTTTGATACACATATAAAATAAACTATTGCAATTAAATGATAAAAGCCTAAGCGATTTTGGATTACCTTCTTCAGTTCGCACAGAAAACAATGCTACGGATACAATGGCATATCCCTATAATACAAATAATTTAACCGCTTATGTCAATGAAAACCTGCCAAAATTAGTCTTAGATCAAAGACATGCTTTTGAGACTATAGTCGATAGCGTGAATAATGAAAAAAAAAAATTTTTTTTTGGATGCGCCAGGTGGTACAGGAAAAACATTTCTTGCAAATTTGATACTTGCTAAGATAAGACAATCAGGGAAGATAGCGATAGCAGTTGCTTCGTCAGGAATTGCTGCAACTCTCTTAAAGGATGGAAAAACTGCTCATTCTACTTTTAAACTTCCGCTATCCGTAAATCTTGAGCAACAATCTATATGTTCTATCCGCAAAAATGGGCCTCTTGGTAAATTATTACAAGACGTTTCATTGATTATGTGGGATGAATGCACCATGAGCCATAGAGCACATATAGAGGCCGTGGACAAAACCTTAAAAGATCTTAGAAACTCCTCTGCTCTCATGGGCGGGATTACTTTTGTATTTGCTGGAGATTTCCGACAGACTCTTCCAGTCATTAACAGAGGTACGCGAGCAGATATAACCAAAGCATGCTTAAAATCGTCTCCCTTATGGACTTCCATTGAAAATTTAAAGTTACGAACGAATATGAGAGCTCACATTCATGGAAGAACAAATAGTGATTTCTTACAACAACTGCTAAAACTTGGGGAAGGAATTTTTCCAGCAGAAATTGTGACATCCTTATGGATGAGTCTTTAGGCAAATAATCCACAATTTAGAAAGGTTAATAGATGCAGTATACCCTGACATCGAGAATTTGCACGAAAAGGACTTCCATTGGTTCTGTTCTAGGGCAATAGTGTCACCTAGAAATGATACTGTCAACGAAATAAACAATCTGATTATTCAAAAAGTCCCCGGCCCAATAAAAAAATACAAATCGATGGACACCGTGACTAATATTGAAGACGCAGTCCATTATCTACAGGAATTTTTAAACTCACTTATCCCTTCTAGACTGCCACCACATGAACTGACGTTAAAAATCGGAATTCCAATCATGCTTTTGAGAAATTTAAGCCCTCCGAGCATGTGCAATGGGACGAGGCTGCTTATTAAAGAATTGAAGGACAATTTAATTATAGCGACTATTATCACCGGCCCAGCAGCTGGTCAACTAGCTCATATACCGAGGATAAAGATGATCCCAACTGATCTACCAATCCGATTTAAACGGCTACAATTTCCGATAAAAACATCTTTCGCCTTAACCATTAACAAGTCCCAAGGCCAAACCTTCGAATTAGTAGGGATCGATCTCCGCAAAGAATGTTTTACTCATGGCCAACTCTATGTTGGCCTATCGCGGGTCGGAGCTCCTGATAATCAATTTATCTTGCTGCAACAAAATAAAATTACATCAAATATTGTATACAGGGAAGCTCTGACTCAATAAAAGTTAAAAAAGTCAATATTTGAATACCTACTGGCTTGAGGGTTCATGCTCGCTTAAATGTTTGTGCGTAAGGTGGCGTCAGAAGCCGGGTCGCCCCCTTCCCTCTAAAATGGTTGAGGAGACGGTTGGAACTTTTGTGATCGTAATATGGTGTCCTGTTTGTAACGGGAAACTACTCAGTACATACTTAAGTATAATATAATTACTTCATATTATAAAACGAAGTCCCACGCCGTGTTTTACTGTCAGTCTGTTCGCGATAAACTCAAGAACTACTGAACGGATTTTCATGCGGTATTCACACACAGACTACAGAGTGCGGTTTTAGACAACGTGATTCATGACGAAGGTTCAGGTGTATAATTTGTTAAGATTTACTACCCGTGCGAAGCCGGGGCGGGCCGCTAGTGTTTTATATAGCTGTTCGTACTCCAATAAATAAATAAATACAGAATCGATTTTAAGCTAAGAAGCCATCTCGAAACTGACTTTCAAATAGAGAAACCCGCATCTCTCGGTCCATCTGTTCGGGAGCTACGATGCCACAGACAGACACACAAAGCCACATATACACATGTCAAACTTTTTATATTAAGTAAAGCAAATATGCGTATTATTAATGTGTCCATTGGAACGATTATGCCTTTGAGAAACGGAGGTGGGCGTCAATGACAGCGACACAGTGAAAACTAATGCTGTTGTTACCGTACACTAGTGGTTAATGTATATTGTTTTTGTTCTAATAAAGATTTATTTATTTATTTATTAAACTTATAAAACCCCTATTTTTTCCCTGGAATTAAAATTATAGTTGAGTATCTTGGCCTTAGAATTTCCGAATTTGGAGGTGTTGGCACGACTGTAAATAAACCGAGTGTCCGATACTGTCATAAGTCTTTGTGAAAACATAACTTGAATAGTACGTATATACCTTGAAACGTATTTGATTTGATTTGTTTACACGCTTGTTACAATCCTACGGAAGCCCGCATCGGCGTGATTGCGTCGATCTCCTAAAACTAGGGCATTGAGTCAGCAGTTCACCCACCATGGAGTTTGTCCAGCACGAGATGCATAGATAGCACAATATGCCTGGCTGCAGCTGCTCAGCCGCCTAGAATAAGCACGTCACTCTTGGAACTCACATCGAATAACTGTCACGTTAGCTTAGTTACGTAGTAGGAACTTAGTTTAATATAAAATCTAATTTTTAAAAGTTATTAAAATAAGACAATTTTTGGTTTCTCTTGCATGTCGTTCGTAATTCGCGTTCTATTGCCCGAATTTGGGTAACGCTTCATTTCGGACTTATAGTATAAAAGTTTGTTGTACTAATAATTCCTTTTTAATTACATAGTATTCAGCATTGTTTCACTGAAATTAGGTAAATAGTTCAGATGATAATGTAAATAAGTAATAAGCCGCTAACACTGGCGACCGTAATCCCGTGGAAACTATTTTAAATATTGGTGTACATTGCCCGTATACTATTACAATTATTAAAAAAACATCATCTTAGCGTTAATGACCCGGTTGTGCTCTCGCGCATGAGGGCCCGGGGTCCGGTTTGACCATGACCTAGAATTTGGCAGATCAGATAATTACAATGGAGCGACGCTATCTGATCTCTGTGACCTGAGAACCTGATCATGGTTACACATACAGTCACCGAAATGTGCAGTCATCACGATGTTTTCCCTCACCGTAAGAGCATCGGTTAGCATTCAACTAATGTAGGTACATCACTCAGAAAAGAGTCATTGGTACATGGCCGCATTGGAATTTGAACCCGGTACCTTTCGCATACGAGTCGGATGCCTTAACCACTCGATACCTTATACTATTACAATAGTTTTATAAAAATCCGTTGAAGTCCTTACAAACGAAGGTACTTCATATATTAGTAGGATAGAATTAAGAAACAAATTGGTAATGTTATATGAAGCTAAAACGAAGCGCATCAATCAAGCGCATAAGGGAAATCATATCAAGTCTACGTAGCTAACTGGATTTATAATGATGGAGTACCCGACAGAGTTCACTTCTCTATGATTATATCCAAGTCACAGAGTCGAGCACGGCCGTAGCATCATATTCTGAAAGTCCTTCTCTATATCTGTACTATGAAGCTGTTCCCAGCGGCTTTCACCCGCGCTCAGTTCGTAAATCTGTAAACTTTCTACTTACCCGCGGGACCCTATTACTTTCCTGGTATTAAAAGTAACCTATGTCAGTCGGTAATGTAGCTTCCTATGAGTGAAAGATTTTACGAATCTGTTAAGTAATTATTGAATTTATCCATTACTAAAAAAGTAAACTGTAAATTAGCTACGTTTGAGCATTGAAGATATTTAATTAGAAAAAAATACTGTCGGGATCAGATACCGAGAGTAACGCATTTAGAATTTTTTTTATTATTATTTTTGTTAGGTTTTCACACTTTCGTAGCTTAGGTCCAACTTAAAATCTGATATAAGTTTTATTTAATTCGGGTTGGTAGAACAAGAGATACAGGTTGACCTCTGCGTAGTACTAGCATTCATACAATACGGAGATCATTTAAAATTGTCACTTGGACAAAAGCGACACTGTCATAAGAACTATTAAACGCTTATGTAGTCGCAGGAAAAAGTATGAATAAAAAATCTCTTAATAATAGTTAATAGTCACTAAATAGGGATAAAATAGTAGTTTATGCAACTATCATATAAAAGGGAGTATTAAAACATGAGGGTCTGTTTATCATACGAGGCGTAGCCGAGTATGATAATAGTTTGACACGAGTGTTTTAATACCTAATTATATGCAGATGCATACACTACTTTATCTACACTCATATTTTTATGTTGAAATATCGTACCTATAATTTTCTCAACTTAGCTGGAAGTAAGCTGCTAGTCAGTTCTGTTGTATCTACGCGTCGAGGATATCAAGCGGCGGGAAATTCACTATACTACTTTCACATTTATCTATTTATTTGCTTAAAATAAGAAAAAACATTCACAAACACAAATTACAACAATTAAAAAAATATTCTGTTTAGCGGGAAAATAATTACACAGAATATAAATAGGAAAATTTAAATTTTGAGTTTGAATTTGTTAAAGACATCTAAGTATTCAGCCTACATTACGCCGTGTCCCGGCGCCCGACAAAAAATAAAAAAATAAAAGTATTGCATAATGATTAAAAAGTTATTTTACGATACAGCTGTAATGAAAATAGTATGGGAAATGCTGTATCGAAAAGTTATTTTAAAATTTTATGGTCTGGCGTGAAAAAAGTGTACCCTTAAACGACTGTTTTCGAATATGTAATTGGAACATTACGCTATGAGTGTAGATAAAGGTTTTTACAGGGTCGGCTACGCGTGAGTAATGCCACTGGCATCCATAGGCTGCGGTGACTGTTTACCATCACGCATGCAGTATGCTTGTTTTTCACCTTAGCGGTTCCAAGATAAAACCACTAAATGTTGGTAGGTAACTCATTAGGAAACAATTTTATTAAGGACAAACTTGTTGAATATATTCTATTCTTCATGACACGAACTTTTGTTTATCAAATTGATCCCTGAAAAATAATAGGATACCGCGGGATATTACCATTTGGTTCCTATATCACTATGATCCGTCCTCAATAAATTCCGTGTCATTTACTCTGAGACGTTACGGTTACACAGTAGCGCCCATTACACAATTTGTTGCAATATACCATGGCGCCCCTAGACTATCCGCTGCCAACTAGATGGCGTGGCGCTCTTCACAGCACGTCATATTATGCCTTCTAAGTAATACATTACAATATGGCATTGCGCCTCCTCATAGTTTGTTACATTATGTAGTGGCGCCCCATACACAGTCCGTCATATTACAAAGTAGCGCCTCCTAAACGATCCGTTACAATATAGCATGGCGTCTCCTACATAGTTCGTTACGTCATGCAGTAGCGCCCCAACATAATTCGTTGCAATACGCCATGGCGCCCCCCTATGCAATCATTTAGTTTAAGCCGTGGCGCGCTCTAGTAAGTATGATGCAAAAGCCATAGCGCCCCCAACATAATTTGCTGCAAAATGCCATGGCGCCCCTTATGTAATCTTACAGTATAAGCGCTCTAGTCAGTATGTTGCAAAAGCAATGGCGCCCCCAACACAATTCGTTGCAATATGCCGTGGCGCCCCCTATGTCATCTTTTAGTATAAGCCGGAGCGCGCTCTAATCAGTATGTTTCAAAAGCCATGGCGCCCCCAACGCAATTCGTTGCAATATGCCGTGGCGCCCCCTATGTGATCTTTTAGTATAAGCCGTAGCGCGCTCTAGTCAGTATGTTTCAAAAGCCATGGCGCCCCCAACGCAATTCGTTGCAATATGCCGTGGGTCCCCCTATGCCATAGTTTGGTATAAGCCGTGGCGCGGTCTAGGAATTATGTTGCAAATGGCCATGGCACCCCCTAGGTACGCAATCTGTTGCAATATGCCATGATGCTCCCTACACTGTCAGTCACAATGTGAGATAGCGCCTCAAAGCCAGACCAATGCAAAGGGTACAATAATTATGATAGTGTGATGGTACTTATAATAAATAGTGTCCCGGCGAAAATAAATAATTCCATTTTTAATTTTTTTTCTGGTGTTGAATATTGAAATTAATCCGCACCACAATTAACGTACAATTCGTTAATATAATATAGCGCCTCTTAACATATTTTTTAATTATGGCGCCCCCAATACATACCCCTTATTGTAATATTTTCCTGGAATTCCTTAAAAATAATTTCACCGAAAGATATTTCAAATACGTTCATCCATATATTTTAACTCATTCGAAATAAACCTTGTCAGTGTTCTATGAAATCATGGACTTAGCCGTTTTTAACATTGTGCCTGTTAGAACCGTCCTCATCAGCGCGTTGAGACATTTCTGTGCGTTTTTTACTAGCATGGAAGGCAGCCGACACGGCAAAGCGACATAACAGAGGGCTACCGGCCACAAGCGGTGTGTAGTGCAGCGTTTGCCTCGCGCGACGCCGTACGATCGCGCTCGCTACGGCCTATACTCTCCGCGCCAACAGTGCTTAGACGGGTAAAAATCCGCGCCCCGAGTACTGTTGATGCGCTATCTAATACGGTAGACAAAATACGTGTCGTTACAAATACAAAAAAGGCACAGAAGCGCAGCCACTGTGCCTAATAATTTTCTGTAAATATATCCTTTCAAAACATTACCCTGATCGGCGGATCACTTGGCTCGCGGGTCGATGACGAACGCAGCTAGCTGCGAGATACGATGCGAACTGCACAGTGTGAAACATCGACATTTCGAACGCAAATGGCGGTCCATGGACATTAG
>LR990051.1:1965962-2313462 GCA_905147135.1 Blastobasis lacticolella
TACATTACCTACTTAAAAAAAGTAAAAGTACAGTACACATAGAAGAATTGGGAGTGTTTCTTGGAGACAGGCGACGTTACACCTTTGAATGGCCAAACTTAAGCGTTGTCCAAAGTACGGTGGGTGTGTGTGTAGGTTGCCAGTAGTGTAAAACCTGAAAAATCTTTAGGGTATTCGGACCCAGGACCTCATCTACTTTACCCCCAATGGAACAAATAAATATACCTGGCAAATTATTTTGAATACTAACACCTATTATAAACAGAAAAGGTTTGTTTGTTTAGAAAACATCGTGCTTGATCCTTTATTGAAGAATATTTTCCTGGTTCGTAATCTTTAGAACCCGAATTATTCCGTAGGCTGATTTTAGTTTTTTAATATTGTTTTCAATAAACTATTATTTGAATTAAATTAATGTTATTTATTGTCATAAACATAATTATATAAAGTAGGTACTATGGACGTACTTACATGTATTATACAGAATTTACATCACACTTACCTATAATACAACTATATTTACTTACATTACCTAATTAAGAATCATTCCAGATCGCTGCCAATTGGGACTGTTTCTTGGAGGCTGGCGACGTTGCACCTTTGAATATCCAAACTCAAGCGCTGTCCTAAGTCCACGTCAGCCCCAGTCGTGTCGTAAAGGCGAGCAGATAAAAACTGAAAAAGCTTTCGGGTATTCGGCCCCAGGACCTCATCTGCTTTACCCCCCATGGCAATAATATCGCTGGCGAATTATTTTGAATACTAATATTATAACAGGAAAGGTTTGTTTGTTTGTCGCTTTGTTTGTATGTTTGTAATTAATAAGCTCAGAAACTACTTTTATCCACACTCATGGCGTAATGTTCCAATTACATATTCGAAAACAGTCCTCTAAAGGTACACTTTTTTAACGCCAGTCCATAAAATTTAAAAAAAATACTTTTCGATACAGCATGTCCCATACTAATTTAATGACAGCTGTAACGTAAAATAACTTTTTAATCATTATGCAACACTTATATTTTTTAAATTATTGTCAGGCGCCCGGACACGGTCAAATGTAGGCTGAATACCTAAATGTCTTAAACAAATTCAAAATTCAAATTTTCCTGTCTATATTTGTGAGTAATTATTTTCCCGCTAAACAGAATATTTTTTCTAATTGTTGTAATTTGATTTTGTGAATGTTTTTTCTTGTTTGAAGCAAATAAATAGATAAATGTGAAAGTAGTAAAGTGAATTTCCTGCCGCTTGATATCCTCGACGCGTAGATACTCGTACAACAGAACTGACTCGCAGCTTACTTCCAGCAAAGTTGAGAAAATTATAGGTACGATATTTTAACATAAAAATATTAGTGTAGATAAAGTAGTGTATGCAACTGCATATAATTAGGTATTAAAACACTCGTGTCAAACTATTATCATACTCGGCTACGCCTCGTATGATAAACAGACACTCATGTTTTAATACCCCCTTTTATATGACAGTTGCATAAACTACTATTTTACACATTTACGCAACACTTATATTTTTAAAATTTTTGTCCGTTGCCGGGACACGGCGAAATATAGGCTGAAATGAATGTCTTTAACGAAGTCAAAATTCAAATTGAAAATTTAATTTTCCTGTTCATATTTCTGTGTAATTATTTTCCCGCTAAGCAGAAAAAAATGGTAGATAGGTGTAGGATAGGTGTAGAGTAGGTGTTTGGTAAATGAACAGTTGGTGTAGGGTAGGTATAGGGTAAATGTAGAGTAGGTATAGGGTAGGTGTAGAGTAGGAGTACGGTAGGTTTAGGTAGGGTAGAGGTTGGAAGCCACGCGGACGCAGTTGCGCCGAGTCTACTAGTATTTTATATACTACTAGTGGACCCGGCGACTATATAGAAGGTACATTTTTTTCTTTTTATTTAGGGATTACTAGAAATTTTAACAATGATTACAATCTCAAAACCTCCCGATCACCGCCCACAATCTTCGTTACCAAACAGTCGAAACGCTACCAACCGAAATTTATCTTTGGGAGGAAAATATTTTTGACCGCTTGATTGATTAATCACCATTAGGGGCTCAAATTTCATCGCCATCGCCGTGGGGCCGAATAATCGGTCCAAATAAATCATTTTAGTGGCATAATTAGACGTTGCCCGCAGGGCTGCTACGGACGTCGATACAGTGGGGTCAACAACTCAAAAACAATAAGAAATAGAAGAAACCTCATTAGTCACGCGACCGTAAACTTGGGCACGAGTTTCGTTGCTGACGGTGCGTTTGACTTTATTTATTTCTTCATTTATTTCAGGCAACTGAGGCCCGTATTTATAAATACACAAACAACATAAATACAAAATACAGACAAAGGTAAAACCTATACCTACATACAAATTATTATAAATTGTAAACTAATACATAAAAATATAATTTATTAATATCTTAAAAAATAACTGACACTTAATGTCGTTCGGCGGCACCGGAAATTCTGGGTCGCCCACGGAATCGCCGGTACACCACACCCTTCGGCCAATATTCTTCCCTCATTAAGAAATCAAAATCTGCGGTGGGAACCAACGCCACTAACGAGTTGAACGTACGACTTTTATGACATATTTTAACCCCCGTGGAAGAAAGAGGGGTGTTATAAGTTTGACGTGTGTATCTGTGTCTGTAGCTTTGTGTATCTCTCTGGGGCATCGGAGATCCCGAACGGATCGACCGATTTGGATGCGGTTTTCTCTGTTTGAAAGCCAGTTTAATCGAGATGGTTATAGGCAATGGTTTTTTTTTTATCAGTTTTGTAGTTTAAAAAATATTCGAGTTTCAGATAACTTGGTTGGGGGTTATGCGACTTTTTTTGTCGGTTAGGTTGTAATATAGCTAGTATGGTATTGACAAATTGAAGCAGTCTACAATAGAGCAAACCTGCTATAAGGTAAGGAGTATGGCAGTTGAACCAGTCTAGATACGAGCAAACGTTCGTTCGATCTATGTTAACATATTAATCAACTTATTACTTTGAAATCTACAATAATAGAAAATATTTTTAATACAAGGTTATATTTAGTTTCACATGTCCCCATGTCTGTTCGTAATAAAATCTTGCATTTCCCGGTTTCCGATCGAGCTGAAGTTGTGCATACTTATGTAAGTTCGGTTACAATTAAATGTTCTTACCAGCTAATATGATTATGGAAACAGAAGATGGCTATAGGAATTCCTAA
The DNA here is from genome assembly GCA_905147135.1 of Blastobasis lacticolella. Classification (NCBI taxonomy): domain Eukaryota; kingdom Metazoa; phylum Arthropoda; class Insecta; order Lepidoptera; family Blastobasidae; genus Blastobasis; species Blastobasis lacticolella. The sequence continues at coordinate 1,969,183 of LR990051.1, forward strand.
AAACCCATCAAGTGTGAGAAATTTGAAATTTTGATATTGGAATCAAAATGTAGGTACTTAGTTTATACCAAATGCGATGACATTAACCGGCATTCTCCTGCTGAACACATAAAGTTGGGTCAATCTTGCGGTGACTTATTATTATATAAATATGACCATTATTTATAGCAAAACTCAGCAGCGCTCACGATTGTTTCGCCAAGATAAGCCAGCGCTGCATTTAGTAATGAAAGTTTACACCATTAATTTTAAATTAATCCCCCAAAATCAGATTTGAAGTTCAAAATTACCGTTGCAAGGTTGAAAACCTGAAAATTTAGCTTAATCCAGATTGCTTTATGGCCACATTAAACTGATGCCCTTTAAAAACTTTTCCATATTTTTAACTTTCGCTCCTTTAGTTATATATTACCTATAACTAATGACGCATTTTTAATATTTCTTCGCTTTTCCTTACATGGTAAGGAAGTTTCCTTTCCGTACATGGTATATGCAGTCCACCTAATAACAAAGCAGAAGATGCAGCAGTGATAATGATTAGTGAACCTATTGTGGGAAGGATTAAATAATATTTTAAACCCCCGACTGTCTATATTCCATTCCTAAGTAGTTTCAATTAATGTCAAACGTAAGAGATTCCAAAATTTCATTTAGTTCTAGGACCATATTAATTCCACAGGACTGGGAATGGCAGCCCCGTCGGATTTTTCGCGAACTAAGCATCATAAACTACGCAACAGATTTTAGTGTGCTTCCAACTATATATAGAGTGATTCAATAGGAAGGCAAACCGAATGAAGTTGCGGCGGGCCAGCTAATCCTTACGTGACAATTATGCTTCTTATGATAATCTCAGTCTCAGAACGCCACTTATATTAGGGTATAGACTTCCCCCACGCCTCCTACACACACGTCCACCCTAAGTTGCGTTGCTGATGCGCAGGCGCAAGCGCTACTCGAGAACCTTCCACAACGTGTCGGCCATTTGCTCTGCGAGGTATGTGGCCGCATACTACCACTTTAGTTTTGCGAATCCGAAGCCGACGATAGTGGCGACGTTAGTTCTGCTATGGTTATTATTATCATGCTGAACCTACCACATAGACGAACTCTGAGCATAACTCTTTCTATCGCACACTTTTTTTTGTTAATATTATACTAGATTTGACCGCCATCTCATCTGTTGGTAAGTGACGATGAGGCCGATAATGGAGCATGCCCGTCTTGGAACTGCCTATTATCTCCAGCCTTGAAGGCGTCCAGATTATATTGATCAGGGAACACACAACATGACACACAAATGAGGCCTTTAAGTCACCACGTCTCTGTACCAAAACTCCAAACCAAAAAATTACAACATTTCAAGAAACGAAAAAAATGTTTCACATTTTTATTTTTTATAGAAGCTTATTTTTTAAAAGCTTATTCTATTAGTGTTTAAAATTACGAAAAATCGAATATCAAACTTAGGGGTCTTGCCAGCACGTGGGAAATTGCATTCTGCGTCGATTGACATTAAAACTAATAATCGCCAAAATGTAACTTAGGAGGTATTGGTACTACGTCGTCGATATGGGGTATTTTCGGCGAGAAGATCTTCGGCTATCTACCGAAGGCTGTCTAAACGACTTGCATTCGTAGACTGATGCATAATCTGCGACAAATTATTCGTGCTCCTCGTAAAATACTGGTAACAATGAATGAATGAAAATTCATGGTTACACATTCAGTCGCCTGAATGTGCAGGTTTCATCAAGATGTTTTCCCTCACCGGAAGGGCATTGGTTAGCATTTAACTAATTTACACAATTCAGAAAAGAGTAATTGGTACATGGCCGTAGTGGGTTCGAACGCGCTACCTCTCGCTTACGAGTCGGATACCTTAAGCTCAGCCACCGATGCAAGTAGGAACTTACAAAATGTCTAATAAAATACTATTAAAACAAGAAATCCGAAGTCCTAACCTAACCCATAGTCACATTTAAAATCCACACACGGACTGAAAATTAAGGGTAGGTTTATCACAGTTCTTGCATGCTGAGCACAAAGTGATTCGTCCGACGACTATCGGATGAGTAATGTGGGCGCCGATAACGATAGCCTGGACGTTAAAACCTCGTTAGTAAAAGCCACTGGGGCCGCAGTATTCAAAAAGGTGGACTTGTCACTGAGCACACTGTATAGTATCCGGCTGAGTAAAATTAAGCAGATTCTGAATAGGTGATAAATTTTTTCTAAAAGTTCTCCGTGTGTTTCGAAATATTCAAGATTTTCCTTGACGAATGTACTCGTTGCATGGGAGTCAGCACTTTATTTTCTTAAAGTATAAACCTCTATTATATCCTCCTCGTGTTTTATTATCCTTATATTATTATGTGTTTTGATCCTTTTAAACTTATTCACCAAAACCTATTTAAGGTACTATCCGTAGACCAAGAATCTTACAAGGCAACAAGCAAGTTCCGTTATACAAGGAAAGGAAATAATAATAATAATCCTTAAACAAACTCATTTATCAAAAACCAATAAGACTTATCTTGAGCCCAACATAATACTTTAAAAAAAATTCCATCATCACATTTAAACACACGTAATTTTCCGCTCTTCGCTCTAATAATTTTTTTTAGAGCCGGAGAGCTGTAAAGTAAAGTAAAACAAAAACACAAGTAATTAATATCAATGAAACTAGCATTATTGAAAAGATAATATAAATTGTGTTCATATCTTTCCCCATACAAAATTTTGTTCGACGATAAAGCTCACTTTTCGCCTAATGATTAAGTTAATAAGCACACGGCATCCACATCACCAAATTCACATTCAAACATAAATGCCATACAATAAAGCTAGATTCACCGACACAAAATATTTCTTTTAATGTTATTTCAATTTAAAGTACTCCGCCTCCAAAAAAGTACTGTAACAGTCACTTTAAAGCTGTCTCTCATTCATTAATAGCTCTCCCATACCAAAGATTGACACAGCGCGTGTATCACTTATCCCCATCACACATTACAGCCGAAAACATCAATAAAACACGAACGAAAGCTACAAACAACTCGTACGGTACTAACCCGGGGCAATATCGAATATTGATCATTTTACCGCGAATAAATAAAGAGAAAGTAAGGTTTTATAGGGCAATACGAAATTGTTACGGCAATAAGTTAGCGATCTCAATCTCCCGCGAGTAGATGACTAACGTGGGAGCGGGGACGCGTTTTAGCCAAATGTGGGGGTCGTGTACTGACTGAGTTCTCACTGAGGTACGGTTTTTATGTTTTTATTTGCCCTACACTGCTATTACATGTGTGTCAAAGATATATCAGTGTATTATGTCGCGCCTTTTCTCAACTTGTGCTAGCTGTACAGGGAGACACGGTCATGATCCACCTGATGGAAAACGGACACTGTCGACCAGGGCCGTGAGACAGGAAATTTACTAATGGCGTTATCGAATTGTAATTGGATTGTAATCGCATTTCAATGGCAGTTTGACACGTTTTTGGTTATCTGTTACTAATAAACTACAAGGACACTTTTTATTGGTTTTCGATTGGTATTACAATCGTAGCTCGATTCGATGGTGTAATATAACGGTATTCTCCTCTCCTCGAGTCCGCAAAATTTACTGTCTTGATCGAATTGTAATTGGATCGCAGCCGCAGCTCAATCACAGTTTGACACGTTTTTGGTATTCTGCTAACAAGTTTTCGATTAGTGTCGAAATCATAGCTCGATTGATGCGTCGAACGCGCAAATCACGCAATGCTTGCGTGCGGCGAGCGCGCATACAGTGCCACAGACTTATCTAATCTTATCTATTGTTGTATTTTATCTTATATAGAGCAAGTACATAGTACAAGCTTTGCTTAGTTTGGGGCTAGACGGCGCTGTGTGAATTTGTCCACGAATATTTATTTATTTATTTATATGATATCTTTGACCCAAAATCCATAATATTAATTAATGTTGTAGCCCGAATTTTATTTCATAACATAAATGTTGACATGTAAGTATCTTTTTTTATATTGAAACCAACTTTACATTTTAACTATTGACATTTATATTATGAGTGACATTAATAATGACATTATAATAATCAAATTTATATTAATTAATAATATTGAATAACATTTCTGAAGTTGGAGGTATCTGCGGCGGGCGGCATTTGCGTGCGTCACGGACAAGGAACAAAATCTTTGGCCGTGGAGTCTATTTTTTTTTATGGCCCTACATACTGGCTATGAAACCGTTATCCGCTCGATGATGCCGTGGTGCCTAGCATTCATTCTTATTACATGTATATTTTATGACGTTCATAAGTGCTTGTGAAAACCTAAACTGAATAAACGTATTTAATTTGATTTGATTTGCTAGAACTTAAGTACTTACGTTATGTAAGTACTTAGGTAAATCGACATGTAAATTTTTAATTTATGAAATAAACCATCTTGTCCCAGGGCAAGCCTAGACCCTGGTCAAGACAAGTCAAGTATTCAGTCATTAACCCGGGTCCATGTTCGACCCGGGTCAAGGAATTACTGCTTGACCAGGCTTGACCAGGGTCACCTTCACCAGTATGACCAGTCCGGGATACCTGAAACCATAGAGAAGCGGATGCGTTTCCGGCCTTTGAGTTGAGGTGTAAGCGAGAATTCAGAGCGAATTCCTTGGGACAGACTCGATACTGTTGTCCGCGCCTAAAGCGGCTACTTCGAACAATAACCTATTTTATTAAAACTTTACATATTTTTTCTATATACTAAAGATTCAAATTAAATAAACTCAAAATTGACAAAATTATAGCATTTTCACTTCGAGTGTCGCACCCTGTAGACATGATGAAAGAAACACACACATCCTCATATCACACATTCAAAAGGGAGTTATGATCTGTAGGCAAACCATAACTGTTGGCTCAGTCACGTACAGACGCCTGTTGAATCATCACCATCATCATACTACCGCTCAACCGGCTCCTGACAGGCTCTGCATAGGCTTCTCCAGAAATCCCAGCATTGCTGTGTTTATTGTACTAAAGCCATAGCAAAAAGAATAAGAACATTAATTGCTACAAGACGCCACGACACGACACAAATAGACAAAGATAAAAAAAAAAAACAGCATTATCCTACGTAGGTAAGTATATACACCATCCGCAGCAAGAAATGGGCAGCGCAGTCAAGTAACTATTTAATTTAGTGTATGTACCATGACTTGAAATAGGATCAAAATCAACTATAAACTTGAACAACTTGAAACAGATTTTTTTCTACACGAGCAGAAGCAACAGCTAGTCTCGTAAAGAACTCAATATTTAAGCAGAAATCTGCATTCGTTTTTGACGTAGGACTTTGCTCGCCCACGCCCAAAACATACGAACTAATTTGTTTCGACAAGTCATAACAAAGTAAAAAGGTGACAAAATCCCGATTTACAAATTGCTCATCAAGAATTGAAATCGTAAATACGTCACGAACACGTTTATTTCTTATTCAATACCTTTTAACATACACAATCGATTTTAAGGGTAACCCGCTTGGGCGCTTAGGACTTACTTAAAGAAAGGCAGAATACATCACGCAATATACGTCGGGGGAGTGAAATAAAAAGCAAATAAGCGGGAAAAACAAAACCCCAGTAGATCGCGCAAATCCTCTAGGTGAGTCTCGAAAAACTCTGTTGCAGGAAATTTGTTTAATTCGAGTTGAAAAGGGCCAGATGCCTGCGAAACAAAAGAGAGATTTGCCGAGTCTTTGAGGGGAATAGGATGTAAAAATCTTATTTCCTCTGCCACTTATGTTTCAATTAACATTTGACAGGAGCTGTTGGCGTCTGCGTCCGTCCCGGGAGCCCATTCGCGATTTTAAGACCAATTAGGGAGTTTTAGCCTCTCAAGTGAATTTTTAAAGCGTAAACTCGGCGGGATAGGCGACAAACGAATTTCGTGGCGTTTACTTGTGCTGTAATACCTCGCCACTTAGAAGGTTAGCGCTAGGTTAGGGTAAGTACTCTTTGGGTTTCTACGTGTGAAATATGTGACGGACCCCTTGTGCCACGCTGGGTTTATAATGTTTAAGTCAAAGTTGTATTCTACGTTGGTGTTAAATTCCAATTATAACTTGCATCACGAAGAGTTAAGGGCTAACCTTGATCATAGCCCACCGATGTTTTTTATGCTACGCAGTGATAAACAAGCAGACAGTCAACCGGATGGTAAGCGGTAACTGTTGCCCATAACATCTACGATTCATGCATTTGGACCCTGCTTGAAACCGCGAAATGGGTCAAATTTAATTTGCAAGATTTTATTACGAGCACATGGGGTGTCTGCTCGTTTATCATTGATTTATAAGTATAAAAAGGTACATACCCAACTAGTCAAAGAACGCGGTCATTTATTCTAAAGTTATGAAGTCGAAACTTCGTTCTCTAGCGAGTGGATTTCATTCCGTTGCCTACACTTTGTAGGTTTTGCTGTGAATTGCGTTCGTTGCAAATTCGCGTTACAATTGCAAGTATATTATTTTACGTTGTAAATACATTTTGTCTTCGATTTCACAGCATCACTGTCCACTGCTGGACCTGAGCAGCTCCACATAAGTGTAGGATACCTAAGTCTGTCCGTGTCACAGGGATCTTGCTTAGTCAGTTTCTAACACCAGTATTCAGGAACGTTACTATGAGGGAATTGACGTAGTATAGGGAATGAACGCACAGGATTCCAATTGACAATACTTGAGTGGCGATCGGCCTTATGCTTTAAGACACAGTATATCAGGGTCACAGAGGTCAGATGGCAGTCGCGTCACTGTAATTATCTGATCTGCCAAATCCTGGACTATGATCAAGGCGGACCCCAGGCCCTCGAAAGCATAACTGAGACTTGTTTTCCATTATTTCATGCACAAATCTTATCAATTAGACCTTGAACGCTTGGCTGTTTGTTACAATAAAAAATCGCCTTCTCTACACATAGAGGGCCCTCGGAAAGCCGACCCAAATCTCCTCAACGGCCAACTAAATAAATACAACCAACATCGCCCGTTGTTTCTTATTTCGTTCAAAATAAAGGAATATATTTCGCATAAACAATTTGAGCAGGATGAATGAATGGACCCTTATCAAGGACTGTATCTTCTCAGCCCACTGATATAAGATTGTAAGGGAATTTTGTGGCTTTCGGATCCTGGCTGTGTCTTTATTTTACCCCGGCAGGGATAATGTTTAGCACTACCTTTTATTTCGCAAATATATCAGAGCGAAAGCGGAGATTTCAGAGATTTATTCGGTTCAGATAAGTCTTGCGTATAGATAGGTATGTTTAATGCGGAATGTAATGTTTTATTTACTTAGGTCTGAAAGGAGGAAACGTTTATTCTGTATATATATATGCGCCATTTCATGAAGCTTATGCGACGTTTTAGTCGATGACTAAATGATTTCAAATGTACCTAACAAGAAAAAGCATTGCACCAACACTAACCTCAAGCAGAGCCACTTGCTGAGTCATTTTTAACGTTATGATAATGATTTTGTGACGCCTAAATGGTCGTGTGGTGTCCGGCAGAGTAGAATAGCATCAACCTCTTACACTCGTGGGTGTCGTACAAGGCGACTATTGTTTTCGAGGCGAAACTTCTAGAGTCTTCGTATACTGTAAAATGGGCAGCAGCGTTTTCCATTGTTATATTTATAACACTGCGATCTCCAACCCGCAAGCCAAGCGTGAAGATTATTGCAGTATCCTACCCTTTCTTGGAATAGGAACTTAGACCTGCAGTGGACTGTTATGGGCTGTGATGATGATGAAATGGCAACTAAAGCATCGCTTTAGTTTAGTGCAATCGCAAAATAGATACTGACTTGACTGTCCATGTCTCACCTTACTCAAAACATAGCACTGCAACCAGTAAACCTAATCACTTGTTTTGCTCCTCCATGGAGCATACTTCAAAGGAATGTATCATGAGATTTTTAAAGCAATTACCTTCCCGTTATAATTACAGTACGGTATTTTTATGTCTCGCTCCAACTTATACCTCCTTAAAACTTACAGAAAACTCATTAGTGGGTAGGTACTCTGTAATACAAAAGTACTAACGACGACCTGAGTGGTTCAGTGGCCAACATGCCACGCAAGAGGTCCCGGGTTCGATTCCCGGACGGGCAGAAATTGAAATGATGAATTTTAATTTCTGTTACGGGTCTGGGTGTTCTATGTATAATAAGTATTTATTAAAAAAAATTATATAAGTAATTTATCAGTTATCTAGCACCCATAACACAAGCTATGCTTACTTTGGGGCTAGATTGCGCTGTGTGAATTTGTCCAAAAAAAAAAGTAAAAAAAAACTAACATAGTACCTCAGACACAGTGCTGTATCCTGTAAGTAGATCTACCCACTCATAAGTAAGTACGTACACATACCACGTGGACGTGGATACTCTGTTACAGTTCATTCACATCGAAGTAACATACCTATAAACACATCAACAAAACACGTGCATACGAACAGCAACTTTGTTTATAGCCAAGTGCTCATTACAGCCAGAAAGAAAACGTATTACTTTTTATGAGTTTCGGAAATTCGCGTGGAAAGTGATTCAGGGTTCCGATGTGGCGATAAAGCTGCCGTTGAATATTTATTATGGACATGTGGAAGCTTATAAATGTGTTGGCGTACTAGTGTAATTGAAACGGAGCTTGCTAATGTCTTTGCTATTATTTTTCGTGACCGTCAAATTATTTTTAACTAGTGCACCCGACGCGACTTTGTTCGGGTGCATATCTACTTCACACCTACATTTTATTTTGCTTACAATCCGTCCTCTTGACTTACTCTATATATTTTTGAAAATCACATTAAATTCCGTTGCGTAGTTTAAAAGATCTAAGCATTTATGGATACAGTTGTGGACCCGGCGTGACTTCGTTCTTGTACACCTACTTCACACTTTCCTCGGACAGAGGAAAGGCATTGCTATCCAAGAGGATACGCGGCGCTCCAGATTTCGGGGCACCATTCCGAAGGGCAGCGGTCTGGATGACTTCTTTAATTTTTCACTTTTATTCGATCATTATTCGGTATTTGGCCAATTCACTATTCGTGGCATCTCTAGTTCTTCTTATCATGTCAACGATAAAAAGGTTAAGTATAAATTAATATTTATTTATTGTTACTTAAACTTGAAATTGAAATTGTTGAAATTAATAAATGTCTTTACAATATCCATAAGGCTAGTGCGCAATCTTAGGACTTTGTTAGCTTTCGTTTGCCAATAAAAAAGATATCCAACATTGTACAGTCCATCACAACATTGTAGCAAAGTATTGCGAAGCCCAAAGCACTATGTAGACTCAATAGGGATCCCAGCAACGACATATGCTAAACTCAATAGGATTTGCAGAATTGCAAGCAGGGTTTTTCGCGACGCAGAGCAGTAGCAAGTCGGGATTAAGACAAGCGTTAACTAGAACAGGATGAAATAAGTGTTGCACAAGCTTTAAAACGACATAAAGCTGGCAGTTGCGTCTCCGGATAATACTGTAGGGCGGGAGCTGGCTGTATAAAACGAAACGTTCGAAAATGTGTCTTGTTTATTTGTCTGTTTTATTCCGCTTTCTTCAGTGCCATTGACACTCTCTTTCGCTTCGTGGCGAAGTGTTGATGGGAAGTAAGAGTAAACTGCAGATGTATCTGATAAAGTGAAGCAAAAATGTCCAATCGGCAAAGGTTATCTGATGCTAGCTACTGTGACTAGTTCACGCACATCACCTATACATGAATAAATAATTTTTTTTTATTGCTTATTCACAAATAATACATAGCAATAACAAAGAAAAAAAAGCAAACGGCAGCCTTATCGCTTAAAGCTATTTCTTCCAAACAACCTTAGATACCGATTAGGAGATATATGAGGAGCGGATGCTATTCACGCGTCAAACTAATAACACTTTTTGCGCCGGTGGTTAAAATTATAGACAACACAGCAAGCACTGCCGCTTAAAGCGATAAGGCCGCCTTTGCGCGCATGTATATTATGCTGATTCTTGTATATTATTATTATTATTATTATTAAGCAGGCAAGGAGTTGTCAAAACAACTGATAGATGCCTGTATCTGGCTCTTCTCTACTCATTATCAATCTGTATTCAAATATTTGTCGAGTCAGTTTTTGAATTGGTTAGTATTTTCTGCTGTCGCCACGGATTCAGGCAACATATTCCAGGCATTCACGACTCGGTTGGTTAAAAAGTGTCTTGTGTGCAATAAAGAGTTTTTACTTACTTACTTACTTACACTATTTTTTCACCAAGTTTATAATTTAAAAAATATATTTTCTGAATCCATTCATCCATTAAAATTAAATTCACCACCGCGCAACACGACGCACCCCACTCGTAAAACGCGAGCCAACATATCAAGATGAATATCGCCGGCTGAAGTTACTATTTTATTCATGCAAGTGCAAGATTTCGCGCACCGGACTCCCGTAGCACCGTGTCGTGTTCATTTTAACAACCCTCCAGTCGGTCATATCTCATAGTGCTCAAATAAAAACCCAGCGCGCGACCGTGGTCTGCGAGACAGCGTTTTTATGCAAAGAATCTGTTCAGTGGGTTTTTTATCGGGCAAGAACTTTGCTTGCTTGGACTCTGGACGTGGACATGATTAAGTAGCCAAGCTAGGTAGAGGTGTTTTACTTGCTTTTGCGCATCGGTTTGTAGAATGAACTACAAAAGATTAATTTGCCAGTAATTTGCGGGATTCTACAATATTTTCAGAGCAAAAGTAGCCCGTGATACTCGAAAAAGTGTAGTGTAGATTCCTTTTTTTTTTTTTTTTCGAAATGGATTCAATGATTTCAGAGATTACCCCCTAACATTCAAACTTACACACATACATAGTTTTCCTATTTAAAATACTTATTCTACCAATATTATTTTATGTATAACCTAACCGGTATAAAAAGTCTGATAGCCCCCGACCAAGTTTACTTAACCTCAAACGTTTTCTAAATACAGAACTGATTTTAATTAAACAAACCATTTAAGCAGATTAAACTGGCGAGCAAACCACATCCAAATCGGTCCATCTGTTCGGGAGCTACTATTCCACAGACAGACACAGGAAGCCAAAGATACACACCTCAAACTTATTTCCCCTCCATTTTCGTTGGCTGTTAAAATTTGGTTCACCATGCCTTGCCAGCTTTCCCAGTAAAAAGTTATCAAATCTCACGAAGAGCCCTAACTCTAAAATGTCCGGAAGTATTGTCCTGGCCATTTTATTGGTTACAGTGCAGATTGAAGCACTTTGACATTTAACATTTTACAAACGAACGATTAACAAAAATAAATAAAGATGCTTGGACAAATTCACACAAATTAAAATTCATCATTTCAATTTCTGCCCTTCCGGGAATCAAACCCGGGACCTCTGCGCGGCGACCGGCATGTTAACCAACTGAACCGACGACCTGATTGGTCGTCAAAACGCTGACGCGGGTAAACGCCAAGTTATAATATTTTACATAAATCCACAACCTTGAGCCATTCCACCGCACCCCCTAGCCACCCGCTCTAACAGCCATCATTTATATTAATGGAACCTATTTATCTAGACTCAGATCCAATATGATCTAGAATTAGTTTCTCAAATTAACCAAACATGTCCCATTACCTCCATTAAAGGTACTAATACATTTTCCCATCCCATATCTCCACAGCTTAAGGCGAAACGTCACACGAATAAGAAATCTATACATGTAATAAAACAGTAAAAAAGTGTCTGTACATTGAATGTATTTACAAAAAAATTATTTAGGACGATTAAGAAATAGGTAATAACAGGAAAATAATTTTTTTTTTAATTCCTTCTGTTTGTCTGTTTGTACACAGTAATCTCCGGAACTACTGGACGGATATGAAAGAAACTTTTTTGCCGTGTAGCTATTAATTAAGATAAACTATAAGAAATATGGAAAGTGCAAAAGGATTTTAATTTTAATAAAAGAACCAGAGATACAGCTTGACCTCTCCATAGTACTAGCTTTCATACATTGGGGAGGTCATTTAAAATGGTCGTGGGAAAAAGATAAACAGCCATAAAAACGATTTTCACGTGACCGAAGTAGCGGGCAAAACCTAGTAAGTAATAAAATCCTCGGTTCCTTTCTTAACTTTTATGCAAACAAATCTGATGGCACAGCTTTTAATATTTAACAATTAACGCACTTTCAAGTAATTGTAAATTTACACGAATTAACAGTTACTGAGAAAACATAATTGTAAAATCTGTGGTACAACCTGTGTTCACCTGAATTAAGTAGGTTGAGGCAAACAAAAGCTTATCTAAGTATCTTAATAAATATGAAGTAGGCACTTAACGGATTTTGATGCGGTTTTCACTTAATGGAGTTCTCATAGCCTAGGCTAGCATGATTCTAAATAATAAGTAGCTTATAATAATTATTCACGCACTAAATAACAATTTAACTATGAAGATTTAGGTGTTACTTATGGACAAGGTAAGGTAGGTCACTCGGGAAAAAGATTAACTGCCCTAAAAACGATTTCTACACGGACAAAGTCGCGTGGAAAAGCTAGTTTCTAATATATTTTCTATTCCCATCTCTCTACAGCTGAAGGCGACGTCACATAAATCAGATATAATAAATAATCCGTATATAATGCTAACTAATTGTGTTAATATCCCAACGCAATGTCACTAATTAATGTCGTTAGCCCGGGATTGACAAAATGCCTGCTATTTACCTCATAAGGGGAACAGGGATTTCGTGAGGGAAAATTGTTCTAGGTGCCCTCCTAGTTTTGTTCTTGCGTGCCGCTGTTTGATAATCATTGGTTTTAACCCCGACTCGAAACAAGGAGTGCAAAACAAGGAGGTTTTATGTATGTATCAAATATATTATGTATGTATCTGGGTATCAGAATATCTGTCTATGGCATCGTGGCTTCTGAGCCGATAAACTAATTTATCTGCGACTGATTTGAAACTCTGCTATTTATATAAGCTTTTATTTAACTTGCAATGTATGTTCGGGACCAATCTTGCAAGCCTAATTTGACCCACTTCCCGATGTTCAATTGAGCTGATTTGTATAGCTATGTAACTTGGATGACAGTGCATTAACATGGAGGTAAACTACTGAACGCAACCAGGTAACCCCATCGTGATTAGAGTCCTTGTAATGGTCTTGATGAGTACTATACCGCGCGATGAAAGCTTGTTAAGAAAATATATTTTTATTTAAGAACTTATTTCATACTTTCTTATCTTGATTTCATTAAAATCGGTACATAGATATAGTGGTGGAGAAAATGTATTACTTGAGTAATACTTTGTCGTGGGTTTTGGATAACTGTCGGTTAAGTTAAATGATACACAATTTAGGGAGGCAAACAAGCAAGCGGGTGATAGTAAGTGATCACCATCGCCCATGGACAATCGAAAATTCAGCGGAGTTCTTCAAAAATAGATATGTGTGTATAATAGTAACAAAATGTAGAAGGGAGACTGTTTTTGCAATCAACTCCACCGAAATTCGCATTACCCATGAGGGTAATATTTATATGATGAAAGGATAATATGGTACAAGTATTAATCCTACAAAGACTCAGTATATATACTAGCTATATGAATATAGAATACTAGTTTTCATTTATTTTCTCCGCTACGAAAGGAGGCAGACGTATCCGCAGACTTTGCCACGGAGCGATTGTGCCGCCGCTTGGCCGGGCCCCAAGCCGCGGCCTGCAGCCAAAAGGCCCACAGAATTATGCAAATACCCCGCCCTTTGTTCTGCACTCGAGATATTTACATTTTATTTACAATACTCAGGGCGTTTAACTTTGAGAGCGTTTGAAAATACCCACGCGCAAGTTTAGTTGAGCAATTTCATATCGTAAGTGGTTTAGTTGGTTAGTACGTGGACTTACCACGTGGGCGTACCTAAGTAATGCTAGTTGTAGTCATTTTGGCGTTCAACCAGTCTCCTTGTCCCCAGCGGTACCTTTGACTAAGGTAAGGTACCTCGCATAGTCAACGGTAGTAGGAGACGAGACCTAGTAGTTGTGAGCTCGTTGCTATGCTGAAGTTCAACTAGCCTCAAAGTACGAAATGTTATCTAGGCGCTAATATCCCGGTTGTGATCCCGCGCGTCAGGGGACGAGGTCCGCATCGACCACGATTTAGGATTTGGCAGTTCAGGTAATTACAGTGAAGCGACTGCCACCGGACCAACAATGTCAACCAACGGGGTCATGTTAACAGAAGAACCTGACTAGATTAGATCATGGTTATACATTCAATCGTCTGAATGTGCAGCTTTCATCACGATGTTTTCCCTCATCGCCCCTTTTTCCTTATGCTCTTATTGGACAAACATCACGAAATACATATTTGACAGAGAAGGGAAAGATTTGTGATTATGTGATTAAGGGCCGATTTTTCAATCCTCAGATAAAACATATCAGTCTAATAAGTTATTGTACGACTAAAATAAAATTGACAATACTTCTTAAACAAGTGAAGGATTATAGTTTGTTTTAATTTGGCAGTATATTACTTTATTGGGCAGTTAAATTTTTTCTGAGGATTGAAATATTGGCCCTTAGTGTAATAAATGCTTTTTACTTTTTCATTTATTTTTGTATGGAAAATCGCCATTGCGCAGTCACGTGTCTTGTTTAACAAGATCTAATCATTTACAGTCAGAGAAAATGTGGAATAGTGTCAGATTATTGGATACTTTAAAGAAACTTAATTTTATTGTTTTACTAGCTGACCAGGCGCAACTTTGTTCGCTTGTTGCCCTACCCCTGCCCCTACCGCACTCTACCCTACCCCTACCTGACTCTGTTAGTACTACACTATCCGACACCTCTATAAAAACTGTATTTGGACTGCCATCACCATATTTTGTATCTATAAAATTAGAATATCTTAAGACACAGAAAAACGTTTCGCATTTTCGCTACTAACATCTTCTATATTCATTTTTTTGCACTATAATAACTAGAAGTAAGCAATACATTTCGTTTCGCAAAAATCGCTTTCAACTGTACTCCGAATGGAACACTCTGTATTTATAAAACAACGTAATCGTCGGCTTACATTAGCAGAGTCCATTATTGTACGGGTCCATTGTGAATTTCGTTTGTATCACCCTGTATAGATACCGCTTTATAAATATACAATGTAATTAACACGAACTGGAAAGTGAAAAAGATTTTAAATCCAGACTTAAAGGATTTACTTGATTTTTAAGCTAATACCGTTTCGTACTTTGAGGAGCGTCGGTAGCCTAGTGGTTAAGGGGTCCGACTTGTAAGCGAAAGGTCCTGGTTGGAATCCCAGTGCTGCCATATACGAATTACTTCTTTCTGAATTATGTACATTATTACTATTTTTTTTATGCTACGCAGTCACAAACGAGCAGTCAGCCCCCTGATGGTAAGAGGTAACTGTCGCCGATAACATCTACGATTTAAGCATTTAGGTTGCAGGCAACAAAAAAGCCGAACCGTAGGTGCGTTGTCACTGTAAGGACTAAGATGATCTCATTTCTGTAATGTCTATCTTATAATCCAAACCGGAACACAACAATGCATGCAGTTGATTATTAGCCAATGCTCTTACGGATACTAAAATAGATAAGCTATACATAGTATACCAAAGTCGCTTTCCTCCGTCTACCCTTTTATATGTACCTATGTATGTATGTTTGTACGCTTAGATCTTTAAAACTACGCAACGGAGTCTAATGCGGTTTTAGACATAGACATAGACATTATTTATTTTGACATCACAATACTCATAATACAAAACTCATGGAGCAAGTTACATTGGTATATCTAAATTTAACATAAGTATATATATTTAAAACCTATTCAATAAAAGCGATTCGAATATGGAGTAATACGACTATAGGTTTAAAATGAAAGGTTTATATCGCGGTGAAAATAAAGTACACTAACCTTAACCCTTTAGAGTTTAGACTCACGTCACCGTATTTAGAGTCGGTGTCCGTGAGAGACACGTCACGGGCCACGATGCTCACCTTGTCTACTGCATCTGCCCTCGCTACTAATCTTTTAGAGGTCGCATTTCCATTTTACATTAAATTAAATTAAATTAAATTAAATATCATTTATTTCAAGTTTCACAGACTCATATTCTTATTACATTTCATTAATAATTGATTTAAGTTTTAAGTTAAGATAGTTTATAATAATAAATACATTCATCGCTAGCATTACAACGTCACTTTAGAATTAATTCATGTCATAATCATAAAACAAAAATAAACATCGGTATATATGTCAGATAAAGTTATACAAATGTCAGCCTTTAAATAATATGTATTGCATGTCAAAAATATGGAGATCAATTAATTTATAAGTAGGTACAGAATCAATAATAATGTCAAAATAAAATCAAATTATGGATATGAAAATGTCAGAACCAATCACAAACTGAAATGTACTAATTAATGCAATCATCATTTGTATTTTCTGTCAGGCATCTGTAAAGCGATATGTCTGGCACAGCATTTCCCAATTATGTGGCAGTCCAACCTAGCTGCAATCATCACCAGGACGGTGTTGGAGCTGGCCCGTACCCTGCGCACCAGAGACGCGGCACGTTTACGCATAGTTGCGTGGAAACAGTCGGTGTGCGCCTCCGCGAACATGCCCGATGCGCTGCAGAATCGGGGCAGCCCCATCACCGCCCTAAACGCGTTGTTATATTGAACGCGAAGGGCGCTGTAACTTTTGTCAGAATAATTAGCCCATAGGCTGCACGAATAGAGAGATGTACAGTACGCTCTAAAGAGGGTGACCCTCACTTGCCACACTTCACTTGTTCACATTGCCTTGAACATATAATGGTAACCGTGGTGGGCCCAAAACTACAGTTATCTGCCTAGCTTACCATGAAAACCTGAATGATGTGAACTTTATAGGTCATGCAACATGCCTGTATTGCGGCGAATCAAAAAGTTACAGGTTTTCTAAATATTCGATATGGCCGATGAAGGAGCGTCGGTAACCTAGTGGTAACTAGTTCGAATCCCACTGTTTTCTGAGTTATGTACCTTACTTGAATACTAACTGATGCTTTGACGGTGAGGGAAAATATCCAATCTGGTCAGGTTGCCCTGGAAGCAGGATCACGGAGGTTAGACGGCAGTCGCTCCACTGTAATTACCTTATCTGCCAAATCCATGGTCAAGGCGGACCCTGGGCCCTCGTGAGCACAATCGGGACATTAACACCAACATGATTATAGACATTTTGTAAGTATTTTTCGGGTACCACCGCGTCACAAACACCATGGTACCTGTAGTTTTCGAGGAGCACGATATTTTGTCGCAGTTTATGGAACAGATGACGAATGTAAGTCGTTTAGGCAGCGTTCGTTAGGTTGTCGAAGATCTTCCCCTCGAAAAGACCCCATAATTATGACCTATGTACAGAGACCTGGTGCCTTAAAGAACTCGTTTGGAGTCAAAGTCACTCAGCACGCGACGAAAAGAGCTACTTTTCTACTTCTAATGATAATAATATTCTTAGCAGAACTAACGTCGACATTATAGGCAAAACTAAAGTGGTAGTTGGTGGCCACATACCTCGCAGAGCAATGGCTCAGCTCTTTTATAAAGTTCCACGCCTGGTTACGTTCTGTTTATCTGTCTGCCCATCTGCTCTTGTAGACTTTGCCGCTATCTCACCTGGTGGTAAGTGACGACTACTACTAGGTGAGATGGCGGCCAAATAAGTAGGTTCTCTAATTTTAAAAAAAGTCTAAATTAAAAAAGAAAAGAAAAGAGGCAGTGCGCAGATAGCCAATGCGACGTGACCACACGATGGTCTGCGTTGCGCCGTCCGGCGGGCAAGAGCCGTAAATTATCCAGCGATTTACAACCGCCTGGACTAACACTGGACCGTGCATCGCCAGTAAGGAGGCGAGGTATATCTACTATATGTTTGAAATACCGCTGCATGTTAAACTAGTTGACCCGGCGCGACTTCGTTCGCATATATCTACTTTAACCCTACCTACCCTTTTTCCTTGCTTATAAACCTTCCTCCTAAATCTGTTCATCTATTGTTGAAAACTGCATTAAAATACGTTGTGTAGTTTAAACGATGTAAGCGTACATAGATACATACATAGATAGACAACATGGCCCAACACGTGTTGGTCGGTTTATTTAATCGAATCAATCCTTCTCGTGGTATCGGATGTAAATTCAACACCTAAGTTTTAACGCCGCATCGTCTGTTTGCGAACACGATATCGGCACTCTAGCCGGTCACACAGCACATCACCGAAGATTCATCACCGTCGATGAACAAACACATCTTTCAAACCTTTCCAGAGACAATGGCTATTCTATTAAATGTTGTTTTCGTGATCAGGTCAGGTTTCCCTGGTAGCGGGGTTGAGCGCTAAACTGTAATTACCTGATCTGCCAAATCCTGATCATGTTCCAGCTATACTCTCGTGCGAGAGTACAGCTAGAACATTAACCCTCGTGGTAGTGCGCCAAATGTTGTAATGTGTCTAGCAATACTTTTAGGGGTCAGAAGTAGGAAAGGTAATTCAAATAGACAAATAGAACACTAGAATGTATTTAGGATCGAGAAATGCATAAAACCAGAGGCCCTAGCACATGTAAGACCGAGACAACGCTCGCGCCGCGAAAGAGCGTCTGTTTCCTTATCTCAATACTAAGGCGAAAGAGATAGCAATATCTATGTCGCGCTTTTTATCGCTAATCGCGCGCGAGAGCAACTTGTGCTAGCCAGCCAGGTCACAAGCTCCGCCTAGCACTCCTACTCCGCAAACTCCTATGCCCTTACGTAAACTTATAGGACCCGAAATTGTACGATGTTTTCGGAAACCACATACCTACGCGTACTGCAAGAAACAACCTGCAAAATGCAACTGCAAATACGTACGTATGGTCAGAGTAAGTGAGTCCGTTGTAATGTTATCATATTTCCACGTCATTCAGAAAAATTCCCTCGCGGCCCCGGCGCCCGCGGCCGCACTGCACGTGATGGCCGCCCTGGAGCCAAAAGGATTCGAGATTTCTTGGGGAATTTCCAGGATAATTACTAAAATTATTTCTTAATTACTTTGTAAAGGCTCATTGGTGTTATTTTAATTCAATAAAGGCACGTGTACAGCTACCTCAAAGGCCGGTACCGCTTCCTGAACGTCGGTGGCCGCTTTCCATCAAGTAGACCGTCTGTATGTGTGCCTCACCAATAATTAAAAAATAAAAGTAAACATTAAGTGTAAGGTACCTATATTTAAAAGGTAGTTAATAATATCCTGTGTTTCAGGTGAAAAGGTACAAATCTTAAATTTAACCTGGAGTAAACTAATTAATAGAGATTGTAAATTGAAAGCGACAGAATTTTGACCATACAATCTACATTCGTATAAAATTCGGAAATTAGGGAAAAACCAATCAATACCGGCGGTCATGGCCCTCAGCAGTGAATTACAAAGTTGAGGAGCTGAGAAGCTAAGTGGTCTGCCTCCAACTAAATGGTAAGTCGCCTTGTTAGGACATGTACAAAATCTGTAGTTAAAGGATTCTTGCTCTAGTTTCCAGACAGACACGCTCATTTTCAGCCGCACCGCTTAACATCATGTGAGATAGCGGTCAAAATTGTCTGCCTGATGTCAGACAGAGTTCAGTACGGCTAGGCATATTTAAAATATGCCTTCGTATTCCTCTACCCGTTTCATACGTTCGTGTGCAATGTAAATTGTACGGCTTGCCGCCGCGTGCAGTCAATTTTGCACGAAACACTTTTATAACGGCGAATTAAGTTCTATAATGGCTAACTTGATAATACGGTTTCCGTGTTGCTAGTTCGTTTAATTTATTCCATTTCCTTTTGTTGTTTTGTAACGTTGAGATAAATAGGAATGAATGTGAATGCAATGGCGATGTTCGATTATGTAGTTTATTGGAACGGTTAGAAAATCAGGTGACGAAATATAAAATTAATACCTACGAATACTTATGAATGCTGGTCACTCTTTCCCTGAAACTGAACGAATTTTGACCAAACTTATATCCAATCGATAAGACAAATTAATGCGTTCAACTAAATTAATAGGGCAAATTATGTGTCGCATCCCAAATGGATGTGTAGACCGAGTGTGCCAAAACCTGGATCATGGTCAAGGCGGACCACGGGCCTTCAGCATCTCAGCAGTGAGTAAAACCTTGATAGTAACGCCAAAATAATGAGAATGATTTGTGGTTATAGCGGCCAATTACTCTGTGTAAATATCTGGCTGTTACGATCCCAAAGATACAGATTATTAAAACAGACGGACAAATTAGCCACGACAACGAAGTCTTAGTTCCTTCTCCGCCCTTCAGATACGAAACCCTAAAAACCAGCTAAAAATAGCCACAGACCAACCTGCGGTTGTGTACACCCATCTGCAATTCGCGCATCGGATCGCGGCGGCGATCAAACGCGGAGTCGGCAAACAGCCGTGTGGACAATGCGTCCGTCGGTACGTCACCGCGCTTTGTAATCAGCCCTCTGCCGCGGGCGGTCGCAACGTTTGCGGCGCTGCAGTTATCCTAATACCCCGATAGCGTACCTGGGTGCTATCACTCGTAGCCAACGGATGCCGCGAAATCCGCTAATAGACTACATCATCTATCTAAATATAGTATAAAACAAATAAGCTTCCCACCGTGTGTCTCTATGTATCTATGTAGGTATGTATATATGCACGCTTAGATCTTTTAAACTACGCAACGGAATTTAATGCGGTTTTCAACAATAAATAAAGTGATTCATGTAGAAGAAAAAGGGGTATGTAGGGTAAGTAGGTGTACGCAAACAAAGTCGCGCCGGCGTCACTGTATTATATATATATTATTATTAAATATACTATTAGTGGACCCGACGCCACTTCGTTCACGTGGCGTCCTACATACACCTACTTTACTCCGACCGTCCCTTTTTTTCTTGCTTATAAACCTCCTCTTGAATCACTCTATTTATTGTTGAAAACCGTTAAGTAGTTTAAAAGATCTAATCATACAAAAAGATACATACATAGACAATAGACGGACATCAGACGGCGGACAGCGACTTTGTTTTATGCTATGTATAAATTATTGTGTTTTAAATGTAGTCCATCAGCAAGTTTTATTATACCCAAATATGTACTCTCTAAAAGGATAAGCTTGCTTTTCCTTTTGCTTTTCTTTACTTTTTAGGGTACCGTACCCGAATGCCAAACTAATTAATCATCAGTCTGTGCGTCGCTCGGTAATATATTTGGCACCGGTTTTGGTGGTTTAGGAGACACTTGAAATTTTTCGTACCCAGGTTTCCATACTCTTAGGAGAATATGATAATCATTATCATCCGATTTAAACTATAAAACAATGCTACAAAACACATTCGATATCACATTCATGAAAAATACCGTTTATTTTTTTATTTCCGTAACTAATAAAAACACCCAACCTAGCGTCAGGAAGCGCCCAAAGCGCGGTGCTTCCCGTCCACTGATGTCACCGCAGTATAAAAGCACTTCAACTGCACCTCCAAACGAGCCGCTCTCCAGGCCGCAGTCAAAACCAGCAATTGCATAACAGAAACAACACAAGTGGCGAAACGAGCGCCCGCTTTTGTACAGAATCCGCCTTGGCATGTGAAGAAAGCTAAACAATGGTTCGGGCGCGCTAACGCGTCCGTGCGAGCCCCTTGGACTGGGATGCTCAATGTTTGAGAAGGTAACGGATTAGTGCAAACCAAATAAGGTTGAAAGTTAGAACTGGTTCTGCATTTGGCTTAT
The DNA here is from genome assembly GCA_905147135.1 of Blastobasis lacticolella. Taxonomy (NCBI): domain Eukaryota; kingdom Metazoa; phylum Arthropoda; class Insecta; order Lepidoptera; family Blastobasidae; genus Blastobasis; species Blastobasis lacticolella. The sequence continues at coordinate 1,991,073 of LR990051.1, forward strand.
TAAAACTTACTTGTATATGACTAGTGGACCCGGCGCGACGTCTTACCCCTACAAATACCTACTTTACCCCTACCTACCCTTTTTCTTGCTTATAAACCATCCTCTTGAATCACTCTACATTGTTGAAAACCGCATTAAAACCCGTTGCGCAGTTTAAAAGATCTAAGCGTTCATAGATACATACATAGACACACAGATACATAGGGACAGACGGCGGTAAGCGACTTTGTTTTATACTGTATACCTATAGATGTACAGACACACTTTTTAGATGATAGATTTCTTATTTGTGTGTAGATCATTTACTGTACCTGCTTAACCGCTCACATCCCAAGTATCCGCTAATCTATTGTTATCAATTGTTCTCGCCACCCACTGATGTGTCGCTGGGACGTGACAGGTTTAATTATTTATGCAACACTAATTTTCAAGAACTCTTGATTTCATTGTTTGGTGTCCGGAAGTTTGAATGAGATTCGAGTGAGAAATCGACGTTGTGATGTTGCATTGCATTGGTCGGAAATCATTCCCCACAATTTCTTCCGCAAAGTTTGAGCGCCATCGCGTAGTCTATACTAGACAATACCTCGCGAATATGGGCTCACGAGGTACGCTCCTGTCTTGTTACCACGAACAATATTGTTAGTTTTATGAAGGAACAGAGACCACCTTTGTACGCCCCTTTGCGAGGCGAGCGGCACTCTTAAAAATTCCCCACCTCGCCCATTAAACTTGGCAGTATTTGACGAGGTTACTTTTCAGACGGTCTTTGACGCTATAATTCAGCGTAGCAGCGGTTCCGGTGGACATTTTTTTATGTACCTAGAGAATTTAGATGTTTTATTATTGGGGTTTATCGCTTCCAAAATTTTCTAGTGTGGTAATTTCAAAATTTTATATGCTTTTGTGACGTGACCATGTTAATTCATTTGTGATGTAATTTTTTTTTATTTAATGTATACGACTCGTATGCGAGAGGTACCGGGTTCGCATCCCACTGCGGTCATGTATCAATGACTCTTTTCTGATTAGTTTAATGCTAACCGAAGCTCTTACGATGAGCATCGGTAAACCTGCACATTTAGGTGACTGAATGTGTAATAATGATCCAGTCCGGTCAGGTTCCCCTGGTAGCAGGGTAACTGAGGAGGTCAGATGGCTGTCCCTACACTGTTATTATGTGATCTGCCAAATAATGGATCATGGTCAAGGCGGACCCCGGGCCCTCGCCCGTGAGTGCACAACCGGAACATTAATGCTGAGATGTTATCTCCAATGAATGATGATGATATATCCAATACAGTAACTAATGTGGGTTAGCGGATTTCATGGTTGTAGTACATCTTTAGATTTTTTGAACCCGTAACTTCGCTTCCTGAATAAAGTTCAGAACGAATCTGGTTGCACATCCAACGTGCAGCAAGCTCGTTGCGGTGCTGAAGTTCGCCTAGGCTCAAAGTACGAAACGATCACTAGTCAAATAACCGGCTTTAGAGTTGGGTAACTTTTCTTATCGGTAAGGTCGCTGCCATTAGACTGGTACCTACAGCCGCTACCTACCTACAGTCCAATCTATACTAACTTGTAGATATATTCTACACTGCCGGACAGCACAATTCAACACACGCCCAAAAACTCACGAAACCGTACCCAAATATGTCACAACTACATCCGAAAACTCGTTGAAAAGGGGAAAAACAAACCTACCCAATTACTGGGGCATTACACCGGCGATTCGACTTAATTATAATGAACATAAATCTCCAGATATTTGCTTATAATGCCACGTTAATGCTAGGGTCACCGCGTACTGTACGTCACGCCATATTCGTTGCTAGCAAGGAAGGGGACGGAGAAATAAGTATAATTTCCAACCTGCCCTTATTAAGGGTTCGTACTGGCGGGCTTGGCCTTATTTAGCCCAAGTTCCGCGGGGCTATTATCCAATTTCATTAGGAATGTTTAAACCTAATAGTGAGTTATGCCTCATCATCACAGCTCAAAACAGTCCACTGCAGGACTTGGGGCCTCTACCACGAAGGTGGAGGTTATTGCCATAATCTCCACGCTTGACAGGCGGATTCGAGATCGCAGTGTTACAATATAACAATGGAAAACACTGCAGCCCGTTTTCCAGCCTATGGAGACTCTTAGATCTTTAGTCTCGAGAACATTAGTCGCCTTGTACGACACCCACGAGTGTCAGGGGTCGGTGCTATTCTACTCTGCCGGACACCACACGGCAAAGGGAGTTATGCCTGTAAAGAGGATAAATTGGTTTGTATATTAAGGCTTAACTAGGTTTCGAAAATTATTTCACCAACAGGAAGCTACATTATTTCCGAGTGCCATAGGGTACTGATCCCGGAAAAGTAAGTAAGTAAGTAAAAACTCTTTATTACACACATATTATAAGACATAGGATCCCGCGGCATAGTTGATTGTTTACAGAGATCCGAACTGCGCGCGGATGAAAACTGTGTAGGACTTCTATTGACATAATTGTTATATTTTGCCTTTTATATTGCTTTATTTGTTTTTTGTTTATTGTAAGATCGAACAATTGTCTTTTTTTTTATGTTATACGGCAGACAAAGAGGCACGCGGGCCACCTGATGGAAAGTCGAAGTGTCTTGTTGAACGAGTTGTTACATTTAATTGTACTTTTTCCATGGAGCCTACTGTCTACACCCGTGATTTTAAATTTGTTTTGGTTCCAAGTGTGGTCGCCTCTGTAGTCGATTGGTAGAGCAAAGCCCGAATACGGAATACGTACCACATACTTACCTTTTTTTTATTACCCAGTGACAAACGACCAGATGGACCACCTAATGGTAAGTAACTGGTGCAATGTAACATGTACGATTAATGCACTTAAGTTTTATAAATAAAATAAATAAAAATAAAATAAATTTATTCCATCAACTAAATTTACAATCACAATTATATGAGTTGTAGGGGTCTCCTTTTAAGTAAGGAAGGGTTTACTTGTGTCAGGAGGCCCCGTTGTTCTAAACAGAGTTAAGAAAATCAATTTAGTGGGGAACAATACCAAAAATATTAAAAATAGAAAAAAACAAAAATTTGAAAAAGAATAATACGGTATACAATTTACAATAAACAATTAATCTAATATGTAAGTCACTATACCTACTTTGATTTTAATTCAAAGATAGGAAATGTGACGAGTCTTGGTAAAAGACCCAGCGCCCTCTTCCCTCGCTTCCACCATAATTTAAAATTTATAATATTTAATGTTAAACATAACTGTGTGCGTGTGTGTGCGTGTGCGTGTGTAACAACGTGCGTGTGTTTTATGTAACAACAATGCGGACTCCTCAGGCTTAACAGAGCCTTTCCACCTGTTTATAATCTAACTAACAGACAGAAAATACTCATATATTTCCTAAACTACACAGCCGATTTTAATATGTTAATGAAACAAAGCAAAGAATTAAGAAGATAAACGGTTTTTAAATAAAGAAATCTGTTCAGGAGAAAGCCACAGTGGTGTTATACACACCGATCCACAGATACAAACGTCAAATTTGTAACACTTCCCTATTTTCGTCTGGGGCCAAAAAGGGCTTAGAGAGAACCGGCTCATGCTACTTACTAGTAAGTTTAAATGTAGTATCGGGATGGCGTCAATCAGCCCTCGCGTGCGCCGCGGTTCAGCGTCGCGGAACTTTTTAACAGCTGCCTAACGATATACAACTCTTTTAGTTCGCATACAGGCTGTTTGTTTGTCGGCATTTACAGCTATTCGCAGGAGCCGCTTTGGTTCAACCTTTATAAAGCGTACGGCTAAGGAATGGAAGGTTACCTTAAAATGTGTACCCTGATTATTATAATCTGGACGCCTTCAAGGCTAAATTCTATTTCTATTATATTCAAGGCTAGTCTATTGGTGACCATCGACAAAAAATAATAAAGTACCGAACCACTGAAATATTGACGAGTGAAATCCAAACGTACAAAAACTCGTACAAAATGCTAGTTCTTTGTAAATATTAATAAAATGGAAAACTCTTAGTACCCTGTATTGTTAAACGGAAGGTGTAACTTCGTATATTAATAGCCGAAACTCATTTATGAGGATACCGTGGTTTGGAATGACATTGTATGGCAGCTATAAAGTTAGTTAGTGAATCTTTAAGAACTTCGTAGATAGGCGTGTTGCGAAACTATAGGGACAACTGCGACATCATTAAATATAACTCATAATTTGTCATTCACTAGGAAACTACTTGCGGAACACGATTGCCCAACATCGCATATATCGAGTGACAGACACTCTGGTAACATCGTTCAACTATAAAAATAGCGATATTGACAGTGTCTTTATTTATACATAAGGTAGTGGACCCGGCGCGACTACGTTCGCGTACACCTACTTTAAGCCTACCTACCCATTTTTCTTTCTGATAAACCTTCCTCTTATATGACTCATTATATTGTTTAAAACCGCATTAAATTCGTTGCGTAATTTAAAAGATCTAATCGTACATAGATGCAGACGGCGGGAAGCGACTTTGTTTAATACTATTTTTTCTTGCCGTAAAATTACTTTACTCCAAGCCGAAATCTATTACCGCACGAGTGCGACAATGTAATCAAAAAGCTGTCGTACGTAATAGGCTCCATTTTAAACCAGAAATGGGATAAAAAAAGGCCCCTTTCCGAGCACATGCGTTAAAAATTAATTGTTCACCGAAATGCCTACCCGATGCCTGGTTAAAAAGTCTCAAACTAATTTATAGGACAAGCACTGGCCGTGTGCATCTGCTGAGCCTTTGTCACTGAATACCTTTGTCCGCGGCTGGTTGTTTACGTCGCGTCGACGTAACAGAGCCGCTGCACGAGCGTAACCCATCAGTGGCATTAACGATGTTTGTGAAAACATACCGTTGTCGCCTGGATTGGTACACGGTAACGGGTGACAGGGCTGTCAGTGAATCATTCGAACATTTTTGTGATTATAGAAGTTTATTTTCCAAAAATGAAATTCAATTCGCTTACATTGGAAAATGTAGATTTAACTTATATAGGAATTACCTTGAATGATCATTTTTAATTTATTTAGGAGCTTTGTGTAACTAATTATTTAATTAAAATGTGTAATAATTCTGTTATTCATATTTTTAACTACAGTGCTCGATCGGTGTGTCAGGATCGTAGATTGTGGCACAACGATAGTGCTAGAATATAATAAGATTGCACAAGTGCAGTAATGGAATCAAAAAGCACGCGTCTTTAATAGACGACATCGTTAGCAAATAATCTGTTAAACAATAGCCCCTTTTTGGGCAAGCGTGCTGCTATTTTACAGCATTTTTGGGTAAATACTCAATACCAAGAAGGGTCTAGGAATAAAAAAATATATATATACACACACGACAGATAAAACAGATGTTACAAAATAGTAGTTTATGCATTTGTCATATAAAACGGGGTATTAAAACATGAGTGTTTTAACGATAATATCGTCACGTTACTAAATGTAAAAGCGGCCAATGACTTCGCTATAATCGAGTTTTAATGAGGTAAAACCGCAGGCGAAAGTTTATTCTGGTTATCTCCTTATATTTTTTTATTATATTAGTACAACCCTACTGGCTGCACAATACAGGGATACAGCGCACTCCAACTGTAATTTGAAGAGCACTGCAGAGTATGCAATTAAAGTACGCGATAATTTAGACCTAGAAAGGAAGTAAAACTCAAATTCATCACAGATAGCGGTTACTTTTATGTGCAGGGGTTACATTTATCAATGATGTAGAGCTCGTCTAGTCTAAAATGACGCGCCCCACTACTTAGTTAGTTGATTTCGATGTGTGAGTGCAAATATTGATAACGACACTTCATCTGTATGGGAGCCAATGAACGACGCGTGCTCCTACGTTTGAATCTCACCGGCAACTGAATGACCAATTACAACGGCATTTGTATATGTATTGCGTCCATATTTAAAACTTGCTTGTGTGCGTTAATGCGATAGTGGGGCGCGTCATTTTAGATTAGACGAGCTCTACTTTACTATAAAAAAAATGATGCAAAGAAACCACGCCATACACATGACAATACTGTTAAGTGTCAATATTGTAAATCAGTTATTCCCTTAGAACATAAGATAGAAAAATGAGTGATCAAAATACCCCAAATTTATGATATCTGTCCACCTATTTGAACGCGATAAACTCCAAAACTACTAAACTGATTTCGAAAATTCTTTCACTAACATTAAATTTCATTCATTCCGAGTGTCATAAGGTACTTCATGTCCCGGGAAAGTACCAGGATCTCGTGGGGTTGTTACATCTTAGTAGAGTTTCGGCACATGTGGAGATAGATATCCCTTCGGACTGATCTCGATAGAATATCGAGGGCTCTACTAGAGAAACTAATATATAGACGTTTCTTTTCTACAAATAGGATGTTATGTAAAACATTAACAAATAAAACAAAACAAACACAAATTGTAATTGCGACAAAGTACCGTTGATTCAATTCGTCGAGGGCGTCGGTGGCCTTGTGATAAAAGTATCCGACTCGCAAACGAGAGATTCCGGGTTTGAATCCTACTGGCGCCATATACCAATGACTCTTTTCTGAGCTATGTACATTAGTAGAATACTGACCGATGCTTTTACAGTAAGGAAAAACATCGTCATAAAACTTGCACATTCAGACGACTGAATGTGTAACCATGATTCAATCTGGTCAGGTTCCCTGGTAGCAGGGTCACGGAGGTCAGGCAGTTGTTCTTATCTGTTACTGTAATTACCTGATCTGCCAAATCTTGAATCATGGTCTAGGCGGACCTCGGGCCCTCGTGCACGTGAGCAAGGTCATTAGGACAAACATAATCGCAGCTCCGTGATCCATATTGCTTTTTATTTCCCAATTACCCAAGTTGGACTTTGAAGAAATACATCCGCAAGAATGCGTGACGAGGGCACATATTATTTTAATAACAGCACACACGTAACTTAACTTTGCTTAGCTTAGAAGCCACGAAAATCGACACAGAGTAGGTACTAGCCTCATCAATAAACAGCCCAATCGCAGTAAAAAATTTAGTTACAGACAGGATTGTTAGTCTGTGGTTACATATTAGTGTTTTAATTCGAGAATTTATAACCGAGATCGATTTAGCGATAGTGCAGACGAAGAAAGTGGAACCAATTTCGTTGTTGTGTTAACTTCGGCAACGCAACTAATCAAGTTACGATTTATTGTAAGTAATAAATACTTAAAAATAAATCAGGGGCCCAATTACGCAAACTTGTAGGTAATTATTGCCCTTGACTTTGAAAATGTATTCGAGTTTGACCATGAATAAATAAAACATTAAATACATCTAAAAATGGTGTTATGAACAAAATTTTGTTTTTGGAAATTTTATTTTAACTCAGTCTGAATGTATCACGCAATAGTTCTATGGAATAACCAAGCCATACTTTCTGATGTCAATGTAGAGCTGGAGTTTGTAGAGTTAGGGGTTAAGCTTTTCATACGATCTGTAATATCTGTCACAGTTAAACTGTTATATGAGCTTGTAATGTTTCTGGTGGCATAATATTCGTAAATATAGGTGAAGATCAAGATATGTAGGGAGCGTACCGTGAGCTACCTATAGTTGCTCTAGAAACTATTTTCTTACATTTTAACTTAATGTCTGGGGTGAATATCGGTTTACAAAGATTCCTTTCGAATATCTTGCAGTCTTAAAGCACTTGTGGAATCTGCAGATGGCGGGTTAATTAAGAACTCGCAACAGCTCCACTCAAGAATGTTATGTGGATCCAACCCGTAATTATGAGCTTGTAAATGTTTAGACACAATACTTAGTAACTAACTAATGTTGGTCAGGGAGGGGGTACACTTTACCTTTAGGAGTGGAGGATTTCTGTGAGGCACCAACTCCAAAAATAATAATATCTAATTTACTCGTATTGTATGATAAAAAAGCTTATTTTTTTTTCTTTTTGTTCCGAGTCGGTTTAATTTTATAATTAAACTTTATTATTTCAAAATTGACAGTGGTAGTCATGTTACCCTTTCAAAGAGTTCTGTGGATTCATCATAAGCAGAGCATCATCTCTCTAAAGCGAACCTTGATCATATCTTAGATAACGTAATAAACATATCATACGTGCCTACAATATTCGAGAGTTGCCCTCGATTATATGTACAGCAATGCTTGCATTGTTTAGTTCCGGTTTAAAGGATAATATAGCCAGCACAATTACAGGCATGAGGTATTTCCTCTTAGTCCTCACAGTGACAACGCACCTGCAGTTCTGCATTTTTGTTTTCTGCAAACTAAATGCATTAATCGTGCATGTTATGGGCGACAGTTACCGGTTACCATCAGATGGGCTGTCTGCTCATTTGTCATTGCTTAGTATGTAAAATAATTAGTCGGGTGATTTACGCCGTTTTTATGTGGGTTAGCCGTTACTTTAGTGTTGTTAAATAAAATTGGTCTATGCCCAGAAATTATGCGGAACGAGCTTGCAAAACCTGGCGTTCCCGGAAATGGCACAGCCTATTAAACTAAGGCTTGCAGGTTAGCTGGTAGAGCTTTGCGCGCATGAGACTATCTAGATTCTAATTGGAGGTGAATTTTAAATTACATTTTACTCATATTTGTTTCGATTTTATTTAAGCCGCTTCCCGCGAATTTCATTCGCTCGTCTCCTATTAGGAAAAATATGTTGATAATCGGTACAGTAGTTTCGGAGATTACTTACCCCGAACATACAAACTTACAATCTCATAAACATAAGTACAAACTTTTCCTCTTGCTAATCATCATCATCATCCTAGCCGTCAGTCCGTAGGTCCGCTTTATTTTCCTTCATTTTGCCCGATCTTGGGCATCCTCGCGTGGAGTAACGGACGTGCTTCGACAGCGCCGACAAGGTTTTCATTTCAAGCTATTGCTCTTGCTAATATTAGGGTATATAGGTACCTGGTATAGAAATACCTATCAATTATTACCTATTTAACACTTTGTGTTGTCACTTCATGATGGAACTCCATTATTATGAATTAAATCACTTTTTGTACACTAGTTCCACTTTATTATACAATTTTATTAAATTGCAACCGATTTCGAATTACTCATCTTCAGGCAATTATTTTAAAATTTAAAATAATTTCCTTAATAATTATTACCTACATTATTTTTCCCGCGACTTCATCAGCCTAGAATTCGATTTTTTCAAATCATTTTGAATTTCGAGATAAATTATCCCTATATTATTAGGTTTCATCAAAATTCGTTCAGTATTTTTTACGTGAAAGAGTTAACAACATCCATCTAAATATGCATCCTTACAAACTTTGCAATTAAGGTACTAGCGTAACTAGTATTCTCGGGTTTTCTCCATTGTAATATGCCTCTAAACTCCTCCGGAAAAAATTCTGTAACTGATGGTGAAAACCGAATAAAAATTCGTTGCGTGGGTTTATTGCGGAAATGTATTTAATGTGTAGGGTAGGTGTAGAAGAGGTGTAGGATAGGTGGAAAACGCCACGCGACCGAAGTCCGTGGCCACTAGAACGAGTATTACAATACAGCGGCATAATATTCTAGGAAGGACTACAGTCGAACAGATTGAATTACTTGTTACAGTGATCTAAGTATATCAACGTGCCTGGTAACGCGTTACAACCCGACCCGTAGGACCGAGTAATCTCCATACCAAACGGCAAACCAAATTCAACCTAACCAGTAGAGAAGCAAGTGTGAATAAGGAAGTGTCTGTTCCGCGTGTAAAACAATTTAGGGTCCTATTACACAAAGACGTTGATGCCGCCAACGCTTCCAACCCAAACTCACCGCAAGCAAGTCTTAATCCCCTAGACACTCGTAGGTGGATACAAATAGTTAAATACCATTAAATGTCCTGTCTATGCTTCACATATTTCGGTGTTATCACTTCATTATACATCAAATATAATATTAGTATAGTTTAATCACTGTTTACTTAATTGAAAGGAGCGTCGGTGGCGGAGTGGTTGGGTATCTCACTCGTAAGCGAGAATCCCGCTGCGGCCATGTACCAATGGCTCTTTTTTGAGTTATCAACATTAGTTGAATACTAACCGATGCTCTTACGGTGAGGGTAAACATCGCATTATATTATTTAAATTTTATTCATCCTCCCGCGCTCAATTCGAATATCTATAAACATTCAACTATCCCACGAAATCCCGTTATTGTACCGGGATCAAAAGATATGACAGTTATGACACTCGGTAATAGTGTAACTTCCCGTTATGCGCTTATTACACATTCCTAAATTCAGTGAAATTGAGTTTTCCAGTAGGTATTGTCAAATGGTTTCAAAAAGCATAAATAGATGGCGCTCCTACAATTTTGGTAATTTTATACCAAAATGTTCAACTAAATGTATTTTAATACAAACCTTTCATATTTGTATTGCGTCCATTCTTGATCCTAGTATCCATTAAACGAATTGACTCTGTCAAATTGATGTTTGGTTTGCTTGTAATAATTTATTACAACCTCTAAAATGTTTGAAAACTATCGATAAATACAATATTTTCCAATACAACGTACCCAGTGTTTATATCCTCTTTGCTAAGAAACTATTTCAAGAGATTATCAATAACCAAAATTGTCGGGTCACCATCTAGGGAGTGATTAGGAATGCTTTAGATACCTATTGGAAAACTGCTCATTCAGAAACAAAAAGCGTGAGAGAAAATCAAAGTGGAATGTATAGCTCATAGAATAAGGTCCATTTTTTAATCTCGGATTTCTGAAAAGCGGATCGACGCGTGACTTAATATAAGTGATACAAAAATGGATCTTATTCTATGAGCTATACATTCCACTTTGATTTGCTCTCACGCTTGTTGTTTCTGAATTCAGTCACTGAATTTAGGAATGTGTAATAAGCGCATTAGCAAAAGAAATAGATTTTACAAATCTAGCTTCGGAGATTATCCCCAACATACAAACATACCTACAAACGTTTCCACTTTTTAATGTTAGTATAGAAGTTTTGCGGAATTGTGTTACAAAAGAAGAAATGAATGAAAATTTCATTCATACAACTGTTGAGTCCTCGGGCCACAAACAAGTATTTAGTTACACAGTTAAGTAGTTAGTGAAATGCATTGCTCATTAAATAAGGTAAATTTTTGTATCACGGCTGTTGTAAAGCGAAGCGTGACGTAACATAACATATACATAATATATAAGTGATACAAAAATGGACCTTATTCTATGAGCTATACATTTCACTTCGATTTGCTCTTACGCTTTTGCTTCTGAATTTAGGCAAATGTAATAAGCGTATTACCCGAGGAGGTGGGGTAACTTACCAATCTTTTTGATATCAACAGTCTAACGTTACAGAGTGGCATAGTGAAGAGAGCTTAAAATTGCCTTTGAAGCCGCATATCAGCTACGTTTTCAAGATGTTACGAGAAACCTCTATCGAAAGTACGAAAAGTATCTACTCAGTTGGTTGGAAGCTCCTATTATTAATACCCGACGAATAAAGTGGGGTGTTATAAATTTGACGTATCTGTCTAACTGTGTGTCAGTCTTTCGCATCGTAGTTCCCAAACGGGTAGACCGTTTTGGATGCGGTTTTCTCTATTTGAAAGCCAATTTAATCTAGATGCTTCTCAGCTTTATTTCATTAATATATGTAAAAGTTGTCGGGGATAATCCGACTTTTTCTGTCAATTGGGTTATGGATTTACAAGCTGACACTGTACCACAACACACAACACTAAAAAAATCTACATAAAATTATTATTACCCAGGTGTGAATGAATAAGTTGAATATCGGAAATTATTCTTAACTTGTATTTCGGATTCGCTTACGATGAGTTGTAGCCGCATGACGAGTCAGAATCAAGAATTGAATGTTTGTTTCAGACTAAACTCGCGTTCTTAACACATTTTATTGTATTAAACGGACTTACATGCGACGTATCTTTTCGATTTGTTTTTCCCCAAAAAAATCAAAGTAAGGAGAAGTGAATAGTTACGAATATGAAATTATTTTAATTATCCGAATACTTTGGATCTATGTTACATAAACCACATTTACATTACATTGTTGCCCCTCAATGTTACACATTAAGACACAAAACAGGCAAGTAACTTAATCAAAACGGAGTCGGGAAGTACGAAAATTTTCACTTAACTAAGTATGAAAAACTTTCGAGGGGAATGTTCCAAAGTTCACCGTACCGAGCCATTACACGTCTGCCTTCCAAAGATAATTAAGTGAGTATCAAAATTCATAGTAAGGCAGGTTAAAGTTTTTGCTTGCATCACTAAAAGCTAGAATTACCATCCTAACTCCACTGCAATTAACGTATGAGCCTCGTACAAGTCAATGGAGCTGAGGTATTGTTTATATGGTAGTAGTAATTTGTATTAGTAGGAATCTGTCAAGCCTAAGGAGTCCGTCTGGAACCACCTACATATCTAGTGACAGGTCTCTGTCAAGCCTAAGGAGTCCGTCTGGAACCACCTACTTATCTAGTGACAGGTCTCTGTCAAGCCTGAGGAGTCCGCCTGAAACCACCTCTAAATCTATTTCTCCCGGCAAGCAACAATGCCTCCATTGTTGTGGTCCGGTTTGGAGTATAAGCTCAATTTCATACAACTTAGTCCTTACATTGACAACGCACCTGAGCTTCTGTAGTGATACTTGAATGCATGAATAGTAGAAAAATGCTATTGGCGACAGCTACCGCTTCCTATCTGGTAAACTGTTTATCACTGAGTAACATATATATAGTGTAGTGTATTAAATTACATATCTCGGAGCGTCGGTTGCCGAGTGGTTAAGATATTCGATTGGTAAGCATGAGGTACCGGGTTCAAATCCCACTGTAGCCATGTACCAATGACTCTTTTCTGAGTTATGTACATTAGTTAAATGTTAACCTATGCTCTATCCGTGACGAAACCTGCACATTCAGGCAGGTAAATGTGTAATTATGATCCAATCTGGTCAGGTTCTCCTTGAAGCAGGTTTTCAGATGGCAATCGCTTCACAATAATTATGAGATCTGCCAAATCCTGGATCATGATCAAGGCGGACCCCGGGCCCTCATGCGCGAGAGCACAACCGGGACATTAACGCCAAGGTGTATATTACTTTTTTATTATTAAAATACAAATCTACATTATTCATTCACATGCATTCACGAATGACTGAACAGAACCGTTCCATTCCGCACCGAAATTGCTCCGGCTAATCACATCAGCAGAAACCATTAAAAATATGCATCACGACATTGTATTCGGCAAATAGGCTAATTTCGTCCGCCATTGAGTTAGTAATGAGTTTTAGGGTTATGACACATAAATAAACCAGAGTTATATACTGTGTAATTTCCTAGCGCATTTCGGTTGCACATAAACTTGGCCGATTTAAACTTTGTAAAACGCCTTTGGAAAGCTTGCACAATATAAAGACTGAATAGAGTGGGGAAAATTGTATTTTGAATAACGGATAACGTGCCGGCGTTTGTTCGGCTTAGAGATTAGCTTGTCCTTTAGATAGGTACTTTGGTTGCTTACATCCAGATCTTATCCTGATTCGCACGGGTAACCTTAACAAATGATACACTTAAAACTTCTTCATGAATCACTCTGTCTATTGGTGAAAAGCGCATGAAAATCCGATCAATAGTTTTTGAGATTATAGTGAACAGACAGACAGACGTGGCGTGGGACTTTTTGTATAATATGTAGTAGTATATTTTTAAAACGATTAACTCAATATTTTGGTTTAAAAAATCAACAGTTTCGTACGTACATAATGTGCGAAAGGCTGATATATTGATCGGTAAAAATGTAGAGGTACATGTTCATATTTTCACAATATACACGCATTTTGAATTTTCTTAATAAAATAAAAAGTAATCCCGCCAAGAACTTACTGGTAATCCAACAAACTTTTCCGAACAGTGATACTACAACTGACGCCAAATTCAGCCAGTGTGTCGTCCGCGGAAAAATAAGTGCTTCCTTATCGCGTAAACAGGCGCCATTTTGTGTGCCGGTGGAGTGGTCAAAATGGCCGCGTCTCATTAAGCCGCGAGAGAGGCTGGATCAAAGGGAATCCTTCGGTTTGAGGGCTCGTTGCCTTCACGAGCACCCTCTTTGGCTCCCCAGCGTCTCGGACTCGAAACGCTGAATTTGATTATCGAGATTATATCTCTAATATGACCGTTTTGAGCTCATATTATAAAATACTAGTTTTTGCCTGCGATTTCGTCTGCGTAGAATTCGCGTGTTCTCAGGAGCTACGTTGAATTTTAGCGTATATTGTAGCCTATATGTGCTATTCTGAGATAAGCTACAACACAGTAAAGTTTTATAAAATCCGTTTAGTAATTTTTACGTGAAGCAGTTACTAAAATTTGTAGGATGTGTGGACCGACACAGAGTTTTGTGGCGTCTTACGGTATACAATATCATACAAGAATTTTATCCAAAAACAATCTTTGTTTTCTCCTCTCAAGCTTAAAATACTCACATCACCTGTACATGCTCTACCCGCAACAGCGTGGGCACCCTCCCCGATAAATTGTAAGTAATTGTATATCAATTCGGTTGATAACGCCGATACCTGATTCCGCTCACATAAAGCCATCAGGCTGGGATCAAACTGTCCGCGAAGCCCCGCGGCTAAATTGCTTGTCTGGTATGAGACATTTTCGGATTTTTATACCTAGGTTTGGTTGGTACAACAATGGTTAACAAACGGGATTCGATACTCAACCCATGACTCGAAAGTGCAGATTCGCCTTTCGAACTAAAATGCCAAAAGAACATGTTATACTTTCACCTCGGGGCTGTGTTTACGAGTAGGTATGTAATGCGGTATCCCTGTAGCTCATATAAAAAAGCTATAGTTCCGATGTTCACAATACAAATGTTTGCATTGATTTGTTTTGGTTTGAAGGACAAGGTGCATTTAGTGTTTTATATTAATCCTCACGGCGAGCATTTGGTTGCGTACCTGGTGTTGCTAATTTTGCTGGTTGTGACCACGTGCCAATAGACGCAGCGTGGGTAGGCCTCCTACAAGGTGGACCGACGACCCGAGGGCTTAGTGTGAGTTTCGCTTGGATTTTACTTTACTATCGCGTTTGCGTTGACGTCGAAATTAGTATGAAGAAAAAAGCTTCATTTACGTACCACTAGACGGCGCTATACATTTTTTCATATTAATTTTCACGTTAACGCAAACGCGATAGTAAAGTAAAAACGAAGCGAAACTCACACTAAGCCCACTGGTAAAGATCGCAGGTACCAGCTGGATGCTTTACGCACAGGACCGGCCTTTGTGGGGATCTCTGAGGGAGGCCTATGCCCAGCAGTGGGCGTCTTCTGACTGACATGGTTATGATGATGACCACTTTCCATCAGGTGGTTCAAATATACAGACCCAAAAAAATATACCCCTCTATGAAAAAGACGAGACAGTAGCATACTTTTAACTCCCGACCAAAAAGGTGTGCTAAAATTTCTAATCAATAGCAACCTCAACCTGTGTAAATCGGGTGTGTAACCTGTGAAAGAGACCAAGTAGTGTGTCTCAATAGTCTCTACCTATATAGAACATGTGATGTCTCGTCCTGGCAACGGGCCCGATAAACCGCTGCTCTGCCAAAATTCATTCCCTAATAAAAGATGAAATAGAGGGCTCCAAACTTTTGCAAATTGGGATAAAAGCCGGTGGGCTATGTTCTAAATAAGTTATTGTATCGCCCGTGTAGATTCATGTAACGCTGCGGAATGGTGGCGTGGTGCAGTGAACGCGACAGGATCGGATTTAGGGTGAGGTCTACTTATACTTTTTAATGTAATTTTATTTTGCGAGATCGATGGCTTATTGTCATGTAAGAAGAATGCTGGCCTGTTCATCATCACAGCCCGTAACAGTCCACTGCAGGACTTAGAGCCTCTCCCACGAAAGGGGAGGTTATTGCCATAATCTCCACGCTTAGCAGGCGGGTTGGAGATCGCAGTATTTAAATATAACAATGGAAAATGCTGCTGCCCATTTTCTAGACTACGGAGACTCTTGATCTTTTGCCTCGAAAACATTAGTCGCCTTGTACGACACCCATGAGTGTAAGGGGTTGGTGCTATTCTACTCTGCCGGACGCCACACGGCCACGCCACACGGCTGGCCTGTTGTTACAATATAATACAAAAAATATAATAAATTGGTTTTAAGCGGGGGACAATATCCCAGCCATACCTCACCCCAGGGCAGCTCCTGCTGCTGTACAATGCACATGTGCAGCCTCATATGGAGTATTGTTCCGAAACTGTAGATCTGATGAATCCTCTGGACTCCGTATAGTAACACGCCGTACGAATTGTCGATGATCCCATACAAACAAGCAAGTTAGAACCACAGGCTAACCGAAGAGACTTAGGCACTCTATGTGTGTTCTGTCGGCTGTACAATGAGGAGTGTTCCGAACTATTCGATCTGGTCCCACAGCACAATTTCACCATCGCACCACCCGCCGTGGACTGGGGACTCATCCCCACTACGTAGACCCTGCTAGTCACCACGCGAAGGTTCCAAAGAACGTTTCTCACTCGTTCGGTTTGGATGTGGAATGAGCTCTCAGACACAGTGTTTCCTTTGGACTATGACATGGGATCGCTCAAGAGGTAATTAGTATGTAAAGTAAAATACATTTACTCAACTCAGACACACGGCACAAAATTCTTAAATATTTACAGAGAAAAAAAGTACTGTTTTACTTTTTTTTACTGATGAACGAAAAAAGGAAAAAGAAGAAAGTTACTCTAATCTCGTTACCTGTGCCATGTGGAGAGTGCAATGGGGCCACACTCAGCATATGCCACGACGTATCTAGAGGTCTCTTCAGAGGCGGGCAACGCATTGATGACTCCCCTGGTATTGCTTGCCTGTTGGGTTGGGCGTTCTTTTTAAGAGACGGGAACTTTACAGGAGTAACATTTTGTGAAAAAAAGATGAAAAATAGTAAGTTTTTGTACAGTTTTAATAAAGTATTAATACTCTAAAATACAGAGTCTCTAAAATACCGTAAAATAATTCTAATTTCCCTATTTGGTAAACCCGAAATGTACTGTGTGAATCACAGATTTTGAAAGAACTGAACCGATTTTTTAAAATTCTTTTCCTGATTAGATATTATTTTCGAGTGGACCTTTACTTTACCCCTACCTACACTTTTTTTCTTGCTTGATACACTCTACCTAATGCTGAAAACCGCATAAAATACATTGCGCAGTTTAATCGATCCAAGCATACATAGATACATAGGGACGGATGACAGATTTATGGGAAAAAACAAGAAAAATAAAATTGACCCACTGCTAATAACACTACAACAATATAGACACAAACTATTAATAATCGACGTCTTTGACCATCACAATTACAAAAAAGGGACACGTGTTGTAGAAGGCCACAAGCCCACCCTCACTGCGGCCCTGTCCATAACTTTTCCTACGTTTGATCGCGCCAGGGACTCGTAAAGTGAGATTGGCTCAATAGAAGACGCTTTATTGACTTATTAAATCGATCTTTTACTCGGATACTCGCAGCGAATTGCGTGGAGGGCCCTCAATTTTGTTTACAAACTACACTTCTGCTCTCTTGCAGCCATTTCGCGATGTTTCCGAGTGCCGAGCAAGTTTCGCATCTCATCCGTTCGCCGTTTGTTCTGTATGTGTTGTATTTATATCCGTATTGCCTCACACAGCTTACGGCAACTTGCTGAGGCAATGTCTTCGCTGGAGGCGTTATTGGCTTTGCGCATGTGGTTTGTATAGGTAGATTTGTTTATAAATTTTACAGCTCTTTTATTTTTGGAAGAAGTAATCCGGTAATGTAACTATGAGAAAATGTTACAAAATATCTGAAAATATCATATTGACGTTAATGTCCCGGTTATGCTCTCGCGCACGAGAACTCGCGGTCCGCCTTAACCATGATCCAGAGTTTGGCAGATCAAGTAATTACAGTGGAGCGACTGCCATCTGACCTCCGTGACCGTGCTACCAGGGAAACCTAAATTGATTCTAAGAGTGTAATGAAGAAATATTATTAATAATCTCATAAATAACGTTAAACGACATACGTTTAAATTCATCATATAAAAAACATTTTATATTATGAATAACAGTCCCAAAAGTTAATTTACAATACTGTTTTACCATAGTATTTTTACCTTCAGCCATTAAAAACTGACGTGGTTCTTCGAAACAACTATTAAAACAAAGCACACCGGCCAGCATCCCCGACTATCGGACAAGCAGGCCGAGCTGAGTGATCTAGTCCACGTAGCGCACAGTTCGTGTATAATGCAAGCCCGGAACCTTATCTAGCGCCTTTTGAAGGCGGCGGACGTATATAACTTAAAAGCCACCGGCGGAATTTTAACCGGGCGCTCCTGTTTGATCCGGCAATTTTTCTGCCACTTATATCCGGCCCGGGCCGGCCGGACCGCGCGGATGGCCGGCGGCATTATTAATTACGCCGTTGGAAAGCGTTTAATATTTTACCTGACTGCAGGATCGCGGAGGCCACTCCCGCCTTAATCCGGCACTTAATTCCCCATATTTCGCCGGCCCAACGTTCATCCCTAACGGAAACTCATTTTTATTTATAATGCGATTTTGTATCGGAACGTTTGTGCAGCTGTGGAGAGTCTAGTGCGGGTTCTGGGGCGGTGCAGGTGCTGCGGGTTTCGGGGCACCGTGTGCTGCTAATGGCGGTTTCGTAGGTGCAAAAGAAGCTGTCTGCCGTTGTTTAGGTATGATAAACAATGTATTGTAATAAATATACAACCGCGATTAAAGTAGGTAGCGGCAACTGTGTGCCACATCGAAAGAAGTTTAGGTGAGGTTTAGGCTGAAATAGTGGTTGTCTGGAATTAATTTTGAATATTTTAAAAAGTTTACACTGTAACGATTGGAATTATAAACCTATTAAGACAATTATTTGTCAAATTTAATACAATTTCAAACATGTTATATATATTACAATTTCCCTTACATCGTCCATTTATAGACATACACAAAGTTATCGCAAAGATAAAACTTTAGCACGAAACCAATCTAAGCGGCCTACACCTACGCGACACGCGTGAAGTAACTATCCCTATAGGGTACCTACAAAACCCATTATGATCTTTATCAAATACAGACTCATCTGAGCATTGCGGCGAGATCTTAGCTTGAGTGATTCGGCGGTGTGTTCATGCGGAAACTCATTGAAGAAGGGACCATATTTTGTGGGAATGCGACAGGTAAGAACTGGAGCACAGCATCATGCTTACTGGGTTAGAGCGGAAGGAGGCCAACCCGGTGTATTCGCAGACCTTGTGTCCTCGGAGTCGAACTTCCCGCAGCTGCGAGATGAGAACAGAGAAGGAGTATTAACAGAAAAAGAGAAAGGAAGGAAAGGAAGATGGGAGCTGGCCCACGGGGCAGAAGATTGAGCTGTCAGCCCGCTAAGGGAGAGTGCTAAGGCATTACAGGATTTGTGTCTCCGCCGCGCCGGATCGAGCCTCCATCAAGTAAGCGTGCGCATCACCCGTGATTAGGTCTGACGCGATCTTTATGACCGAGAGGTCGATTTGATCCTGGGTGGAGGTGGCTTAATTACCTGAGCATTGCGTGATTCTCATTTTTAACCCCCGTCGAAAGAATAGGGGTAAGTTTGACGTGTGCATCTGTGGCGTTGTGTGTCTGCCTGTGGCATCGTAACTCCCGAACGGATGGACCGATTTGGACCGATTTCAATTCTTGGCTTCGTTTGGCAAATATTTGATTTTAAGTAAACTGGATGGGGGTTTATCCGACATGATCTGTTGGTTAGGTTATGTTCGCTAATTTTATCGCTATTAGAAGGTAACGCGAATTCCGAAGCCAACACAGTCAAGTACTTACGACGATAGGATACCTAAATCACATCATCCTATGCTCGCAAAAAATGAGCTCAGTTTGAGCTTAAAAACCAAATACCTAGCAAATGCAGTTTATTGGATGCCTAGCGAAGGCAGGATATGAAACTTCGGTAAATGGTGTGTGTTCGGCTTGCACTAGCAATGCAATAGTTTACCAACAGCACGGCCAAGAGGAAACGATCTCCAATGCAATATCCGCCGCTCGACGAGTTTTTGAATCAAAAAAGCATTTTGGACCTAAACTGGCTCTGGGAATCCTATCAGGCTAGTTGTTTGTGCGTTGATTGGTTTATAAATAGGCGTCTATATAGCGGCCACGTTTTCATTTGTTGTAAAGTAGAATGTACCACCAAATCTAGGTATTAACGGGTCTCGTAAATAATAAATAATCATCTTGACGTTCATGTCCCGGTTGGGCTTTCGCACGAGGGCCCGTGGTCCGCCTTTACCATGATCTAGGATTTGGCAGATCAGATAATTACAGTGGAGCGAGTGCCATCTGATCTCCGTGACCCTGCTACCAGGGCAACCTGACAAGATTCGATCATGGTTACACCTTTCAATTCAGTCGCCTGAATGTGCAGGTTTCATCACGATGTTTTCTCTCACTGTAAGAGCATCGGTTAGCATTCAACTAATGGACATAACTCAGAAAAGCTTCCCTGAGGAAAATGTGGCAGGTGTGTCTGTTTGTTTGTGTGTTGGTGCATAACGCCAAACTGCTGAACGGATTTGGATTAGGTTTTGATAGTTTGGTAGCTTGAAGTCTAAGCTACAATCTAAGCCATATATGACCTAATTCTGGTTAGATATAGCTTGACCTTCCCGTAGTACTAGCATTCATGCAATACGGAGGGCATTTAAAATGGTAACTCGGGCAAAAGCTAGTAATACTATGTACATACATAATCGCCCGCATCCCATTCATCACTATCACTACATATTATAAAACAAAGTACCATACCGCCTCTGTAAAAAACTACTGAACGGACTTTCATATCACCATCACAGCCCGTAACAATCCACTGCAGGACTTAGGGCCTCTCCCACGAAAGGGGAGGTTATTGCCATAATCTCCACGCTTGGCAGGCGGGTTGGAGATCGCAGTGTTTAAATATAATAATGGAAAATGCTGCTGCCCATTTTCCAGACTACGGAGACTCTTGATCTTTTGCCCCGAAAACATTAGTCGCCTCGTACGACACCCATGAGTATAAGGGGTTGGTGCTATGCTACTCTGCCGGACACCACACGGCCAACTCATACTTTCATATGGTTTTCTCCAATAGAAAGAGTGATTGATTCATGAGGAAGGAAATGTGCGCCTGAATATGTAACCATGATACAATCTGGTCAGGCTCCCCTGGTAGCAGGGTCATGGAGGTCAGATGGCAGTCGCTCTACTGTAATTACCTGATCTGCCAAATCTAGGATCATGATCAAGGCGGACCCCGGGCCCTCGTGCGCGAGAGCACAACCGGGACATTAACGGTGTACAATTTATTAAGGTCGCTAATGTTACCTAATAATAGGCCACATAATAAACCCTAAAATGGAATACCTGTAGCAATCCATTCTAGGCCGCTCATTAAAACAGAAAGTATTTATAACCTTATTGAAAGGCAACGGCGAGTCTACTTGTCGCTATTCCAGGTATTCAAATGTAACCGAAGTCTGAATTTGGGATAGCGTTAAAATGGATTGATCGATATACAACACAAACGCAATTCTACCTATTCGCGATTCTACACAATATGGATTCCGCACAACTGACATTCAAGACATTATTTATTCTACACAGTCTTCAATTATACACAAACGCGTTTTTTCCTGTTCGCGATTCTACACAATATTAATTCCACACAAATGCTGCCATTGAACAGATTCGCTATTCCACAACGCTGGGGACCTGGGACTGGCTGAATTAGACCTGGACCTAATTTTAATGGAACCAGTCAAGGTTGGCCAAGGTCAACCCTATTTAAGAAACCTAGTCCAATGCTTTGTTGGTTGACTGGGGTTAACCTTGGTCAACCTTTATTAGGTCCTGGTCTAATTCTAACAACCAGTCTCAGGGTGCCCAGAGTTGACCAGGTTCGACGACCAGAGTTGACCTTGGTGAAAATAAACTTTATTTTTATGTCATACGGTAGGCAAACAGGCAAGCCTGATGGAAAGTGGTCACCACTGCCTATAGACATTACCAACACCAAGAGTATCGCCAATGCGTTGCCCACCTGTATAACACGTAGATCTGGCAGCAAAAGGCAAATGCCCCCCACTGCCAAAGCTACGGTTTCCCAAATCCCCACCCCATGGAGCACTGGAAACCTTACTCACCGACAAAAACACAATACTATTTAAAAGAGTATTGTTTAGCTGTGGTATTCTGTAAGTATTCAGGTAATTCGAACGGGATACCCCGCTATGCCCTACCTCTCTTCTACTAGGTCCACTAAACTTACACCCTGGTCTAGTTCTAGCTGAGGTTATAATACAACCATTCTCATTGTGCCCAGCGTTGAAGAATGTGTGAATGGCAGTCCAGGGTCTACAGCGTTGACAAGGCTGGTTGGATCAGAGTTATTATGAGACTTCTATGAGCAACGCGTTCCAATTTGGCCTGTCAGTGTAAATCAACAATACACTAACGGGCCACCTGCCCTTAGAAACATAGGTGGCCTAGTGGTTATAGTATCCGACTCCTAAGCGAGAGGGACCGGGTTTGAATCCCACTGCCGCCATGTACCAATGAATTTTTTCTGATATATGTACATTACTTGAATACTAACCGATGCTCTAAGGGTGAGGGCAAACATCATGATGAAACCTGCTCGTACCCTGATGTACAGCCGCGTCTTGCGCAGGCGGGCAAATTGCGTAGGGAACAGATGTCTGGCCATGCCACCCCCACCAGGTATGGGAAGGAGAGGCCGGCCCAAAATGCAATGGCTGGACGTCGTTAAGAGTGACATGCGTGCCAACGGAGTCACCACTAAGGATGCCCAAGACCTGCTCGGTCTTCGACATCCTTAGTGGAGACTAAGAACTAAGTGGACTAAGAAAAGCAGAAAGACTTCACACTAATTGCCAGATATGTAAATTGCCAGAAGAGTGAGGCCTAAATAGTATCGTCATAATTCGTCTCTGTATAGTCCGTCTTCTTGTTAATGTATAAGTTGTTTAAAAAAGTTACAAATTTATGAAGTAAGTTAGTGAGTAAAAACTCTTTATTGCACACACCAAAGTCAAATATACGTAACAAAAAAAAAACTATTTATATGCGTGTGTCAGATAGAAGGTATTTTAGTATATTTTAATTGGTATTAAATATCGTGACTAATAATAATCGCTCAGTCTCTATTAAATACCTTATAATCTATGTACTAACAAATAGCACTACCTCCAAGAACTATATTTCACATGCCATAGATATCCATTTATTAATATGCTCTTGTTTACTTATATTAGCGTTTTCCATATATTTCACTGGGGTTTTGGATACATACTCACACTCTGTTATTATTCTGTAGCTTAATGACTAAAATAAAGGTTTGTACTAATAAAAGTCACTGTAGATATGTGCTGTGGCAGGTAAGTGCGAGTGTCCCATCAGCCAACATTGGACGACTGTACTGAGACAGCTTCCGTTCATGAGATACGCAGTACGACTTAGTTCATGGTCCGCCAAATTTCATTCATACATATATGTATTTATTACTGATTAATTGATTTATTGTAATGTATTGACATGGTTAAAATTTATGATTTTATGAAATTGTTTGACATTTATATTTTTAGATAATTGACATAAGTATGGAATTTGGTAATTAATTTAAATAGGTATAGAATTGTAAAATCTAAAAAGATATGAAATAGTAAATTCTGAAATAAATGATTATTTATTTATTTATTTATAAGTAGGACATATATTAAATCTGACACGTGCAAAGGCGGCGTTATCGCTTTAAGCGATCTGACAACCTGAAGATTGTGGTTATAGTGCATTCAAGTATGCCAGTCATCATGACAGAGTATTTAATATCGCACGGTTCAGCGCTCATCGCAACAGCATTGTAAAAGTTTGAGCAGACGTCGAATCGGCATTGAATAATTCACAACCGTATTTGAAACGACCCGGTTCTGAGTTAAGAACGATCCTCTACTTGGGTATACTACTTACCTATGTCTAGTTTGTGTGGAAGCTCAGCACATCATATCTAGGTATTTTCAGGGTTAACCTTAACCCTTGGAGTTCTTCAAGAAAGGGGTGAAAAGGTTTTTACAGGGTCGGAGGCAGAGCGATACCCCTGGAGTTGCTAGTGTATTTTCCATCGAGTGTCCCGCTTGCCTGCTTGCCTGCCATATTACTATAACATATCAAAAATTACTACGGTAGTACCCATAACTTCTGATGGTGTTACCTCTTCCCTTATCTATACATATTAAAAAACAAAGTCACTTCCCGCCGTCTATCCCTACGTACCTATGTACGATTAGATCTTTTAAACTTCGCAACGGATTTTAATGGAGGAATTCAAAAGGCTACGTGTACACGAATGAAGTCACTTTATTTCACAGAACATTAATAAAACAAAGACATGCAGGTACCTAATTAAATAATTTATCAGAAAATAACGTAAGTAGGTAAGAAAAGCCTTAACATAAACGACAGAGAGATCGGTGAAGTATTATGTGGTTACATAGACTTCTAAGTAACGCGTATTTACGACTACGGGGAAAAAAGCGTCACGTTTTGTGTCATAAATAGGTATTAGATACCAACCTATTTATAAGCGTTGGATTATATTCTTAGAACTATAAAAATATAGTAAATTAGGTACTTCTTCTTTGAATTACAAGCGTTAGTACAAGCTAAGTAGAATAAGGGCCTACAAAAACCAGCGCAGTGAGACGCGCCTCGCGGTTCACAGGATAAGCTGAGTGGGATGCTTTTACAATGGCCGCCACGACATTGACAGTGCCATGGGAATCAATGTAGGTGTGCGTGTATTTCTGTAGGTGTATATTCTCATTACTGCAGATGATTGATATACACCTACGTATGCTTTATCTTCTTTTTTGTATTATTTTAAACTTTGTTAATTTGTGTCGTGTCGTGGTGTCTTGTAGCAATTAATGTTCTTATTCTAATAATATTAACAATAAACGTAAACCTAACATAATGGTGACCTAATTCGTTAGACAAAATTATGTAGCTCACAGACATGATGACCGATGGACCGGAATAGTATTGGAGTTGCGACCACGTACCGGCAATCACAGTATGTGTGGACAGGCCTCACATAATGGACGGATGACCTCGTAAAGGGAGCCGATGGATGCAAGAGGCAAAGGATCGATCGGTACGGAAGACTTGCGGAGGCCTATGAGATGATGATGATGTACAAAAACAAATTATGAGAAAAGTTGTCTATAATACTGTGCTCGAAAAGCTAGTTGCGTTGCCGTGTTGTTCAGTGAGATCTTTAAATAAATAAATAAATATACTTGGACAAATTCACACAGCTTCATCAAGACCCAAAGTAAGCAAATCTTGTGTTATGGGTGTTAGATAACTGATAAACTGTTTATTAACTTTATTTATGATGGAAATGATCCTTGTAATTCTGACGACTTCTCCCTGCAAATGTTATACATGTTATTTGCATATATTATACATATTTTCAAATTTATGTTGTATAATATGTGTAAAGACGCAAGTTTAGTTTGAAACAAACATTTTCAAATATTATTTCCATATTGACTAGAGCCGCTGGACGGCTGAAATATAGAGCTAGACTTTCGTGTTTTCTACACTCGAGATCTTCAGCAGAAAAGGTGGAAGCTACATGTGATGACGGCAAAGCCACGCTGCTAAGTATTAAGAAGTTTAATTTAACTATATAGCAACCGGATACGCTGCGTCCGCCTAATCACTACGACCTGACCCGCGCTTTCAAATTTCTTAAAGTTACCTTCCCTGGCAATTTTTTCTGCTCTGTTGTTCAATCGCTGCGCTGTTCGGTGACTGCGCGGTCCTACGCGGTTGCTGCACGTGGGCGATTTGTAAACGTACTTTAGGTATAGGACTCTTTTGAAAACAAACCGACCTTGCGTCTCCTCTCAGCTACAAAACCTACAAACGTTGGACTATCAACCGAACCATTCCGGCTGTCCGCCGTCAGCGCCTCGCTAATTAGACAATCGGCGGGCAGATAACAGTTAATGGCAAATAAACTTTTACAAGTGCCCCGGAGTATCGAAGGTCCCGTTTACGGCCTCATTGGCGTTCCACTCGACGTGTGCTCGTAACTTTTTTACGGTTACGTCACGATTGAATGGTTCGCCCTTAACTAAAACAGGGCGTAAACTTTCATGATTTCAGTTTACTGCGCGTTCCGTGTTCATTTTATAAATGTTGCCGTTAACTGCGTCTGTTTTCTTTTTGGGTGAGGTTTTTATATCTGATTGGAGTACGATACTATTCCAATCCGAAACAATTGTTTTGGAGTGAATCATCGTTACGCCATGACAGTGCAGGTCTCCTCCAAACTAATGGAGGGATTTTTCATTACTCCTACAATTCTGTGGGTATGGGATTGAAAATCGTAGAGAATCAGAATCAGAATCAGAATCAGAATTATCAGAATCAGAATTTTATTTGCAAGAACATAGTTATACAATTAGATAGTTTTTACATTCACGTACCATATGTTCAGCCAACAATGGCATGCAAATATATACACAGTTTCATTTTTAAGTCGGTACTAAAGCTTCACTGATTTAACATTTCCTTTATAGAGTAAAAGCATTTGTCTAGAAGTCACCCTGTTAAGGTACTTTTAAATTTATTATACGGGCAGTCCTTAATACTCGCTGGTAGACTATTGTATATACGAATTGCCATACAGAAGGAGTTATTGCGGTGAACATTTAGACGCATTTGCGGTAAATATATTCGATTTTTGTGCCTTGTTGCTCTTTTCAAAACTTCTCCGTGTGTTTTAAAATATTCGGGATTTTCCTTAACAAATATGCATATTTGTTTAATATACATGCACGGCAGAGTCAGCACTTTATTTTCTTTAAAGAGAGGCTTACATGAGTCTCTGTTTCCATTAGGGCATTGACATACAGCGCGAAGACATTTCTTCTGTGCTATAAATGCTCTATTAATGTTGACTGAGTTTCCCCACAGCATAAGCCCATAATTGAGCACTGACGACACGTAACCGTGGAAAGCAGTTAGAGCAACTTCCTTTGAAGTTGTCCTACTTAGACGACGAAGGGCATAAACAAATTTATTAATTCTAAGACAAACATTATCTATATGGTTCTTCCAATCGCAGTGTCTGTCAATAGAAAACCCTAAGAATTTCGTTAGATTTACATTTTCGATTTTGTCATTATTATAAATAATATTCAAAGGTATATCCCTAGATTTAAGTGTTTTAAATTGAATAAATTGTGTTTTGCTAATATTAATTTTTAAATTATTTTTGTCCAACCATTCCATTACCTTTATTAATGTATTATTAATTTTATCATTAAAATTATCTATATTGTCATCTTTAATTAATAATGTCGTATCGTCTGCAAACAATATTGATTGCTCTTCTATGCAATTTGGCAAGTCGTTAATGTAACATAAGAAAAGTAAAGGCCCCAAGATACTTCCCTGGGGTACTCCACAGCAATTTAATTTGAATTGAGATCTGTGAGCCTCGAGTTGAAAATTTGAAATTCTCTGAATTTCTGTACATTGCGTACGATTTTCGAGATAATTTTTTATCCAATTATGAGCAGAACCTCTGATTCCAAGTCTATAAAGTTTGGACAATAGTATAGAATGACTTACAAAATCGAAGGCCTTACTCATATCCAAGAAAATAGCAACAATTGGAATTTTATTGTTTAAACTCTCTGTTACTTCCTTTAAAAGATTAAAGCAAGCTTGTGTAGTAGAGCATCCTTTTCGGAAACCATACTGGTTTTTACTTAGTAGGTTATTTTTATTAAGATAATGAGTGAGGCGATTATGCATTACTTTTTCGAATATCTTAGAAAATATTGAAATGAGCGTTATAGGGCGATAGTTATTCATTGACTCCTTATTATCCTTTTTATATAGAGGTTTAACAACGGATTTTTTTAATATTTCCGGAAATACACCTTGCTCGAGGGAAATATTAATTATATAACTTAGGGGTCTGCTTATAGCAGCTGCACAACTTTTCAATATTTTTGTACTAATATCGTCATAACCAACTGCTGTACTGTTAGTTAGATTTTTTATTATTTTAAAGACTTCAATTTCATTGGTTGGTGTCAAATAAATAGAATTTAAATTCATGGGAATGTCATTTTGATTGTATGGATTCGATTTATTACAAGATGTATTATTTGTCATGTCAATATAAAAATTATTAAAAAGTTCAGCAATAGCTCCTGGGTCACTATACTGTACGTCTTCTTTGGTTATAATGTCAATATCATTTTTAGGATTTACAATGTCATTATCATTTATTATATTCCATGTCGTTTTACATTTATTTTTAGAATTGTCAATCAATTTTTTGTTTAATAATTTATGAGATTTAGATATACACCTTTTCAGAATCCTAGTATGTCCTATAATTATCTCTTTTGCGAATCTTATTTTCAGGCGAATTAACATATTTTAGGTAAAGTTTCCTTTTAATTTTACAAGAGCGTTTCAGACCTTTCGTAAGCCATTTTGGACCTCGGCATCTATTATCAACTTTTATACGAATGTAGGGAAAACAAAGATTATTAAACAATGACATCAAGCTGTGAAACTCATTACAGGCCTCATTTGTATCCTTTTTACATAAAACCTCTGAGAACGTTAGGGAACTAATACATCTTTTAAATTTTTCAATGTTTTCCTTACTATAGTCACGTCTTTTTATATAGTATTGATTCATACTTTTAATAGGCTTAGCTTTAAATGAAATAGTTTGCCCTGTTTCGTGATCCGAAAGAGCTAGCTTATGCACCACAGAGTTAACACTACGGATGTTGCTGGCTATTTGGTCAAGGCATGCTGTGTGTCGGGTAGGAGTTTTTATGTGTGGAACTAAACCATAGTTGTTCAATAGATTAGTTAACTCGGATGTTAACCTATTAGATTTGCAAATATCAATATTCCAATCGCCACAAATTATAATTTTTTCTTTTTTGTTCTTAGATGTAAGAGTATGCAGTAAAGAATCGAGTTTTCTAGAAAAGGTGTTTCATATGTCCTTTTTGGTACCCTATAAATATTAATTATGAATTTGTGGTCTGAGGTTTCTATGCCACAACACTCAAAAATATGTGGAACACTTAATTCCTGACAAACCTTCAATGGTCTACAAACAATATCCTTCGCAACAAGTATACAGGAGCCTCCTCTTTTCATATTTTTTCGCGAATAAAAACTAGCTATTCTGTAGTTTTTAAGTTTTAGATTACATTCGTTACCGTTTTTAATAAAAGTTTCGGTAAAACATAAAACGTCTATATTAGTTTGATTTTCTGAGAGTTCTTTCAGAGTGGCTTCGATTATATCTACCTTATTTAGTATACCTTGGATGTTCTGATGCAGAATAGTAAACTGATTAGTTACGAAAAAGCTTCTTTTTTACTTCTGTCTTAGACTCTGTTGAAATTTGTGACTCGTTAGAAAAATTACTTATTAAATAAGTTACGTCAGCAATAATTTGTGAAATACCCTTTTTATTTAATGTTCCACTTCGACTATAAAACATCTCATTAGGAATAAGATTTTTATTAGAGTCTATTACATAAGCATATTCATGCATCCAGTTATTAGCATACATTAAATTATTAAATATTTCAACCCGTTGGTTGAATAAGTTAGAATACACACTGACTCTGTATGTCGGTAAACATATAATTACATTAGTACGTTCTAGCTTTTGTAATACAGTTTTAATGTGGTCAATTAAATTACAATACTTGTCGGTCAAGATAAAATCCGTGTGACCGATAAAAATTATACAATAGTCTCTTAACGTAAATTCTTTAACTTTATTATCAATGCCTTCTAATAATTGTCGCGTTCCTCCGTTAGGCGTAATATAGTGTTGGATTTGTGAATTGTTAAAAGATTTTTCAGCTCTTGTCAATATTTTATTTTGGTTATCGCTACTGATGATGCAGATTTTTGTTCTCTTTGATACATTTTGATGGCATATATTTTTTGTAATTATGGTCGACATCTCATCTTTTGTTCCTTTTGAAATATTTTCTGTTTGTGGTGTAGAGTCTATTTCTATAGAAGAACAATCTTTTTCGGTGAAATGAAGCGCTTTCCTCTTACTGTTCTTCATAATACGTTTCACGTTGTTCCTGGTAGGAGTGGATTTTGTTTCTGTGGAACGGCAAATAGTTGACAGATGCTGGCACTTCGATTCATATTGCGATACTTTCCGTTTAAGTAAAGTATTTTCATATGAAATTGTATCTATTTCTTTTTCCGCAGTTAGTAGCTTTTCCTCTAATAATTTAATATGTTTCTTCAATTCAATTTCTGTACTACTTAAAACATTCACTTCGGGGCAGCTTCTATTTAAGCCTTGCCCAGATGACACAAGCTCATCATCACTATCATCATTTAGTGAACTGAAAGAGTTTTCTGTCGAAATGTTCACTCTAACTTTATTGCGGTATGTCACATTACTTTTCTCATATTCAGGCGAAGTAGAGCTTAACGGAGTATTGAAGATTAGCGACATTTTAAACTTAGGTTTCGTCAAAGTAAAAAAATAAATAAAAAAAAACAAAAATAACAATAATAATAATAATTGTATGGGACGAGATTCGAACCCTGAACCTTTTGCGTGTAAGTCGCACGAAAAATACAATAAAAGATTGACCGGGCGAGATTCGAACCCTGAACCTTCTGCGTACAGGACGCACCGTTTACCGTACGACTATTGTAGCTTAGATGATTAAGGTCAAAATAAGGAATGTATTGTAGAATGATGTATTGTAGATCAATTCATATTGTGATTATTTGTTGTTGTCGGTAGTGTGAAACACTTTTCTTTTTAACTTCTATGATAGATATAAATAAGGTCAAATTATTTTTTATAGCAAGCTTTTATCGCGCGTTCTCTATTATCAGTCAGAGTATTAGTCAAGACTAATTTAACGGCCCAAACTCAATGGGTTTGAGTGTGCAAAATTTCATCGCAATCGGAAAACGGGAAATGAGTGAAATTAACTTTCAAGATTTTATTACGAACAGACATGGGGACATTTGAAACTAAATAAAAGCTTATAAGAAACAACAACAGATGCTGCTACCCCGCTTTTGGTAGGTCCAAATCTAAGTGTTTACGCACCGATCCGAGAGGTCTTTCCTACCCTCCGTAACTAAAGGGTCTCTAGATCTACAATTGATGTCTCCTACAAATCTTGTTGAGGAGGCCTCAATAGCAAATTGTTTATGAGCTTGTAACCTCGGATCCAATTATAATGCAGTCTATTTGTAAGCTGTGTTGGAACACAGCCCTTGAGCTACATAAGCTGCACGCACTGTTGCAAGTGACGCATCTCGCGGTTCAGAGAACTCGCCAACTAGGCTCGCGTGAGTAACGCTCGCGTAGGTTTTTCCATTGTTGTTTGGAATTACCAGTAGGTAATTTTAGCGGACAGTAGTCCGCTGTATCTCATTGTTTTTATCCTCCGACGAAAATGAAGATGATAACGCCCGTGCCGTACTTAAAGAATGGGCCCACTGAATACTAGCGCTGTGAGTCGCTTCTTACGTCTCACAGCGCAAGCAGAGTGGGTACCATTTATGCTGGCCTCCGCGGCACCGGCAGTGGCATGGGATGTTTTAATTAGCAATGTTTCGTTTCTTTCTTACGTATGTGCCTAGACGCGGCCAGCGGTTTCCGCAAATCACAAGTCTTCTCAAACTACTTTTGCCCAAACGTGGCATCTGCTCTAGATCATACGTACCTAAAATCTCCAAAGGCCCAATAACACTTCAGCAGAAAAAACGTTTACGTCGCGCCCGCACAGGCACCGCGTAGCAACCGGACAGAAAACGTATTGACGCGCACACGAGACGCGGTGACTATAGACTGGGAAGGCGCCGTAGGTTATCCTACTTAATCGAGTAGAAGAAAAATTCCACTTTTCAAATTCAGAAATCGCGTACGTATAGGCTCTGAGCTATGTTTTTCTTTTTTATTCCACTAGGTGGCAAACAGGCTTGCGGCCTGCCTAATGGTATGCAGTCACCGCAGCCTATGGTATTTTTTTTTTTGCCCCCGACGCAAAGGAAATGGGCACCCTCCGGTATAGCGGTTGGGAGGGAGGAGGTGAACTCTCATGAGTACCAGCCGGCCGGCCGGACTATTTATGCACGACTCGCCAAAAAAGGGACCTAGGCGCATACGTGCTAAACACCCCCTGGGAGCACCTGTAGCCGGAAGGGCTTTTCAGGTTTCATCGGATGCGACACCCCGTAGGGACGGGGTGCGCTTAACGTCACTGCTTACGGAGCATACGCTGGCGAAATTATGGCGAGACCCCAGAAGGGGGTCCCGCTGCTGTGGGTTGGGATTGGGGGCCTACGGGGGCCGCTGAAACGGCAGGGAGGGGCTCTGTCGAGTCGTCCCGAGCCTCCAGGAGGAGGTTCAGGGCGCTCGACAGTTAGTCCGGGGGGTCCGTGAGGACATGTCTCGGTCTCTGTACCACGTGGCCGGAGACCGGACGGGGAGAGTAGGCTGCTGCCTCTCGCACGAGCGGATTGGGACCAGCCTATGGAAGTTTGCAATACCAGGGGCATCACCCACGCGTTGCCGACCCCAATTATGTCGAAAACTTTAAACATTATTATGCCATTTATTTCAATTTCGTGCAATCTGTGTCACTATAAATTAAATTTTTATTTATTTGTCATTGTACTATTATTTATTTGTGTTTTGATTGTGTATATTTTGAAAATTTTTGTAGGACATCAGTTTAATTCTCTTTGACGAAATCTTTTTGACTTGCTTATTAATATACGACATGCGCTTAATATGTTGTAAAGTTCATTGATAAATAAATCATCTAATCTAGTCTTACGTTATCTGTCGAATAACTTCGTTCCAGATGATGCACTTTACACACGTCGGGTTTGTCACCGCGGTATTGTGTAGTGTACTGAATAACCACGAAAGACTTAAAACCTAAACTAAGACATCATCATCATCATCACAGCCCATAACAATTTACTGCAGGACTTAGGGCCTCTCCCATTAAATGGGAGGTTATTGCCATAATCTTCACGCGTGGCAGGCGGATTGAAGATCGCAGTAATATAAATAGAACAATGGAAAAAAATGCTGCCCATTTTCGAGCTTACGGAGACTCTCTTTTGGAAATATTAGTCGACTTATACGCCACCCATGAGTGTAAAGGGTTGGTGCTATTCTACTCTGCCGGATACTACATGGTCTGACGTGTACCTACAAAATAATACCAAACTACGATATGTACCTATGCTATCGCCAATCGCAATCCACCACAATCCCTTACCGACGGTCTAAAAGAGATAGATAGAAAACAAAAGACACTGTTTGTCACGTTCTAGCTTTATTACTGGGCGGAAAGGCGCGTGACTAGCCCTACGTGTATACTCGGCTGCACATCAACTTACACATATGAAGTTCGATTTTGACCCTTACAGCACTGGAAATAAAGATGGTGTAAAATTTATAGTAGTTTGAAATTCTACGTAGTATACCTATCTTGGGTAATGTCTGGCGTAATGTAGGACAGTTATAAGGAAGACTCAGCTAGGGAATCAATGGGTCATCGCAAAGATTTCGAAGTAGGTCAGCAATCGAAATTGGTCCTGACGCGAAAGTTCTCTTCGATTCAAAAAGATATTAAAACCAGCTGGCCCGCCGCGAGTTCGTTCGGGTGTTGCACTATAAACTAAAAACCTTCGTCTGGAGTCATTCTATCTATTGTTGAAATCCACATTCAAATTCGTTGCGTAGTTTAAAAGATCTCAGCGTATATACATACAGATAGAGGGACAGACGGCGCTAAGCAGCTTTTTTATACTAATTACTAGCGATCTGCCCCAACTTCGCACATATTTTCATCGTCATATTTTAACCGATTTACACAAAACCTTAACCAATTATAAACCTAAACCTTCCTCATGAATCACTCTGTCCATTTGTGTAAACCGCATAAACATCCGTTCTACAGTTTTATAGTTTATTGCGAACAGATAGATAGATGCGGCTTTGGACTTTGTTTAATAATGTGTAGTGAAGTATCGACTGCAAAATGTGAGAGCAGAATGACTGCTGTCAACACTGCACTGTTCAGTACAAGCATAAAGCATAGGTACTAAATAGCATTACTAAATAAAAAAAACATTACATCCATTTCTCTGAAGCTCTGAAATAACTACCATTTGTTTGAAAATTTCTGGAACGGAAGCCTTATACGTGCTCTGTGTTTCACACTCTCAACAAGTATGAAAAGAAAACTCAGAGCTGTTTCCTTTACTTTCTAACTTAGTTAATACAATGGTATAGAGTCCTTACAAGAGACGCACAGAGCCACGCACACCAGAATGAAACTGGTTTCTTTATTCTAAAACGAACTTTTTATACAAACTCAAGGTGTTGATTACGCTGTTCTCTGAGAAACGTTTGTTTCTAAATTCGTTGTTCTGAAAATAAATAAGAACACTCTGAATTTCGAAAAAGATTGCAAAATATTTTTGGATTTGCAATTTTTACTGTTGTTTGCCATCTGCTGTAGCCTTTAGCCTTTACAATATAGCCTGATTACGATTTTTAAGTCAGCTAAAGTTTGAAAAGTGGGGTCGATAGTGGCAATACTTGTAAAGATTCCAAATAAAATAAACCCAGAAAAGATACAAGAAATAAAAATAAAATAAACAAAGAGAAACTGGACATTGGAGCATCTAGGGTAAAAAAACAAATCGCATGTCTACCCCAATCTTGCATTATGCCCCAATTTTGGCCTGTCAATCATCGATTTAAATTTCATGATCCAAAAAAGCTCGAAATAGAAAGATACTGGCCATCGATGACGAGGGGCTGACAGTGGCCATGTTTTGCTTTTATTCCTGCGCGGCGTGTTCCAAAAAATGTGTGTTACCTATAGGTATTCATTTTTGTTTGCACTCCTGAAAAAGCTGTCGCGAACCCAGATAACATTCCGCTTGTGATTACAGTCTTTCAAAAACGTTTTCATTGCTTGCGTTAAGTTACATGTAAGTACCTATTGTGCCCTAGTTGTAGTGTCAAAAGTATTGGTAATTGTTAGCCTATTTCTTGCATGTAATTTGTTTACTTTGATTTAAACTACATAAATGCTAGACAATACAACGCTGTAAAGTGCTTTTCAATAGAATAACCTAAGCGACAGAAAAACCCCGAACAAAGTCTACAAATACTTAAATATTTCCCAAACTACTAGACCGATTTTTACGACACAGAAGTAAGTACGAAATCTATTGAACAGGTATTCTAATAACGAAAGTCGTATCGTAATTGGCCCATCAGTCACAGACAGACATACAGATAAGTGAACAAAACTTTATTATACTTATATTATTTATTGTATTTTCTGTATTTATTTACGTATAAGTACACAGTTACAGCTACGTCGGTGCCTCACTCAGTAAGGCTCACTGAAAACCGGCGTCTCGGCGCACACCGGGGCTAAATGCTGAGGAGGCCCTCCTACACACACACTGCACAACACAACCACTACGCAACGGCACTATGTAATCTTTAATTTTTCCATTTTTATTTTATTACGTTTTAGTTGGTGGTTTTCGCGCAATCCAAAATTCAAAATTATTTATTGGACTAGGTTTAGTTTGTTTTGTGGTGTTGTTTCTTATGTTAGTGTAAATAAATGTATTTCATTTCATTACATTCAAACTTAATTTATTGTTGTGATCTTTTGCTTTTGATCTTTTAAACTACGCAACGGATTTAAATGAGTATTTCAACAAAAGATAAAATGATTCAAGAGAAAGGTTTATAAGCAAGAATATAGGGGTAGGTAGGGGTTAAGTAGGTGTACGTGAACGAAGTCACGCTGCCTCTACTAGTATATTTATACAAATTAATGTTTTATGAACGCAGACGAAATTAATTCATCAAATACTTTGATTGATTTTATTTGTAGCTTCACAAAACATGCCTGTTAAAAATATAGCTATAACAAACATTTTAATTAAAACGCAAATTCATATGCAACATGCGTTTTGAATTTCAGCTATAATAAAATAAATTGGTCAGAATAAATCCAACAACGTCCTTCAATTTGGTGTTAAATTGCAAACAAAATTTAATATATTTTTCAATTGCTTATAACGCTTTGTAGTTAAATGAAAAGCCAATAGGGTGTGAGAAACATTCTCAGGGCCTGAAGTGTTTATTTGGGGTCTTCTGACACAGGCTTTTAAACTTAATCCCCAATCAATCTGAGAGAGGTATGGGCATAGCGGGGTATTCCGTTCGAATTGGAGCCGCCCGACTGGGGAAAAACTTCACCTTACAGAATACCGCAGCTAAATAATACTTTTTCAAATAGTATTGTGTTTCTGCAGGTGAGTAAGATCTCCGGTGCTCCATGAGGTGGGGATTTGGAGAACCGTGGCTTTGGCAGTGGAGGGGCATTTGCTTTTCTTTTACTTTTCGCTGCCAGAGCAACGTGTTATAGAGGTGGGCAACGTATTAGTGTTGCTAATGTATATGGGCAGTGGTGACTACTTTCCATCAGGTGGCCCGCTTGCCTGTTCGCCTGACGTACGACATAAAAAAAATTGCGATAGTTGTATGAAGTTGTTAAAAAGAAATTATGTTTTATTTATTTATTATTTTCTAGTTGACCCGCCGCGACTTCGTTCGCTAGTTGTCCTCTTGAATCACTATTTCTATTGTTGAAAACCTAATTATAATCCGTTGTGCAGTTTAAAAAAATCTTAGCGTACATACCTACATACAGAGTGACATACGGCGGTAGTGATTTTATTTTATACATAGAGACTCCATACATCTATATTTTCATACTCAAGGATCATCACTGGTGAACCAGTTGCACTACGCACCTTGGCCTTACAATTTTTTGTATTTATAATATTATATTAGCGAAGACTAGAGTTTAATAATTGCGAGGACGGTCATGGAAAAGCTGAAAAAAATATGGAGAAGCCGGAACGTCACAAAGGCCGCAAAGGTCCGACTTGAGAGGGCGCTAGTGTTTCCCATATTCCTATATGCCGCTGAGACGTGATCATTGAGAGAGAGCAAAAAAAAAAGATTTGACGCCTTGGAAATGTGGTGCAGGAGAAGAATGCTTGGGGTGTCGTGGACGGAGTTTGGAAAAACTGAGTCTATCCTCCAAGAACTCGGCATCAAGCAGCGTCTATCCTCCACAGTACAGTCTCGAATCCTCACCTTCTTTGGCCATGTCTCGCGACGAGGAGATGTCTCTGTGGAGCGCCTTGTGGTACAGGAAAAGGTGGAAGGCATAAAACCACATGGAAGATCACCGATGCGCTGGACCGACCAAGTAAAAGCTGCCGTTAATGGGTGCCGCTCTATGAGTGTACTAGGACAGCAGCAGTTCGAGAAGAGTGGCGCTGGATAGTGAAGCGTGCTGCTAATCATCAACCGACGATCCACATCAACCACTCTGTCAAGAGTGTTAGAAGATGAGACCATCATCATCTTCCTGTCCTATTTCCAACTTCAATTATCTGTGTTGTCGACGGTAGAGTATTTTGCGTCTTCAGGTCTCTCTTAACTCAATGGTGGACCACCAAGACGCTGGAGGGTGCCCCTGGTTCTGCAGTTAATGCCGATGTTGAGCTTTGACATTACAGATTAGTTTTTGTCCCGTCTCATCACATAAGCTTAAAATGCATCACATCAGGTTTATACTTGCTTACCAAAATTAAGATTTTACTAATTATGGTACAGGGAATTACTGTACCCTGTACTGTACAGGGTACAGTTTAGTTAGATAATAAAATATTTATACCTTATAAGGGTTTAGTTTAGTATATTTTATATGTATTACTGTATATATTTTTGGTATTTTAGATGTAGGTATTAGTGTATATTGTTATTATAAATGTAAATTATTTTATCACTAAAGTGATTATACTGTTAAAGTACAGGGAAATAAATAACATTACATTTTAATATACAGTGTGGGGCCTGAAATAAGGGCAAAATTTTAAATATACACCCTTTGACTAATCAATAACTAAGTCCACGTGGTTTTAATATAAAAAATTAAAAATAAATGTATCATTATTTTCAAAGAAAATTAATCGAGCCAGAAATGTACTGCATAGTCGTGTCCAGTCGGTATACTTGACATAGTCATTACAATAATTTACGTTACCCCAATATGAAGCAAATGCCCGGTACCAAAACATCTAACGACAATTTCGCGATGACGAATTTCATTGATTTTGGATTGTAACTTTAAAATATATTTCTTTGAGTTTAAGCAGTTTCGAACATTAGAATCTGGTCAAGGTAACTTCAGATACTCTGAGAAGCCTGCGTTCAAATTGTTTGCCCCTGTTACAGGCCTCAGCCTGTATAAGGATTCTTTTCACATATAGGAGAGACGGGTGGAAATTAATTAGCAAATTGTTTTCGAACACGCAATCAGTGAAGCTGATCCTTTATTGTTGAGCAGTCCCACGCGGTTTTCACCCACGCGCAGTTCATATATCGGTGTACCCTGTAACTATCCCGCGGGACCCTATTGTTTTTCAGGGTTTAAAAGTAGCCTATGACAGTACTTTTTATTACCAGTCGTACCTACTGGCCACAACTGGGAATAAATGGATACTATCGAGTGATGATAGTCTCGTCATATTTTTCATATAAATTCAATAAAATTTCAATAATATTCAGTGAAAAACAGGCAGACAGCCCACCGTAGTAAGCGGTAATTTAAGTTTCATTTAATATAAATTATATTTTAGAGAACCGCAGGTGCGTTGTCACTGTGAGGACTAAGATGAAATACCTCATGCCAGTAATTGCGCTGGCTATCTTATACTTCTAACCGGAACACAATAAATCATCTTGGCGTTAATGTCCCGGTTGTGTTCTCGCGCACGGGGGCAAGGGGTCCGCCTTGATCATGATCCAGGAGTTAGAAGATCAGATAATTATAGTGGAGCGACTGCCATTACACCTCCGTGACCCTGCTTCTAGGGGAACCTGACCAAATTGTGTGTGTGGTTACAAATTCGGAAGTTTTCCCTCATCGTAAGAGCATCGGTTAGCATTCAAATAATGTACATTACTCATAAAAGAGTCATTGGTACATGGCGATAGCGATATTCGAACCGGATACCTCTCGCTTAGGAGTCGGATACCTTAACTACTCGGCCGTGAATGGTACGTAGAAAACAAGAAACAATGTAAGTCAGTTCTTACAATTAAATATATTGCTACGAACTTCTACGAAAGTGCTACGCTTGTGCTACGCCAGTGCCAGGATATATTATAAACATGAGCATTTACTTAGTTTTCGCAAATGCCTTTGTCCACGTAACTTCGTTAAATCATGTTAAAATATATTCTAGTGTATAGCTATAATAATGTAAGTTTCATCAAAATTCGTTTCGTCAAACCGGAACAAATTAATTGAAATCATTATTACTTAGTGGCAGAAATTCATGAGGTAAGGTGGCTTCAACCTTATAGATTTTTACTTGTAAATTGGTAAGCGTAAATAATATATATCTACTCGGGAAAATAATTTATTTTCTTTCTTTCTTTCTTTCTTGATCTGCTCTTACTGTTTTGGAATTATGGTATTCGGCAGAGTAGAGCTTAAAAACCTACAACTACCTCGTTCGCTGGTACCAGGTAATCTAATGATTGAGAGGCAGACTCCGTGGACCAGAAAATCTCTCTACTTCCGCTCGTGGACGTTCGCAGTCTTCTCGAAGGGACCCTCTTTCCAGCGAGACCCTAAGCTTGTGGTTCTTTAGTTACTCACAGGGCAGCATACGATCTTCAATTCCTCCGCCAACAGTGGATATGATACAAAATTACACGCCTATGTGAAATATCACTGCACACATGGAATCTACTACTATAGTTACTGTCAATAATGATGAGACCAACGTTAAGATATACGTTGGTTTAATCAAATTAATTTCAATAACAACGCTTCAAGCTGTTCAAACTCACACTTAACCTCAAAAATTATTTATTGAAGTATGATTAATCCATCTCTACGAAAAATAAAGGGATAATTAAATTATCCCTTAACGAGCTCATTCAGGCATGGATTTGCAATCTAAAAAATCAACGCACGACGATTAGTCAACTTCAATTCAATTTGAGGGGAATATTTACCATACTGTGGTCCCCAAGCGCCTACAAACGCGTATACTTAACAGGATTAAAAAATGAAACATTCATAAAAGGGCATCCATCGCCGCCGATTGAGGGGGACTCACCTGCACTGCACCGCAGCACTTGACATACGAGCCTTTCTGAGGGGATAGGATATAACAGGTAGATATGCCGGTGGTATCATGCAAACCATCAGATGTGGCGATTGCGATGTGAAAAGAGGGTAGTATAAGTTTGACATGTGTATCTGTGTTTATTATATATTTGATATATTTAGTAGTTTAAATATTTGATTATATATTGTCAATTAGGTTATATAGAGTAGTGTCTATATTCACTTCGAAGCAACGCAATAGTAACCAGACGGGATTGCAACGTTTTTCCAAAAATTCCCTGTCTCTAACAAAACAAATTTTCCCCTTACATTAACAGGTGTCAAAGAATGCTACTAATCCTAGAGGCAGAGCACCTTCGTATTCCGTAACCAATAAAGTGGGCAAGTTGAATACTCTCTGCATAACGTTCTTCAAACCGTCTCTCAGGCTTGAAGATTATTGCTATACCCTCCACTAGTGTAGAAGCGGCCAGTACAGTCCATAATTGGGCTACTATAAGCCGTTAATATGCTATGTCTACCGTGAATGTTTTAAAAATAGCTAAAACACCAACAAGATCTGCCCAATTCCTTAGCCTACAAACAGACAGGGTCCGCCCGAGCCCGCACGGCTCGCCGGCCGCGGTAATGAGGGCGAGTTACGTAATTCGCGGGGCCTCGCCGTTTGAAGTCCTCTTGCGTGCTTGCGTGCGGCGAGGGGCGGAGGGCAAAGCAGGTAATCGGCAAGGTAGACTTGGTAAGGTAGAATTGGCAAGGTAGTGCGGAAGCCGCGGTGTGACCGGCAGAGTATCCGCGTCGTTCTGGTTTAGGGTGTAAGCACATAGATGCGGAAAGGGATCGTCAGCACTTCTCTCGAATGGCGAGGGTATGTACGGAGTTGTTAGTGTGTGCGTTGCAAGGAATTTCATACAAATCATGTTGAACTGTGTAACGTAACAAACTGCCTAGCAGTGGGTCAGGTTCAGTTGTAAAATAAGGAATGCTCTGTTAGAGGTCAGTAGCAAGCTATTTTATGAGAGATTAATTGGAGGTCGGTAGCCAACCCCTTGAGCAAAGAAAACAAAAGAATCAGGGTAGTGGGTATGTATTCAGTCCATCAGTATAATCTATTTAAAACAAGGAATTTATCAAAAATAATCTACAAAAGCACAAACGTTATAAAAAAGAGTTTGTCCACATAACCTTCTGTCCGGGCTGGCGCACTTATTTCACTTTTCAACGCAGACCGAAAGTACCGGTTTGTGAACTGGTTGAGCGACTACGTCAGCTTGGGATTCTTATAGGAGTTGGTGGTTCATGCGACTAGGTGCATACCCTTAGAACTGGGTCATGATCGGAGATAGGATTTGATGCCTCATAGCATATACTTTTTAGATTTATACCGCACACATAACAACTTTTGGCGATTTATTATCTCAAGGTAACGTCACGTTATAAATTATTCACCTCCAAGGCCGAAGGCTGGGAAAACAAAACTCCACTGAATCCCTCTCTGCTTCCTCTACTGAAGGCTCGGGTCCTCGTTTAAAAACCTTCTGGAACCATTTGGCACAAAGGAAGATAAGATCTTGTTGGCCAGTAGTCATAGTCAACCAGCCAGTTCCCGAAATGGTCCATATTAATTTTCGGACGGTCTGGTGTTCGACAGCCAAGATATAATTCATGCCGACCTGATGAGGAATTGGATCCAGCAGTTATCTAGAATAAGAGAGGCACAAAAAAGATTAAAATCTCCTTTGACTATTAAAAATTTCACTTGTCATCAAATGACATGACAAGAGTACAATAACAGAAAGAACCCGCTTTTAATAAAAATGCGGATTTATGTGTATAATTCGTATTGGAAACCATATATAAATCAAACCCCATCGAAACAAACAACCCTCCGAAGCATTGGGGCCCGTCCGGATCCAGAATATTTAAAAAAACAAGAAGTTACGAAGGTAAGAATCCAGACACACGCCATTGCCCCCTGCTTTTCATTCGGAAACCATCATTACTTTTATCATTTGGGTGTCTATATATCACAAGTACATTCCCCAAAATCTATTATAATCAAAACATTAATAGAACGTAGTAATCAACATAGTCTGACATACAGAATAAACTTAATTTTCCAGGGAGGAATTATGGACAATCAGAGCCTGAAGGGCCAAATCCAAAGATACCCATAAAAGGTGACACATTGAAAATAAAAAACATCAACATGCTACACAAAAATGTGTCTAAAAGTCCTAATAACTGTAAGTACTAACACAAGTCAAAGCAAAACCCTATATTCTATTATATTCAATTTAAATTAAACACATTAGTAAAAACGTAGTTACATCAAATACAGAATTAACATATTTTCCAGGAAATAATGATTGACAATAAGAGCCTGAAGGGCCAGATCCAAAGATGCCCATAATAAACTAATAAAGGTGGAAAAATTAAGAATAAAAGTGTCAACGTGTTGAAAACAACGTTTAAACAGGAGTCCTCACAACCGTAAGTATTACATAAGGCAAAGTAAGATCCTACATATTACCCCACAAACTCGGAAAAAAAAAATTTGAACCTATAAAGAAAATTTTTTGCAACTTAAGTACAAGTAAGGTTTATATATTTTGTCAGTAAGTTAAAACAATGGCTTATTTAAGGAGTTGTCAGCCGCTCCCAGTAATTCCTACATCACTTTGAGTGATAAGAGTTTACCCAAACCCTTTAGAGGGATAAAGTAAACAAGAACACCCTAACCCTTTAGAGGGGTTAGAGTATAGTAAGAGAACCCTAACCTTTTAGAGGGGTTAGAGTATATTAAAAGAACCCTAACCTTT
This sequence comes from Blastobasis lacticolella, assembly GCA_905147135.1. NCBI lineage: Eukaryota > Metazoa > Arthropoda > Insecta > Lepidoptera > Blastobasidae > Blastobasis > Blastobasis lacticolella. Next base: position 2,034,449 of record LR990051.1, read on the forward strand.
TAGAGAGGTTAAAGTATAGAGACAACCCTAACCTTTTAGAGAGGTAAAAGCATAGAGACAACCCTAACCCTTTAGAGGGGTTAAAGTATAGGAGGAACCCTAACCTTTTAGAGAGGTTAAAGTATAAAGTCCACCCTAACCCTTTAGAGGGGTTAATGTGTAATAAAGAACTCTAATCCTTTAGAGTAGTTTAAGCAAAATAAAGAACCCTAACCCTTTAGAGGGGTTAAAGTGTAGAGGGAGTTAAATAAATATGGGTAATATGTAGAAAATCCTTAGTTACATCCAAAGTAAAATAACACTAATGTGGGAACAACCCTTATAAAAAGAAAAAAATTTAAAATCTTTAAATATTTGCAGAAATAAAAGAAAACAAGAAGAAAAGAAAAGACAAGACCGATAAGGAAGTGTTCAGTAATTGTAAGAGTTTGATTGTTAGTTAATAGGAAAAGAAAAAAAAATTGTAATGGCTTACATACAATAAGAATGAAATTTGAATATGAAATTCAAGTAACATAAAATTCGTAATTTGTTTAAATATTTTTTTTCTAACATCCCAACTTAACAGTTAAAAGTAATTATTTTAATAAGAAAATAGTAAAGTTTTATTATTCATAAAGAAACATGGCTCGGTCACAACCGTGCGCTCAAATCTAAGGAAGTAGGAAAACTTCAATCATTTAAAATAAGTAAGACTTTTCCGACTTAAAAAAAATATTTTGAATAAACATTAAATAAATACGTTAGGATAAATATAAATAAGAATAAATAAAAAGGGTGACTCACAGATTCGAATGTTCTGTGTAATCAAGAAATACGTTATAATATATATCTGTGAAATACACGATGACCGCAAATGGGATTCAATAGTTGATCTCTTTTACGGGCGCTCGTAGCATCCACAACGAGAAGAATGTACAAGTGGATAAGCGGTACCTTACACGGAATTGTAGAGTCACCAACCGCTCTAAGAGATACAGCGAAGGGCTTATTTTAAGTGTTGCAAACCGCACTCGGTGTAGGCTTTTTTATACCGGACGGCCCTACTCATCACGAAAACAAAATGAAAGAAATAAATATTTGAAAGAACAGGCGGTACCTAACACGGAATGGTAGAGTCACCAACCGCTCTAAGAGGTGCAGCTAAGGGCTTATTTTAAGTGTAGCAAACCGCACCCGGTGTAGGCTTTTTTATACCGGACGGCCCTACTCGTCACGAAAACAAAATTAAAGAAATAAATATTTGGGGAATCAAGCGGGACCTAACACGGGTTTGGAGAGTCACCAACCGCTCTAAGAAGATGCATCTAAGGCTTATTTAAAGTGTCGCGAACCGCACTCGGTGTAGGCTTCTTTATACCGGACGGCCCTACCCATAACCCAGAAAAATAAACAAAAAATATAATATAGGATAGAAGATATATATAGCATATTAATAAACATATTCTAAAGTCGGCAAAGAAAACTATATCATACAATAATAAAATGAAAGAAATAAACCGATATAAGAGAGCCCACGAGTAGAACTACGTAATTAAAATTTTATTACGAATTTAAGTAGAAGTTGAAAGTACGTGTCATTATTATTATTTTTTTAAAAGCCAAAATACCAGAGCCAAATTACAGAAATACTGTCTATCTACTTTAAAGACATGTGCCTGTCTTCTTGTAGAATTTAGAGACAGGGAGCAACCACCATAGTCTAGGCGCTCGAATCTATAATATAAGTGATTTAGGTGGGTTATAATTCTATTGGAGGATAAACCTCTTTTGGAGAGAGTTAAGTCTCTCTTCTACATAGAGCAAAACTGACTATCTGAGCAACATCCTCATCAAGTGGCAAAGTTGACTCAATTACATCAGCCGAAAAAGTCTCAGAAATGAGAAGAATTTGTTTGTTTAGTCCAAATAAATCTAAAGCAGGCGTTTCTAAACGTATTCTCACTTCGTATTCTAATTCGTTCTTGTTTAAGAGTATGAAGTTAATAGGACGAGCCATGATTACTTATTCAAAAGCCAAATATTAGTGCCAAAATACAGAAATACTTTCTATCTACTTTAGAGACAGTGCTTGTCTTGCTTTAGAATTTAGAGAACTATATAGTTAGATATATAGTAGTTATGTTAGCACCGCCAGAGGGTTTCCCTGGGACCCGATGCCAACGTAATAGAATTGTGTGTATAATGTTATGATGGTTAGCACCGCCAGAGGGTAGCCCTGGGACCGATGCCAACGTAGTAAGATGTTATGCAAGCTAGCACCGCCAGAGTGTAGCCCTGGAACCGATGCCAACGTAGTATAGATGTAAGTATAATGGTATGTTAAGAGTGTTGAGTATGAATATTAATATATATATTTAAAGATTTTATTTACGCATTTACGCAAAATAAGTGAATTAATATATTACTAGTATAACTATTTACTTCTGGACTGAAATACCACGTATGAAGGCGCCAAACTGTAACGTAACAAACAACCCTCCGAAGCATTGGGGCCCGTCTGGATCCAGAATATTTAAAAAAACAAGAAGTTACGAAGGTAAGAATCCAGACACACGCCATTGCCCCCTGCTTTTCATTCGGAAACCATCATTACTTTTATCATTTGGGTGTCTATATATCACAAGTACATTCCCCAAAATCTATTATAATCAAAACATTAATAGAACGTAGTAATCAACATAGTCTGACATACAGAATAAACTTAATTTTCCAGGGAGGAATTATGGACAATCAGAGCCTGAAGGGCCAAATCCAAAGATACCCATAAAAGGTGACACATTGAAAATAAAAAACATCAACATGCTACACAAAAATGTGTCTAAAAGTCCTAATAACTGTAAGTACTAACACAAGTCAAAGCAAAACCCTATATTCTATTATATTCAATTTAAATTAAACACATTAGTAAAAACGTAGTTACATCAAATACAGAATTAACATATTTTCCAGGAAATAATGATTGACAATCAGAGCCTGAAGGGCCAGATCCAAAGATGCCCATAATAAACTAATAAAGGTGGAAAAATTAAGAATAAAAGTGTCAACGTGTTGAAAACAACGTTTAAACAGGAGTCCTCACAACCGTAAGTATTACATAAGGCAAAGTAAGATCCTACAACTGGCAAAGTAGAATAGCACCAACCTTTTACACTCGTGGGTGTCTTACAAGGCGACTAATGTTTTCGAGGCAAAAGATCTAGAGTCACCGTAGGCTGGAAAATGGGCTGCAGCTTTTTTCATTGTTATATTTGTAACACTGCGATCTCCAACCCGCCTGCCATGAGATAATGGCCTTTCCTGCAGTGGACTGTTATGGGATATGGGAAGTGATGATGAATGCTGAACTGTAAGTCTAGAGTTCATTTAACCACATGTTTTCTGCTCGCTTTGTCACAAACGCTCATGCAAGTTTGGGTCCTGTGTATAAAATAAGCTCTCTGTCATTAACAGAGATCTTATTTTATTATCTTTCCACAAATGCGCGTACGTCGTATGCAGCGTCCGAACGCTGCCACCGCGTATCGTCCGCGCCGCTAGGTTGTCTTCTCCTATCGTTGGATACCGCTATTTGACGTATGTATCTGTCGCTTTGTGGCTTTGTGTATCTGTGTCTATATGTGGCATCTTAGCTCCCGAACGTATGGACCGATTTGGATGCGGTTTTCTCAATTTAAAAGCCAATTCAATATTTATTAGCCTTGTCCCATTAAAAACGGTTCAGTAGCTAACAAAATATTGTATACTAGCGGCCCGCCCCGGCTTCGCACGGGTACCACTACGGGTACACGGGTTACACACGACCGCTGCGTAGGGAGCCGACCGCGCGAGTGAGCCGCGCGGCACTTTATTTCTTGATATTTCTTGTTGACATTGACTCCCCTCCCGCACCCCGTGCTGCCTAGATAGCCGAGCGGACTGAGCGGCGAACACGCGACTTTTTTCTAATGTTCACATTTTTAAACTCGTGATATCTTTCGAATGGAATGTCTGAATTGAATAATTCAAATAGTTATATAAAGGTATTGAAGCAGTCGTAAATATGAAGTAATTGATTTTGATAAGGATTAATACCAAGGTACAAATAAAGAGCGTATTTTAGCGGCAGCATTTCAGTAAAATTTTGAAAATAAAAGAACACTTATTGTGACATAACTATAATAGTAAGACATATACTGTCGCGATACTTTTTGTAGATAATGATGTGTTCTGCAAAGTCGTAGTACATTATTTTGTTCTATCATCAATATTTTTCGCAGCACACGCGATGTACCTTGGGTTACATTATTGGAGTTTTATTAATGATCCGTAATTTTTAAGAAAATATAATATAGCCTATGTCACCCGGGGATAGTGTAGCTTCCCAACGGTGAAAGAATTTATGAAATCGGTCCAGTAGTTTCGATGCCTATTCAATACAAACAAACAAATAAACAAAAAATCAAACATTTCCTCTTTATAATATTATGTATAGTATAGAAGTATAGATAAACTTGGTCGAAAGTTATTCGACTTTTTCTGTCGGTTACGATATCTCCACGAATCAAGATATAATTTTCCAGTCTCAGCCGTGAAGGTTGAACTTTCCAATCTTGTTGGTTATCTCATTCTACCAACGCACATACCCACATCGACGTCGATAATTCAGATAAATACCAAACTTTATAAGTTTGGCGGTGTTCTGACGGCCCGCCTCCAAACCGGGCAATGATTGACAAAGGTTAGGTGGCCCGCAAACTTGCTGCCAATCAAATTATGAACCTGCCTGTTCGAATAACAATTTCATAACTATTATTTTGATATTTGGTACCAACTTTGTTCAAAGTCAACGCTCAAGGATGGGTTTGAAATTATGTTCTATTCTAGAGAAGACTTCGTTAGAATTTTGAATGTGAGAAGCAAATCATGTAACTAGTTGATAACAAAGCAAAGCTAAAATATATCATTTCAAAGTTAAACGGGATTTAACATTTGAATCGAATGATACATTTTAACGAAAAGTTGACAGACAACAGACACAGATACTGGTTTCGAAATCGCGTTTACGGCTTTCGTTGGTTAATATGGAAATTGTGATCAAACTTCATTTTGTATGGAGCGCGCCAATTTTCGGTAATCGACCTTATATGTTGCGAGCAATCAGTTTATCCTTAACTTTATTTCCATCACTTATATTGTGTTTCATCATCACAGCCCAAAACGGTTCACTGCAGGCCTCTCCCACGAAAGAGGAGGCAATTGCCATAATCTCCACGCTTGGCAGGCGGATTGGAGATCGCAGTGTTAGAAATATATCAATGGAAGAAGCTGCTGCCTATTTTCCAGTCTACGAGGATTTTTTACCTTGAAAACATTGTACAACACCCACGCGTGTAAGGGGTTGGTGCTATTCTGCTCTGCTCTGGACACCACACGGCCAATTGTGTTTGCTCATACATAATCCAAATAAGCAGAAGAATAATAGTAGTTTATGCAACTGTCATATAAAAAGGGGTATTAAAACATGAGTGATATATCATACGAGGCGTAGCCGAGTATGATAATAGTTTGACACGAGTGTTTTAATACCTAATTATATGCAGTTGCATACACACCTTTTTCTACACTCATATTTTAATGTTAAAATATTGTACCTATAATTTTCTTAACTTTGCTGGAAGTAAGCTGCGCGTCAGTTCTGTTGTATCTACGCGTCGAGGATATCAAGCGGCGGGAAATTCACTTCACTACTTTCACATTTATCAATTTATTTGCTTCAAACAAGAAAAAAACATTCACAAACACAAATCACAACAATTAAAAAAAAACTGTTCAGCGGGTAAATAATTACACATATAAACAGGGAAATTTGAATTTTGTATTTTGAATTTGTCAAAGACATTTAGGTATTCAGCCTACATTTCGCCGTGTCTCGGCGCCCGACAACAATTTAAAAAATAAAAGTGTTGCATTATGATTAAAAAGTTACTTTACGATACAGCTGTAATGAAATTAGAATGGGAAATGCTGCATCGAAAATTAATTTTTTAAAATTTTATAGACTGGCGTGAAAAAAGTATATCTTAAAACAACTGTTTTCGAATATGAAATTGGATCATTACGCTATGAGTGTAGATAAAAACAATTATTGTTTTTAAACGTAATACGAAAATTGATTACACAAGATTGATTACAACGTACAAACGCATACGTCTACAGATCGCTCTCCCGTCTTCATAAAAAATCTGAACATCACTCATCTTTATTTCCTTTTATCATCGAATCCCTGCTTTCAAATTCGAGCACTGTAAAGCCCAGACTCGAACGCTCCAAGCTCTTAGACCCCGACTGAGGGCTGAGTCCATCAAATGACTAAGCAACTCCAACTGCCAATGACTGATCAATTATAGTCACTGGAAAGTACGTATACACTAACGGGCATACCCCGTAGTTATAGGCATTCGAAGATTGCTGAAGAGCGTAGTATCTGTCGCAAGCGTGTGAGTAAATATGAAGCCGAAACTAGCCGATGTGTATTATTTGCTGTCGAGTTGTGTACAGAGTTAGGCGCTGCCCTAATTGGCAGCGGTCGTGCTACCATGGTTGTACGACGGGAGTCTCCCGACCAGTAGGAGAGCTCAAAACCGCCGCCGCAGGACCGTTGCCAATTAGGACAGCGCCTTAGAAAGAAGATTATGGGGGGCGTCCACTAGACTAGAGTGTATAAGCTGTTCTTAGACAGGCATGCTCCATCTTCGGCCACATCGTCACTTACCACCAGGTTGCCTAGCTAGTCTAATTATTTAAGGATTCGATTTCGATAGCTAATGTGTCAGGAAGTATGTGTCTTGTAAATATACCATCGGTTTCTTTTCTTGAGAGGTTGATGAAAATGGCTGAAGCTAGAGGTTAGTTCGGACCGCAGAACGTGGAACCAATTTTCATTTTTAATATTAGGTACTAGGCAAGCATTTGAACGCCATATCACTTGATGGTAAATCACGATGCAGCCAATATAACGTTTGGTGTCCACTACTTTATTTGTCTCTTATCTTCATATATATGACCAGTTCTGGATTCGACCACTTCTTCATTGGTCCAGTTCTAAATAGGAACAATTTCTACATTTAACCACTTCTTTATTTGACTACCTCAGCACGGTGCACGGTGTATGTATGCACATACAAACATGTGACTGGCTGCCTCAGGGTAAACATGCCTGTCTACGAACAGGCTCTTCAATCTGGCCTTAAAGGAGTCCAAAATGTACTGTACATTTAGTTATGGTATATGCCTATCCCTAAAGGAAAAAAGCGTAACGTTATGCATATATGTGTGGTTTCTTTTGTTCGCAGCCAATGGCCATGAGATGTGCAAATTGGCAGGAAAACACCTGTCACGGGCTCCCACTGCCCATCTTCTGTTACTTGATCATTTGGTATACCCTACACCACAGATGGCTAACGTCGTAGACGTTTTCACCACATATATTTTTCAAGTCCCATGAATTTATCTGAACCTGTAGGCAAAAGTGTAACTGTGGAAAAATGGCTGCACTTCATTGTTTTTTAATCCGACATACAAACAGGCGAGCGGTCAACCTAAAATAAAGTTGTCACCTATGGACATCAGCAACACCAGGGGCGCTACCAATGCGTTGGCCGCCTCTAAGGAGACCTCTTATATACCTCTGGAACGTTATCCCATGTTATAGTCCAAATGCAATTGTAGTAAAAATAAAATAAGTTGATGTCAATGCATTGGGTTTAATATGACACAGTAACAATGTCATGGACTGGCCCGTCAGAGTCAATCAGTGATATTTCTGAATCGGTTCATCCATCAACATACGAACAAACAAACATTAAATATTCCTCCACATTATCTAATACTAGCGACGTCCTGACTTCGCACGGGTTACAGCTGCGGTTATCTGCAGTTACCCATCCTTATTCTAAAATTGACATCGTGATTCTTATCAACAAAACACCCTATCTAAACCTAATGTAGGTATTTTAATGTTAATGCAGGCCACCTAATGGAAAGTGGTCACCGCCGCCTATGGACATCAGCAACACCAGAGGCGTCACCATGCTAAGACCTCTAATACACCTCTTAAAGGATCCCCAGATTCAGATTTCTCCCAACTGACCCTTGAATTACTCATTCCGTACATTAGAACCTATACCTATGAATTAGACAAGAGTATCACCAGAGTACCTCCACTCGTAAACAACTGCGTCAACGCAACTGGCACAAAACAGCAAACGCAGTGTACGAGTCATCGATTTCCCATTCATCAGTCCAGTGCGGATAAATTGCCTCTGTAGGCCCCCGTAACTGGATATAGACAATGTATCAATGGGAATCAGTCGTGACGCCGCTAAATACGATACTGAGGCCGAAATGGTTTGATACTTGTTGTATGTGAAATGGTTAATTCAATAATTGTACCATGTAAACTGTCTTTCAATTAACATTACGCATAAGTGCTCATTGACGTGAAGTGAGAGTGTGGTAAATGTCTATAATCGAGCGATTACGATTCGTAAAAGTCCTCTTAAGAGGGCTTTTTCGTGTGGGTTGCCGTGTTTTCTCGAAATGTATAGTATTGTAATTTCATTATTTTGAGCTTTGTTTTTTAGTATTGATAAGAAAACTTATGAATGGTACTTACTACTTACCTATAGGTAAAAGTATCCTATAATATTTGCATTGCATTTGTTTTGAACATAATTACAGTTTTTTCTACGGTGTATTAAGGCATTCAATGAAATTTTAATGAACCAATATACAATAAAAACATTAAGTAAATCCTTGTATATTTTTGGAATTCATTAAAGTGGAATGAAACAGCGCAAATTTAATCTTTAAATTGGCAACGCCGACACTTTTTCTTGTAAATCGAGTTAGTAAAATATTTATTGTAAATTATACGAAGAAGCAAAATGAAAAAATGTTGAAATGTTGAAGTGGTAGTTCAACAATATTTCATCTTTCTTCTAGAAGAAGAATATAACTATTATGAGCCACAACCAAATATTTTAATTGAGCTTGCTGTTACTGAGAATAATGGTGTAAAATTATCAATAATAACTTTAATTTAGTCTGTCACGTACGAGTACCTACCTTATCTTGAAAATTTTAGCTTTTTTGCATTATCGAAACCAAAGATCGAAGACCGTCAACGAATCGCTTCTCGAAAAGGTAGGTATTTTAATATGTTTGGTATCAAAGTGTGGCGTGCCTAGGTAACGTAATTTATGTTGTTCAGAACCGAATCTGCGGCGTCTCCTGCCTGCCTACACCGAGCGGTCCCTAATCATTTGTCAAATCAACAGATATATGCGCGAGCTCACGGATTGATGGGCGGCCCATGTTGAATTACATCTGGTGTAATCTGACGAGGGTCTATGCGGGTAGAATGAACTCGGATATCTGTAAGATGTTGCCAATTTTCTTTGACTAATGCACGGTTTTCTTTAAGGGGTTCTCCTTCGGGCTTTGGATGGGAGCCGGCCGTGCGAGCTAATGCTCACTTCATCCATCATGCTCGCGGTCTACTATTGGAAGAAATCCTTGAGTGTTTTGTAGACTTTACAATGTAAAAATAATCATCTTAGCGTAATTGTCCCGGTATTCTATTTCCTTTCCGGTCAGTTGACCATGATCCAGGATTTGGCAGATCAGGTGATTACAGTAGAATATGTTAATAGTGACCAGATTGGATGCAGATGGTGCAGGTTTCATCACGATGTTTTCCCTCACAGAAAGGGCATCGGTTAGTGTTTAACTAATCTGGGTACTTATCTCAAGAAAAGGTCATTGGTTCACTTACGCGTCGTATCCGCTACGCCACTTACGCTCTAGACGTAGACTTTACAAATGTTAGTGAATCCAATTAAAATCTGAGTAAATTTTAACGCTCTCTAAGATAGCCACATTGCCTACTATTTCTGTAACAACTTGAGGACTACATATCCGTGGTCTGTCCGAATTTTATATAATTCATCAAGTAAAAGTTCCATGGGTAGAAAACTAACTAATATAAACGTAATACTGCATTTAAATTATCTTTGAAACCATAGCGATATTGTCAGCTACTGTAGATGAACGTGATCTACGGATTAATCAATATACGACGGACGGACGACCTAAGTGGTTCAGTGGTCAACATGCCGGTTTGCCACGCAAGAGGTCCCGGGTTCGATTCCCGGCCGGGCAGAAATTGAAATGATGAATTTTAATTTCTGTTACGGGTCTGGGTGTTCTATGTATAACAAGTATGTATTTCATAAATATATAAGTAGTTTATCAGTTATCTAGCACCCATAACACAAGCTTTGCTTACTTTGGGGCTAGATGGCGTTGTGTGAATTTGTCCACGATTATTTATTTATTTATTTATTAATATAGCTAATTTCCGATATACTAGCTTTTTTACCCGCGACTAACGGGCTTCTAGTTTAACGTCAAAGATGACCAGCCTATACTAATATTATAAAGTGAAAATATTTGCTAAATTTAAAACCGTTTTTAGAAATGCTTCCACCTGTAAGCTACATATTTACGAGCGAGTAACAGTTTTAGTTTTACACGAAATTCAATGTGGTTCCCTCGGGAACAGGTCCGGAACGTAGTAACTGAATATTACGCGAACAAAGTCGTGAGCAAAAGCCAGTACACTTATCTTATCCCACGTCGCATCGTAGTGATATTGTATGTGCTCGTATTTGCGACGGGCCAAATCAGGTGGCTGCGTCGGCGGTCCCGGCGCGGTGTTTGCCCCGCTAATTGGGCCTCCCTTGGGGCCCTACGGCGAGGCGGCGCTCAAACTGGGAGCAAGCAAGACCCCCAGGACCCCTTTTTAAATCAATCGGTCGATAAACAGGCCTAAGTCATCGGTCAACACTATGGGTGTGATCAATGCGTAACTTACTTATTAAAACTTATGGGCATGTATTCAGGGCGCAAATAGGCAAATGCTGGACCCTTTCACTGCCAAAGTCATAGTTGCCCAGGAAGTACAGGAGACATTTATTATCGACAGCACCACAATACTTTTTCAACCAGTTCAAATGAAAAATATTTTTAGGGCAATCATATCATTGCATTGCCACCGAACTGACCTCAGCTGAATCGGAAACCGGAAAACAGGGAAAATAGGTAATTTAACAATATTGCAAGATTTTATTACGCAAAAACATGGGCACTTGTGAAAGTAAATAAAAGCTTGTAAAATAGTATTGTTTGGCTCCGGTATTCTGTAAATTCGACTAAGTTCAAATAGCAAACAAAAGGGATTGCGAATTGGATCCCATTCAATTTCAATAAAAATGCTGTCCGAAGTAGCAACGAAACTATTTTTATGAGAAGGCTGTGAGTATGCACGCACTAAATATCCGAGCTCCACTTGAGTTTTCTATAATCCGTGAAGCTGTGCTGCATGCTACAGCATTACGTTAGTACAAACAGTATTTCATTATTCAGACTGACATAAGAAGGGTATTCACAAATAGAACTAGTCTAAATAAAAAAGCTTTACTATGGGTTCAGCTTTACTTATGGGTTCGCAACGCACTGCTTTACAACGGGGTTGTGATTTGTCAACATTGACCATGTTTCGTTTGACGGACCCATTGCGCCGATCGCCACTCAAGTATTGCCAGAGAACCGTGTTCATTCGCGCGCACTGTGAGAGTTCATGGTAATGTTTCTGAATACTGGCGTAACTGTTTCACAAGTACAAGTAGGAGGCAACATTGGAAATCCAACGATCTTTATTTATTCGAATCCGGATCAGATACCATAAATACAATACAAGTACTTACTTTGCAAGTCTGAGAACAGTGTAGGCAGCAAAGGCGACACTATTTCTATCTTGCGTACACATAAATATCTTATTTCCTGTGAATCAGACAACTTGCGACAATAATACTGCCAAACACTTAAGTCAAACAGAGCGGCTGAAGTTTGAGATCATCTGTTTCACGCCTGTCAAAGGTTCGCAACTGGGAGGCTACTGAAACGTCGACAGTTGCGAGTTTGAGCTGCACTGCAATATTAATTTCGTTCCAAAATTGCAACTAACTAGTTGAGAATGTAATCGAGTGTGCATCCTCCCGAAGTCGGGTTACATCTCACTTACGCGAGTTCGGTATGAGTTTGTCTTGGCGGTTGTTAATTTGATAGCTTGCTCGAAACGGAATATACAAATTGAGAACTTGGTTGTTATAACATACCCGCTCCATTTTCACACAGGCTACCTAGGTGATCCTCACCATCGCTCTATTAGGCAATCGGGGTAAAAAATCCGTTGAAGGTTCGACTAATATAGGTATAACTGAACAGACAAACGTTACTAACGACTTTGTTTTATTACACTATTTAGGGAAAGAACCTTGTAGTATAGAAGGAGCTTCGGTGGCGGAATGGTTAAGGCATCCGAGTCGTAAGCGAGAGGTACCGGGTTGGAATCCCACTGCCGCCTTGTACCAATGACTCTTTTCTGAGTTAGGTACATCATTTCAATGCTAACCGATGCTCTTACCACCGTAAGGGAACCGAAGCGAACACATCGTGATGAAACCTGCACATTCAGTCGACTTTTAGCAGAGTCACGGAGGTCAGATGGTAGTCGCTCTACTGTAATTAACTGATCTACTAAATGCTGGATAGTGGTCAAGGGGGACCCTGAGCCCTCGTACGCGAGTGCGCAACCGCAACGTTAATACCAAGATGATTATTAAACCTTAGTTTATTATAGTATAAGACACTAATCTACCTTATTTTCTTGGCTTGAGGGAACTCATTCCATAACTACAATGGTCGTTACAGAATGTTCCCCTAGAGACGCGCATTACACGACAAATTAGTTTGTTTCTTAGAATTATCAGAATATTATCTGGCCCGGCGCGATTTCGTTCACATGGCGACACAGATTTTGGACATAGAGAGATGGAGCCTCGAGCTATATAGAATGTACACTACATTAAGATGACCAATACCACCAAATTTGACAATAGCAGTGGTTATGGAGGTATATTTGACAATTGTAGCCGTCCTTTTTTGGACACGTTATATGCACCATTAAAAGAGGGAACAAAATATAGATTCTGACCAGGCTCCATCTCTGCCTCTATGTCCAATTTTTTTGTGTAGTACAAATAGTAACCTCTACTCTACTCTACTACTCTCAAAAAAGATTAGGCCCAACATATTTCTACCGATTTTCTCAAAACCTTAACTATAAAATAATAATAAATAAACCTTCCTCATGAAACCCTCAGTGTATTTGTGAACACCGCATGGAAATGCGTTCAGCAGTTTTGACAACTTTGTTTTATAATATGAAGTAATAGTAAAGTACTACAACCAATCTACAATTCGCGTACAAACTGGAGGGCAGGTTGACGTGCTGCCTTCTATACTTGTCGAATATAAGCGGGGCGATGATAGAACTTTGTAGGTAATACTATGCAAAATAGATTAATACCATTAATATAGAAAACAAAGGATCGTACGTGCATCGAACGAAAAGCGTCAACATAAACAAACATGAATATAATCACCATCAACATACTTACAAGCTTTGGAGAAGCTACCTACGCGTATAGAATTTACGTATACAGATTAAAGTACCTACGTATTTCCTATTACGTAAATATACCCGCGACCCGCATCCTTCTCACTACTAGCAGTTCTCAGCGGCTTGCACCCGCGCGGAGCTCGGATGTCTGTAAACAATGTTATTTCCCCGGGATAAAAAGTAGTTTGTTACTCAGTGATAATGTAGCATGTGAAAGGATTTTTAAAACCGGTCCCGTAGTTTTTGAGTTTATCATTGCAAACATAAATACAAATATTTTCTTTTTATAATATTAGTATAGATTTATTACATCTAGTTTATATTCTCGACTTCATTCGCGATAAGACGTAGGTACCTACTCGTAACCGTGTATCCTTTCGTCTATGCTTTTACCAGGAGGATCAGGAAACATATCTCCTCATGCCTGTAATGATACTGACTACCATACCCTTCAAACCGGAACACAACAATACAAACATTGTTGCTTGCCGGAAGATATAATTAGAGGTCTCTTTACAGATGTATTGGGGCGGCGGAGACCACGCACCATCAGGCCTGCTTGCCTGTTTGTCTGCTGTACCAGCCGTACTTATCATTAAAAAAAAACTTGTAGCTATGGAAGAGGTAATTAGTTACACATACCGGTGGATTTTTAAATCAATGAAGACCCGAACGGAAGCTTGTACAGAAAATCTTCCACAACAGCGTATCTCACCTACCTCCGAATCATTTCACATGATCGCTCCAAAACAAGATGCGGGAAATTAATAGTCTAAGCATGCTCCTGCTAAGCCTCCAAACTAGTCGCTGCATATTCAACGAGTGATTTGCGTGGGTAAGCAATTGGGTACATAACTTGGCATGTGGCTGTGTGTAATGTGTGCCTAGGTGAGCGTACTGTGTATTGTAATGTGTATGCTACCTGCAGGTCGGTACTATTGGTGTGATGCGGGTTGTCGAGACTACTGTGTTATGGGTAGCGCCAGCCTCGGAGATAGGGGAGCGGTACAAGGGTAGGGTACAGCAGGACAGATGTAGGCGCCAGATGGCCAAGAGCGCCAAAAAGCTAAATGCGAAAAATAATTGCCCAATGCAAAATAAAAACTTAATGGCGTCCTTTAAGAAGCCCGGAAGCAGTGCTGCCAGATGATATTTTTTTAAATCCGTGAATTTACGTGAAGTGAATGCTTGGACCAAATGGTGCCGAAAGACAATCTCGCTCGTCCCTGATCAAGGGTTAGGACCGGAGCTGCTCATGGGTCAGTATAATAGTATATATAATCAGTTCTATCCATCTACAGCCCTCCGCTAATCGTCACTCCATCTGGACGAAAGGCGTTCTACACTGCACTTGGCCAGTCAGTCTTTGCAGATATTGTGCTTAGTGCCACTTCAACTTATAATTCTGTGTGTAACTTTTCGGATTACTTCGTTGCGAATTTTGTCTTTCAGAAAGCATCAAATACAGCGCGTTCCATAGCACGTTGGGCGATCTGTTAATAATTTATCTGTCCCTATTTATCTACGTCTTAGATACCGCTGGCTGGATGAAGTGATGAAAGATCTCTCCGAGCTTCAGACGCTGAGATGAAAGGAAACCGTTCAGGATCGACATGAGTGGCGTCTTTTGGTGTTGGAGGCCAAAATCTTCTTTGGGCCTCTAAGCCGACGAAGTGTGTAAATATTTATATATCAGCTTGGTAAAATCTGGATGTACTCGTAGTAGAGGCATGCGTTCCTCAGCCATAATGCGAATTGATTTGCAGTCTGGTTTACTTGCCTTCGTATTCAGTTTGTGGAAGTCCTGCAACTGAAACTTCAGCAGGGGTAGGTAGAATTATTGACTCCTAATATAAAAATTAGCCTTTTCATAACTAGCTTTTATCGCGTGGTATTAAGTACTCATCAAGATCATTCCAAAGAGCCCAAACATGATCAGGTTATCTTGTTGTGTTCATTAAGTTCCGACTCTATCATCAGACAAGCATTTTAAAAATTGTTTCACTTATAGAAAGAAAATACAAAAAAAAATCAAAAAAGTTTGAGATTCCTAGGAAAATTGCAATAATACAACCTAGTGTATCAAAATGTTGTATGTTTGCGCATAATTTCAGAACGGCTTTCCATATTTAACAAATTCTTTTATTTTTGAATTTGTAATTGTTAAACACAACATTTGTATGTAAGAAAAACGAAAAACGCCTTTGTGTCTTAACGGTATCTTACGGTCTTAACTTTATAACATTGTTGTATGTACAATAAAATAATAAAAAGGGTAGGTAGGGGTAGGGCAGGATAGGGTAGGGGTAGAGTAGTGTAGAGGTAGGGTACGGTAGGTCGAGTAAGACACCACGCGAGTGAAGTGGCGCTAGGCCAGCTAGTCCTTTAAAAAAGTAAGATGTATTTAGAAATCCATAAGCATTTCAAGTATTTACCAATATATCGTACGTTTGGCGGTAAAGAGTCAGCCAGCTAGTCGATCGTTCATACTTCGATGGAAAAGACTAGTTTTTGCCTGCGTAAAGCTCTGTTATAAAGTACATTCTGGACCCGTTTAATGGAGCTTGCAAATGCAAATGTTGCAAATTTCGGGATATATTATAGCCTATTAGCTATTACAGGCTACAAGCTACATTGCTGCAATTTCATCAATATCCGTTCAGTAGTTTTGCGTGATGGAGTAACAAACACCCATTCATCCATCTTTACAAACATTATTATTAAATATATTTCCTACAGCACTATATAAAGTCCATCCATATAGATATACCAACAAGTGACTATTATCTATTAAGAAATGTATTGATATTACCTATAAATAGAAACTGTGGTATAAATCCCTGGGAATTGGAAATAAATCTTAAAGTAAACCTAGTTCAGAACAGTCCGTGGGTGAATAAAATAACTGATCGCTAAAATAGAATGGAAGTTGATGAATAAACAATAGTGTACTCGTATTTAAACTCTTTCATCGCTTATTTCATACTCATTCTTTCTTAATATTAAAAATAGTAATCCTTTAGTCACAACTAGTTGTGTTGTGTCAGTTGCGAACTTGCGATGGCATAAGTGAAAATCACACTACATCATCATCATCACATCAGCTAAAAGACGCCCACTGCTGGTCATAGGCCTCCCCCAGAGATCTCCACAAAGGCCGGTCCTGTGCTTTCAGCATTCAGCTGGTACCTGCGATCCTTACCAGGTCGTCGGTCCACCTTGTAGGAGGCCTACCCATGCTGCGTCTACCGGTACGTGGTCGCCACTCGAGAACTTTACTGCCCCATCGGCCATCTGTTCTTCGAGCTATGTGCCCTGCCCACTGCCACTTCAGTCTGGCAATACTTAGAGCTATGTCGGTGACCTTGGTTCGCTTGCGGATCTTCTCATTTCTGATTCGATCGCGCAAAGAAACTCCGAGCATAGCTCTTTCCATTGCCCTTTGGGTAACAGTGAGCTTTCTTATAAGGCCCATAGTGAGTGGCCACGTTTCAGATCCGTAAGTCATCACTGGCAACACACATTGGTCAAAGACCTTTGTATAGACATAGACATTGACATCACAATACTCGTAATACTTACATTGAATAAGTTACAATTCTAAATCTAAATTCTACTTATATCTATTTAAACCCTACTTAAATAAAGCCATACGAATATGGAGTAATGCGATGTCAAAAAGGGCCCCGACTCAGAATTAGCACACTCTACACATCTCGTCATCTCTGCATAGATACACTCTATGATATTAGAAAGAAAGAAAGAAAAGACATTTATTACACATAGCACACCACGAAACAATAACAGTCTTAGTTAGATACAAAGGAAACTTAAATAAACATTACATTACATTAACGTTAGTGTAAATCTTTATTCACTAATATCATATCGAGCTGTCACTTGTAGGTACATTGACTCAGACATTTCAACTTAGAAGAACAATTATAAAAGTTACTGTTTATCAAAAGGTATCACTTTAGAAATATTCTGAAATGTCTAAAAAGAGGGAGCGACAAACTTGTTCAACAGTGTTCAATAAATGATTGAAGACCGACATTGACGGATGGATTAATAAAAGTGGGCAACAATTACAAAGTTACAGTTGGATTCTACATGAGATGGAGGTTTAGACTCGCTGTTCAGCAGTTTTCAATTCAGTTGCTGAAGGCCTGGAACAATTTCTTATCTGTAACTAGGTTAGTTTGTTTTTTGTCCTTCTTTTTAGGGTTCCTAAAGGTCGGAAAAAGGCCTAGGTTCGGAACCCTAACAGAATCACTTTCAAGTCCGTCTGTCAATCGGTCTGGCTGTGTTTATACCAAACTACCACTAGTTTCAATCCCAAATAGTGGACCCAGCACGACTTTCTACCTTTTTTTTTACTTTACCTACCCTTCTTTTCTTGCTTATAGACCTTCGTTTTGAAACAATCTATCTATTATTGAAAACCGCATTAAAATCCATTGCGTTATTTAAAAGATCTAAGCGTACATATATACATAGGGACTGACAACGGGAAGCGATTTTGTTTTATACTATGTATAGATCCATAGGCGACTCCATTAAGCTGTACTGACATTATTAAAAAGAAAATTGTACAAAAACTAAAAACCCGACTGCTATTAAAAACCTGAGAAGTTAGAAACAAGCCGAATGGCGTAAGTAAATAGGTGTATAAGTGCCAAAGGTTTATATATTATCAATGTAACCAATCTAATTGTCCCGTGTGTTAACCATCTACAACTCCATTATCGATGATGCCAATAATGATGATGATGATGTCGGCGTGCGTGCAGAAGGAATTTGACATCACTATCTTTCAAACCTGTCAACGTATCCATTCATTCAGACACCGTTTTCGATGCAAGACCATTCAATGTACGCCCCGTTAGTCCAGACACTAGCACTGGAATTCTAATAAAAAGATTCCAGTACTCGTATCACCCAAAATTTTACCACAATTCATTCCTCGTCAATCTATTATGAACATTATTGTTTATTATTGCATTATTTACTCATAATTATTAGCTTATTAAGTAATTCCACACACATAACTCCTAAATTAAATTTCGATTTTGGGACAATATTATTAATTTATTGCTCTCTGAAAACTAACTACTAGCAGAGAAATGCTCCATTTATCTGATTAACATTAAATGTGGTTTCATTAAACCATTTGTACTCATATGTCAATTTCGCTTGAGCATTCGTTTGGAACAGCTTATGTCATAATCATCATATCAGCCGAAAGACGCCCACTGCTGCCTATGCCCACATAGGCCTCCCCCTGAAATCTCCACAAAGGCCGGTATTGTGCATTCAGCTGGTACCTCCTGGTACATGCGATCATCGGTCCACTTCGTGGGAGGCCTAGCCACGCTACGTCTTCCGTGGTTACCACGTACCGGAAGCTTTATGTGTTTCAGGAGAATATTCTATAACAAAACGGGCCCTAAGTCTAAAATATATGTAAGTACTTATTCTAATTATTTTTAAAGCTTTAGAACAGATTTTAATTAAACGCTAAGATTCGTCTCGAAAAACATAGAATGCATCGATAATGGTCCATCCTTACGGGAGTTTAGATGCCACAGGGGACACACAGGAAATATCCTGTCTTGCCATCGTCTCAAGCCTCCTATCTATAATAACGTTAGCTACCTCACTCTTAAGGCTGGAATTAATGCTCGACCGACGATAATATGCTGACATCGATCGGTCACACGTAGCTCCAAGTATACTTATAATGAAAATAAATTATCAAATGAAATAAGAAACTATTATCTCGCGGTACAGTACTCATCAAAATCATTCCAAAGAGCCCAAACACGATGGAGTTACCTTGTTGCGTTCATTAATTCCAATGACCACCTTCCGACTCTATCATCAGACCAGCGCCATGCTACCATATTAATGCATTGTCATCCAAGTTACATAGGAATACCAAATTTCGACTCAATTGAACACCGGGAAGTGGGTCAAATTAAGCTTGCAGGATTTGTTCCGTACATACATGCATAGTCACAAACATTGCAAGTTCAATAAAAGCTTGTAATTAAAGCACATTGTAACCACTAAAGTGGATCCTACATTTTCATTGATCTAACTAGCTATACTAGCTGGCTCGGAATATAGGTTCTAGTAATTATACGACGAAGAAATAGCGGAGGCGGTATTTGCGTAAGCTTCAAAATAAAGTTATGTAATGGACTCTCACTTACACCGACAAATAATAAGTTTATAAATATAAGAAATTCCGCGAATCTAGCCAGGTCTGATATTTCTGGAAATGTCTTTGTTCGACTCGCGATCATAGATTGAAATTGAGTCACTGATTATGAATGAAGCCTAAAAGGTTATCAATATTTCATTGACTTTTTAAATTTGTTAGCTTTCGGTAATTCGTTTTAGTTTTTAAATGTATACAGTTTTAGGGTTTCGTAGTCAAAGAATTCCGCGGTTTTACTCAGAGACGGTCGGTAGATACTTTAAACCTATAGATATCAATAACACGTAAAACGAAGGTGAGTTCTCATATTTTTACCCGACTGCCAAGGAAGGGTTCAGTTGGGTAATTATGTATCTTGTATATGTATTTATGTATGTATGTGTTTGTATGTAAATCTTTTTATTACCTCATATCTGCTAAACGGCTGGATGGATTACGACAATTACGGTATCGTTAGATTCGAATTAAAAACTTAAGTGTTCTTAAATAAGTGTTTTAAAAAAAAATACGTATGACGGATTTTGGGGTATATTGAAAAGTTAAAAAAAGTTTCGGTTTCGTAGGTAGGTATTTACTTACGCTCGTAGGACAGTGACGAGGTTCTACGAAGCCAAACTAGCCGGTCTGCATTATTTATCTCCAACACCTAGCATTACATTTGAATATCTGTTGCATGTCGAACCGTACCTAGCTTTACTTTTCCACACCATAGTGAGAAACGAGCAGACGCACTGCAACCTATCCAAGCTCGTAAAAACGATTTATAGTCCGTCAAGTTGAAGTTGGCGCTCCAACAGCGGCGCTTGCTACATACGCAACACTTCTAACTGAATACGAAATAGACTACATTCTAAAATGAAAAATTGTGCGCTATTTGCCACGCGAAAAATGAAACTTGACGGACCATATACTCGGACAGACAAAAATCACTTGGATATTAAGAAATAGTAATCTCATAAAAACCTTTCATGTAAAATTGGCGAACCAAGCCTCGTAAGTTTTTAACGGATTCACTGAGAAAAAAATCAGATCTTATGAAGAGCCAAGCACCTAACTCTAGAAACCCTAAATTTGATCAGGCTTGGCCGTTTCATAGAACCATTCAGTGCTCGATCGACGAAACGATTCGAAAAAATATAGGTAGTGTACTTTTTGGTCGGCTTGGTCGGGGCACTTCCGAGCCCCCAGACGCACCAGCAGTAGAAACAGCCAGAATACCGTTGTAGGTATTAGTTTCATAGCACTAAGAGCGTACAATCATATCAGTTGTGAAATCAAACGTCCACATGTGTGCAATAGCTGTTATTACGGGATCCTTTGGTTTGGCATTCGGTGCGGACTGCTAATACTCGAAGGCACACGAGTCGTATTGGTACCCTAAAGCCAGCAAATATCTATGCCTGTTACATGAAGACTATCGATTGCTCCACCGACAAGAGTCCAAAATTAGTAAGAATAAGAAGAGTATCTGAATAGAAACATTTATTTACACAAACAGAAACACCACAACACAAAAATAGAAATAACTCAATTCGGAAAATACGATAGTTTGTAACATAGAAGAAAAGATAAAGTAGGAACCTACACAATAAATAGTTAAATAAATAAAATAAATACTTAACAAAAAGCACATAAAAGCAAAAGCAAATGAAAGCTAGCACAGCGTCGATGCGTATGGTAGTAGGTAAGTAGCGTAATGCATGAGTAACCGAGTCCTCATTCAGCATTTTGCTCCGGTGCTGCTTTTCAGTGGGTACCCGCTGAGTGAAGTACGGATAAAAGTGTGTGAGGTACGGATTAATATGATTAGGTATGCCGTGTGGAGTCGTACAAGGCGACTAATGACTTAAAAGCGTTAGGATCTCCGTACCAGAAAATTAACTGCAGCGTTGTCTATAAAATATTTTTAAGACTGCGATCTCCATCACGAATGACACGCGTAGTTTGCGACAAAACCCCCTGAGGAGGAAGCTTAAGTTTGTTTTAAATCGTAGCTGTAATACGATATGATTAGGTATGCCGTGTGGAGTCGTACAAGGCGACTAATGACTTAAAAGCGTTAGGATCTCCGTACCAGAAAATTAACTGCAGCGTTGTCTATAAAATATTTTTAAGACTGCGATCTCCATCACGAATGACACGCGTAGTTTGCGACAACCCCCTGAGGAGGAAGCTTAAGTTTGTTTTCAAACGTAGCTGTAATACGCGACATATCACTTTCCAGCAGATGGTATGATTGCAGTTTGTCATAGTTGAATTGAAAAATAAACTTGAAAAATACCAACCCCGAATTTCCAGAGCGCATAAACACCCCGACACCGGTCCGGGGATAAATTACGCAACGGCTCGCCGCCGTTCATATCGACAAAGCGAATTGCGTATCGTTTTTCTCGCCGGAATTCGTTATCTATTTTGTACAAACAGTCTAATATAAAGGCGTCAAAGGGGCAGCCGGGGAGCGCCGACGGAGCGAAAACAAATTAATTGCTATCGGTTACGTTCCAATGTAATTGCTTTGTTCTCGGCCGATCGATCAAGTAAGAAAAATTAATTGAAATAGCTGCGAAACAGCTGACGGACCAATGGGACTGTCCTGCCTGCCACACCCTTTCGGTTGAAGAAAATTTTAATGGGTGCGCGATTCAATTTTGTTGGGCCAAATTGACGGTTTTCGAATTGAATGTTTTATCGCAGTTTTTTAGGGCTGCCTTGTGGAATCGGCGGCGTTTTCCCCCAATGTAGATTGTAATAAATAAATATTAATAGCACAGTATTACGGCGAGGGAAAACATCGTGATAAAACCTGCACATTCAGGCGACCGAATACGTAACCACGATCCAATCTGGATCCCCTGGTAGCAGGGTCACGATCAGATGGCAGTCGCTGCACTGTCATTATCTGATCTGCCAAATCCTTTGACATTAACGCCAAGATGATGATGATGATAATAGCACATTATGAGACGAGTGTGCAAAGTTGGTAATTAGTGACGAGGATCGTTTCTAGCTCGAGAGGAAGACGAGGGCGTAACTATGACACAACGAGCGTCATACAAAGTTTTTTAATACACTCACGAGGATAAACAATAAGTTGGTATACGGTTATTCATCAGTCGAATCATAGCACAACGTAGCTCACTCGAATAATAATGTAGGTACCTAGATATATAGATAAACACTTTATTGCTCATAAAACATAACAATACAATAACAAGGAACTTATATGAGCAAAGGAGGCCTTCTGTATAACAGACAAGGTATCTCTCACGTTCAGTACCTCGGTAGGTAATGGCGTCGAATCGAGTCGAATGGCTCTTCATATATTATTTTGTTTGCAGGTAAATCTGGAGATTAGGAGTTCCGAAACAACTATCTTAATACCGTTTTCGAAAAATTACTTCAATAGTCAATTAAATGTTACGTTAACACGGGTAGGTATTAACATGTGCTTGTAAGACTACAAAAACAGATTTGCATTGTTTAATTAATTCGCTGACATCAAAGCATTAACGACATAACTTGATTACGTTGTTACTAATGTTCCCCAACACAGTTAACTACCTACACGCCTTGATACAGTGGCAAAGTCAAGTATTAACAATCCAATTATCGAAATTCAAACAATGGAGTCAAAGGATACGACAATTAGTAGAATGAAGAGCCTTCGCATACACGATTGTTATCATAATATATAGAGGTATTAACTTATCAATGTGCCTTGTGCTCTTCGAATTATCAGTGTTTAATAGAAACTGGCTGTCCCTCGCGAGCTTCGCAAGAATGCAGTTCAGAGCTCTGCGAACCTTCAACCGTCCCGCCGGATTCTATTATTTACACGAATTGACAACTAAACGTATCGTATAGTGTATAGTCTGGCAAGAAAGTCGGGACAAAAATTGAGGGCGCCACTATCGTTAATATGGTATCATTGTTCTGTATCAGTCTGTGAACTTAAATATTAAAAAATAGTATCTTTACGTCTGTGCATTGCCTCTATGTTCAATTTCTTTATGTGTGTCTCGCATACTTCGGCTAGAAAATTTGATACTTGTTAATATTTTACATCATATCGCAAGACTACAACGCGGTCTTCTACAACTACAATCTCCACCTACCTACGACAGTCCAATGCTGGGCTTAAACCACATCAGCCGAGAGTGCTATTTTAGTATAGTTAGTATAGACAAAGTTATTGCTAATATATCATCTTGGCGTTAACGTCCCGTTTGTGCTCTCGCGCACGAGAGCCCGAGGTCCGTCTTGACCATGATCCAGTATTTGGAAGGTCAGATAATTACATAGCAAGATGGAAAAAATGGGAGGTTTATTACATGACTATTTAATCAGACCTAAATAATCTGAAAATGTCAACAGATCTCGTTACAAAGCCCTTTCATCTGCC
The DNA here is from genome assembly GCA_905147135.1 of Blastobasis lacticolella. Classification (NCBI taxonomy): domain Eukaryota; kingdom Metazoa; phylum Arthropoda; class Insecta; order Lepidoptera; family Blastobasidae; genus Blastobasis; species Blastobasis lacticolella. The sequence continues at coordinate 2,058,644 of LR990051.1, forward strand.
CTTGTAATTTGGAGTATAATGATGAAAAGTAGGTAATATTAAATAATACGACGTGCACGATTGTCAATCTATAGCAATCTTTAAAAAGCGTGTAAAGGAACATTATCTTTCCTTATGTGCCTGAATGTTCTACAATACCAGTATATATTTAATATATTTTATTATGTATATATCTATGTGTATTTATATATATATATATATATATATATATATATATATATATATATATATATATATATATATATATATACTATTGTGTGTATTTAGTATCTTATTTATAATTATTTATGTAGTTTATTAAATATGTATATTTTAAACTATTGCGCACGTCTCATCCCCTATAATCTATAATGTCTCCCTTCTATAGGCCTGCTGGAAGAGATTTCTTCTTAGAAATAAGTAGTGCCTGTTGTGTCGTCTTTAATTTTGTAATTTCTGTATACTATATACTGTGTGCAATAAATTGTTAAAAAGTATAGTTTTTGTATTTTGGGAACTACTGCTCTTGCAACAATAAGTTACCTACTGTCAAACTGAGTACCCACTTCAGCTGTCACATGATGGTGGTAGATTGAGAACAAGGGGAAGTATTGAAAATTGAAATAAGAGTCTGGTAAATATTTACTCTTATTAATTTATTAACAGCAACACTGATGCACTGAACGATGTAATGTCAAACTGTTATCTATCTTCTGATTCTCTCTCAGTTCGACCAGCAACCTTGATAATCTTAATAATACAATATTTTTCAAAATTCCTTGATCCTGGGTTTAATTTTTCCAGCCCGAATAGTCATACATTGCGTTATGTGCCTGGATTATATAGCTCTCTGCTACAATACAATACAGAAACGCCGCACTGCTTGTAGGCACACCTGAACGCAAAAATATCAATGAATATTATATTTACGAAAGAAAATACAAAAGGATCAAAACTATAACAGTACACTATAATTTGACGGTTCATTTTGTAACCTTAATGTAATGTAACCAATAATACAAAACACATTAATATTACGGATATTCAAATGATTTCCAAAAGATCACATTTCATTAATTTTTTTATAAATTGAGGTACATTTTACGTACCGATAATCTTTGCTTTTTGGCCGTAAACATCTTTCAAATGGCACAGCAACTTATCTGCTCTAAACTCGGCCATACATTTATGAACAACTCTAAATATTACATTTCTCATGCCGCTTTTATGCGTTTTTTTGCATTCAAAGCGAAAATAAATGTCCAACACAGTAAAAATCATGAAATATACACATATCAACTTAAACAAACAATAAAATAACGACAACTTGCAGATGACGTGACACCTGAAGTCAGTTTGACCACAGATAGGTATAGAATATTTGAGTATGACAGCAATTTAGTGTGGCCAATTTAGGCGAGAGCAGTAGTTCCTAAAACATTCTTTTCACGACTTTCTTGCCAAACTATATATAAGTTATTGGGGGACCCGGCGCGTCTTCGTTCGCGTACACCTACTTTACTCCTACCTACCCTTTTTTTCTCACTTCATAACCTTTCTCTTGAATCACTCTATATATTGAAGAAAACCTCATTAAAATCCGTTGCATAGTTCAAAAGATCTTAGCGTGCATAGATAGATACTTACATAGATATATAGGGTCAGATGGCGGGGAGCATCTTTGTTTTATACTATTTATAGATATGAGTTATTACACTAGACTCTAGTGATTCTCTAGTAACTAGGGAATGGATGACTGATAGTGAAAGACTGTTATACATTTTTGAAATCGGTTTAGTAGCTTTGGAGACTTCACCCAAAATATGTCTTCGTACATGTTGCCTTTATTAAAGAGCTAGTGGACCCGACGCGACTTCGTTCGCGTACACCTGCTTTACCCCTACCTACCCCTTTTCTTGCTTGTAAACCTTCATCTTAAGTCACTCTGCCTCTTGTTGAAAACCGCATTAAAATCCGTTGTGTAGTTTAAAAGATCTAAGCGTCGTCGGGACAACCACCGGGAAGCGAATTTGTTTTGTACTATGTACTTTAGTTCTGCGAATAGAAAAAATATATTTGATCATTTCACACATTCATCATCATCGCATTGAAAAGTGTTTTCCAGAACTATTAGAACAGTTTTCAAAACGCACATCGATAATTTATCGAAAAATGACTCTCGCCAGTACGAGCACCTTATGTTTATCTATGTAATAACTTTGCAAGGGGCCAGTCCAGAAAATGCCGAACAGATTTCAAAATTCTTTCACCATTAGGAAGCTGGATTCGTACTACGGAAATGTTTAAGGTACCAACGGGAATATTAAATTATCCTCGAATTCCACACAGGCAAAAGCTGCCGGAAGGCAGAATACAGTTTGATCTGAGGTACTGGCCCGTGATTCGTTACTACAAATCTATCTGTTGTTATTCCTCCTGAAACCTCCTTTTCAGCCTCAGCGAAACACTGATAAACGTTACAAAGCCTGATGAAAGACTATTTATTTATTTAATAGTTAATTGCATTTAAAAATGGTAACAAAGACATGGCAAATATATACATGAGCTAAAAGGCAATACTTATTTTTAAAAATTTACTACTAGATGTTAGGCTATGTTACACAGTCTTTCAATAAATCATTATCTTTTGCCCGCAACTTTGTCCGCGTAAAATTTAATTATTACATTACGAATCATACTGCATTTCACGATCAATTAGGCTATGTGCTATTCTGGACTATAAGCTACAATATTGCCAACATCAAAATCGATTGAGTAGTTTTTGCGTGAAGAACTAATAAGTATTCAAACATTCTTACGAACTTTCCTATTTGTTATATTAGTAGGTCTACCCCGGCTTTCCCCGCGTTCAATTCGAAACTGCAACATTCGACTATCCCGCGGGATTCTTTTGCGTTTCCGGGACATAAAGTATTAAAAGAATTTTCGAACTCGATTCAGTAGTTTCGGAGTTTATCTCGTTCACACAGACACGGACAGACGCAGCGGCGGTGGGACATTATTATGTACCTAATGGTTATTATTTTAATTGATTTTTAGTTGCAAGAAAGGAAACTGTAAAACGGCCAGCGTAGTTGCATTGTCACCTAGTTGTTAGCTAGAAGCCTGTAGTACATTAATGAATAAACAGCGTTGGCGTTTTAACGACGCCGCTGCCTTGTATTCTTTTAGTAGACTACCTCGACTAGCCGTCTCAAAATTAGATTATCCTTCAAACCGGAAGATGTAGGTAATAGAAAGGCTGAAAAACTCGGTGGCCTAACAGTTAAAGAGGTCCGACACGTACCCCGAGATACCGGGGTCAAACCCCGGTCGAATGACTCTTTTCTGAGTTGAGTGAGGGAAAACACCGTGATGAAACCTGCACATTCAGGCGATTGAGTGTGTAACCATAATCCAATCCGCTCAGCTTCCCCTGTTAAACGGAACGGTCGTGTAAGTCAGATGGCAGTCGCTCTACTGTAATTACTTGATCTGCTAAATCATGGATCATGGTCAAGGTCTATGATTTAGCAGATCAAGTAAACAAGAACAACTGGGATACTCTACGACAGTAAAAATCGGATAAAGTTTACTTCAACTCTAATATTTTCTAACCAACAGAACCTATTTTTATGAAACAAAGCTAAGAACCTGAAAGATGAAGATTAAACTGGCCTTCAAATAGAGAAAACGGCATCCAAAGCTGTCTATCCACAAAGCCACAGATACACACGACAAACTTATAACACCCCTCTTTTTCGTTGGGGGTTAAATAGTAACGAAACTGACAAATGTTAGAGCCGTATTGTACTGAGAACGCATAGTACTGCTGCTTTACTGAGACCAGCATTGTTTATGAATACGAGAGCTTTAAATATTTACGTCAACTGCTCAAAAAGTGTCGTTTTGTCTAGGTTTGTTTCAAATGCTGTCTGTCTGTTTAACAGAGAAATAAAAATTGCCAGTCTTAACCATTAAGGTAACTAACGTTCCAATCTCTTTGGTCTGTTTGCATTTGGATTCCACTCATTAACGGAGTGCATCCAATCGCGGCAGGCCCTGTCTCATTCGCGCCGTATTCGCGCGTACACAGCGCTTTATTCGGATGCAATCGGACGTCTTCGATTGTCAGTGTTCGGCGGCAAACGTTCCAATATTGCAAACCGCCTTCCAATATTCACGTGGTGTCAGAGTTGGTGTCAGGCGTGCCAGACGTTTCAAATTAGGGCTGCGTTCGACAGTTGCACGTCACGGTGGCAGGTCGGCGTGTTCGAGATGAGGCAAGCACTTATCTGTAGACGTCGGAGTAGCTGCGATTGCTGGAATTTATAGAAGATATATACTTAGCTCTTAATTATCTAGAGGGCGTTTTAGTCAAATGTAGAATTACTCACACAGATCAGATAGTTGAGACTAATAAGTGCTATACCTACCGTCTTTGTATCGAGATTTAAGGTTATCAAAAGGTAAGGTTGATACTACGCGCTCACACTCACTCGCACCTACGGTCGAAGTTTCCTGAAGACCATGGTGGAAGATCAGTTGATTTAGCTATTTTTTCTCTACATTTAGCTGGAATTTTATCAATTTTAGGTGCTATTAATTTTATCACCACAATTATTAATATACGCCCTAACAACATATTTTTTGATAAAATACCTTTATTCGTTTGATCCGTTGGTATTACTGCTTTACTATTATTATTGTCACTTTGGAATAATTTCTCATATTATTTCTCAAGAAAGAGGTAAAATTCATATGAAATATCCAATGAGGAATGTTTACGACTGCGATTGCGTATGATCGATTTAGTAGTTTCAGTTTATTGCAATAGAACTTTGTTAGCAACTGAACCCGTTAAATCGATCATATGAAATCGCAAAAATAACAATTTCAATCATTGAAATCAGAGAGTTGTTGGCAACAGCGTTACGTCATTAGCCTACTGATACCGTCAAAAACATGAGATAGCTATTAAGCTATTAAGATGATTACATCACAATTGCAGTTCTACATTTCTGTCACATGACACCTAACTTCATGCATCCCATAGGTCCCACAGCCAGTTCCCACTTCCCAGGGTACCGATGTGCAATGCAGTTGTTATTATGTTGCAAAGTAACTGTGATGTTATTATAACTACGTCGAGATATCGAGTCAGTCCCAGCATCATCCCAGTTAAATTGCAGTTAAATCATTGTTCGACCTTTGACACGTTTTCGTTGACAGAATTGAAGGCAGTTTGACAACTAAGAAAGATACAACTTAGTAATTTATTTATTTATTGGAGTGCCAACAGCCATATAAAACCATAATGCAACTAAAGTACCAGAAAACGAATAGTGGAAAAGTTCGAACTCATGAAAGTTGCAACTCAACATCTGTCATTTAAATAACAGTCACACGTTTGACATGCGATGCAATTGTAATGTTACTGCAACTGAGACGATTTCCGTACCAGAATCGAAGCCCAGGCGCGCTGAGTAGTACAAAAACCCCAGCACGACCGCCTAAAGCCTCATTAGAGTCGATGTCGCGGGTAGCGTGTCCCGCGGCAATTCGGCGCCGCGCCGCCCCCAGTAATAACGAGCGTGCACCGTGGCGCCTCCCCGAATTGGTCGCTTATCGCCAATCTACGGTGTCGACTCGGGTATCGGCGGCCGTCGCAATTTGTCAACGCGGTGTTGCAAGCGATGGCGACAGACAACCCAACAACCAGAGGCCGTAGAGAAACTGTGTAACGGAAGAGACCGCGATAAATTACAAACGCGGTCGATTAAAATTTTAATGTCGAACTGCTAATTTTTATCTTTCGTATTTTTATCTAGTTGGCGGACTCTGTCAAGCCTGAGGAGTCCGCCTGGGTGAGACCACCGCCTTATCTATTTCTGCCGACAAGCAACAATGCTTGCATTGTTGTGTTCCGGTTTGAAGGATAAGGTAGCCAGCGAACTAACTAGCGACTATTATAGGTCCAACTTTTTCGAAATTTAACAATTGTGGCCGCTTCTATAGTTTGCCGTCACTCAAAATACGGGGGCAGTCTTTCCCTTGCACTATAACATGGGATTCTTTTAAATGCACCCTCTCTTAGGTAGGTGATGTGCTGGACGAGGGTGGTCGCTTTACATCAGGTGGGCCGGGTGCCTCCCTAGGCAATAAAACACATAAAAGTCATTGTCCCCTTGAGGCTCTGCTGGGTAGGCTGTTATCGTGTGGTGTCCGTCTGAATGCTGCTCCAACCCCTTCGACTAATAATATATCGATTTCAGGAACTGAGTGCAGCGTTTTCTGAGAAGTACTGCTCTACCAAGCGTGGCAATACCTTCTACTGATGCGTAGGAGGCTCCAGTCCAGCAGTGGACTATTATATATAAATATAAATATAAAAAATAATATAAATATTCTTGGACAAATTCACACAGCGCCATCTAGCCCCAAACTAAGCAAAGCTTGTACTATGGGTGCTAGATAACTGATATACTACTTAAATACTTTTTTTTTTAATACATACTTATTATACATAGAACACCAAGACCCGTAACAGAAATTAAAATTCATCATTTCCATTTCTGCGCGGCCGGGAATCGAACTTGAGACCTCTTGCGTGGCAGACCGGCATGTTGACCATTGAACCACTCAGGGCGTCAATCAGGTCATTATGGGTGGTTGATGTGATGTAGGATGTACACACTATAGCCTATATGCTGCGAAGAGTGCTACAAACTTGTTTTACCCGGTGGCCAAAGCTGGAACTAAATAAATTCGAACAACAGCGACACTGTCACCGGGTCAGTTAAGCTGATTGTACTATACGTGCACATTATCTATCCACTGTCTATTACAGTATGATTTTACCTACATGGAACCCTTTCGACACATAATGCCAAAAACGCTAAACGCCATTCATACGCAAAACGTCAAAAACGTGTATTGCAAATTCTGGTAATGCCAAACACGCATAATGCCAAAAATCCGATGTGAAGACGATTATCGCAGCCTAGAACAGCCTTTTAACTCTAGATTGAGGAAGGTGTTCAGATAACAGTTTTAAGTAACTTGTAGGTATCTATTCAGAAGAACTATTTTGTATCCGTACCAAAAGGACTGCTACAAACAATAAGATTTACAATATTGGCCATTTTCCTCTACAGTCGCTATCGGGGTAACCGCGACAAACATTGGCAACACCAATTTTATGACTTATTCAAGGAATCGTGTTACAATACCATCGGATTATGGTCTCGAAACGTGCTGTTCCGTTCCAAGTTACGTCGTTCTAGGGCCGGATTCGGACATTAACTGGAATGAGTCTAATACGGCCCTGATTTCTTTTCACATGTTTTTTACGGGCAGCGCGGGTTTATAAGGTAATTTCGCGCAATAAAGAGCAATTGAGTAGGCTGGTCAAATAGTAATACGTGGTAGCGCGACTGCGGTTACCTCAGTTTCTAGTTATTACATTCGATTACGTAAAGTTTAGGTACTGTATGTATAGAATTGGCCGTGTGGTGTCCGGCAGAGTAGAATAGCACCAACCCCTTACACTCGTGGGTGTCGTACAAGGCGACTAATGTTTTTTAAGACCAAAGATTTATGTTTTTTAAGTCTCTGTAGGCTGGAAAATGGGCAGCAGCGTTTTCCATTGTTATATTTACAACACTGCGATCTCCTACCCGCCTACCAAGCGTGGAGATTATGGCAATAACCTCCACTTTCGTGGGAGAGACCCTAATTCCTGCAGTGGACTGTTGATGGGCTGTGATGATGATTATGTATAGAATACTGTTTACCGCCCGCGGTTCCGCCCGCGTGGACTTCAATCTAAATTCCAGTAGATCTAAATTCCTGACTGTAGAGCGCGCTCAAAGTAATATCTTGAAAGCAGATGTTTTTCACCACCACCCCTTACCAGATCTATAAACTTCTTTCTGTTAGGAAGCTGTACATCACACACATATTATTAAGAACACATAAGTCGTTGCAGTATGATCCTACTAACAAATCGAAGAGAAGAAAAGACATAGTAATGCAAACTTATAGAGCAAACACCACCTTTGCTGCAAGACAATATGAGACACGGTCGGCGTATCTGTATAACAGCATAAATAAAAAACTCAATATTTATGAAAGAAATCGGTATGATTGTAAAACCGCAGTATCACTATGGCTCCAAGTCAAAAGGTTTATTTACTTTGTATACTCATATGGTTTAATTTTGTGTTGTACACTGCTACATTCTACTAAAATATAATTATGTAAGGGGGATAAAAGGTTAAAGAGTAACAAGAGGATACTTCTTCTTAACCGAGTGGTCGTGGTCGCTATGTTTTGTGGGCTACTTACACAAGTTCAAATTAAAATTAGTTTTTTCATAGTAAGATTTTGTCGCACGTTCTCTATGATCAGTCCAGAGTAGGGTTGGCAACCCTACTATATAATATAGTATCCTACTATAGTAGGTGTCTACCTACTATAAATTAAAAATTAAAATATAGTAGGTGAAACTACAATATTATATTAACACAACATTACCACTTACCGCAAAACGGAACGCGTCTATAAGATCCTCAAAAGAAACATTTTCCTGATGCAAATCGAATATTTCAGAACGAGTCTTGACATTTGTATGACGTGACGTCAAACTCAAGTCAAATAAAATAATACAGCTATGAAGCTCAATGTAACAGAAAATATACATTTAAGAAATAATATAGGTACGTAGATTTTATTTAAAAAACATACTATATATATTTTTATTAATTCCCTACCTACTATATTTTTATGGCTTCTAAACCCGAAAATACTATATTTGGTCTAAAAAAGTTGGCAACCCTAGTCCAGAGTATTTGTCAAGACCAATCAAACGAGCCAAACTCGATGGGTTTACCATTCGTATCTAAATAGTTCCTATAACCTTCTAACACCATAATCAGTTTCATATTATGATTCATATTAGAATTCCACAAACTTATTTGATCCGATGGCCGAAACTTATCATAAGTGACGCCATTTTCCCTCACCGTAAGAGCATCGGTTAGTATTCAACTAATGTACATAACTCAGAAAATAGTCATTGGTACATGGCCGCAGCGGGATTCGAACCCGGTGCCTCTCGCTTACAAGTTGGATTCTCAACCGCCCGCCTACCGGCATTATGAAAGGCGAGCCAAAGCGGCTCGTGTGGTTAGCTGGAATATCCACGACATAAGGCGTACGGCTAAGGAGTGGAACGCGTTATCTGCGAGTGTGTTTTTTTTACGTGAATTAGACAGGTATTTGACTGCCATCTCACCTGATGTTAAGTGCAAATTGGCACACTGTACTTAGGAATGAGGAGTTTTCCAGTAGGTATTGATAGTTGGTTTAAAAAAGCATCAATAGATGGCGCTCCTACAATTTTGGTAATCTTTTTTTAATCTGTATGATGGTGGCAGTGATTTCATGCAGCCAACTATACTGAACCTAAAAATAAAATGTTTATGAATATAAACATCACTGTTAAAGGTTGAACGAAATGTAAAAAGAAATATTTATAGAAGTTGGCACTATGTTCCATTATTATTACAACCTCAAAATGGTTGAAAACTATTAACAAATACAATATTATCCAATACAACGTACCCAGTGTTTATATCGTGTTTGCTAAGAACCTATTTCAAGCGATTATCAATTACCAAAATGGTCGGGGCGCCATCTAGTGAGTGGTTAGGAATGCTTTAGATACCTATTGGAAAACTGCTCATTGAGGCTGTGCCTCAAAATGATACCAGGATTAGAGTTCATGATAAAATCTTTGCAATTTAGAAACCAGTGATGGTCAATCAAAGAACAGACGAATATAACCAAAGCCTGAAAAGAGTGTTCAGTAAACATCACAGTAAACAGGAAGGGCTTTTATAGACGAAACTAATACGAATGATAATATTTAATAAAAATCAGGGCTTATTAATTTGTTATTAACAGTATGACATGTGTTTTTGCCCACCGGCAGCTACCTAAAGTCTGTACCGCGGCGGTTAGCATTGCTCGATAAAAAACCGCGTGTTGTCGGACCAACATTCTACGAGCGACTATCCGCAAGTATAAAAAATGAATATTGTATACGAAACATTTAGTCGCCGGCTAAAGAACCTCTTATTGGAAAATCCAATATATTCAATAAAAGAGTTTATCGAATTAATTTTGACATGACAATTGATTAAATTACCCGAGCACCTACCATTGTCATTTTGATGTAATTTTATTATTTATGTTGGACATTTTTTTTATTTATTTTTTTTATTGTCATACCATATTTAATTCACGGTATACTATTATGTATACCATACCTACTTAGGCTGGAATACTTACCTACATGTATATTTTAATTTTTTTTGTAATTTATTGTGATGGACATTTAATGTTCCATTGATAGGTATTCCATTACGAATAAGTATATTATTAAATTATAGTATATAATTATTTAAAACTGTAATTTTTTTATCTAAATTATGTGTAATATTTCTATTGAAAATAAATATTCTTCAAAATTATTTTAAGCTTCGTAATTAGTAATTTACCTACTTTTTATAGTGTAGTTTTGAGTTTAATTTTAATAAAGTTACTTTGCTTAGCCATCCAATACAAATTAGTAATTGCGCGCAAACTAGGCGACTATAAAATAGGTACTAAACCAAAAATAACAATGTTGCTCTATAAAGCGGTAATTCGACCTATGATCTGCTATAGGGCTGTTGATTTCAATCCTTTTCCAAGCCGCGATGAACATACGTAAAGAGTTTTCCCTGGAGAGTACAACATGGAGATCTTCAAGAAAGGGGTGAAAAGGTTTTTACGGGGTCGGCAACACGTGGGTGATGCCCCTGGTATTGCAAACGTCCATAAGCTGCGGCGACTGCTTACCATCGGGCGGGCCGTAAGCTTGCCACCTTTGGGCGGGGCGGGCCGCATCCCAGGCACTATCCAACACGCTGCGCCCCGGCATAGTGTCTGATAGTTCATATAAAATACATAAAAGCAATTTCAGCGGACATTTGCGCTGCGCTCCGACATAATATGCTCATACCTTAAGTGCTCAGTTGCATTACAGACCTACAAGGATCTTTCGGCACTTGGATAAGGGCGTGGTTATCAAACAACAACGCCAATTGTCGTACAACAGCGTATATCTAATTTCGGCCACGTGCCAAAGGATCCTTGTAGGGCTGTTTATTTGTTTCAATAAGAATTCCCCACTGACACAACTTTCATGGTCAAAGAGGAGGTAGACAGGGATATGAAAAGGTTTCTTACTCAATGCATCCACAACTTACCAGGTGAATCAATTATAATATATTAAGATGTGTATAATATTTTATAGGGGATACAAGGGTATGAAAAGATTTCTTACACAATGCTTCCACAACTTCCCAGGTGTATCAATTAAAATATATTAAGGTATGTATCATATTTTATTATTCTTAAAAAATATGTTAGAGTAACCCCCAAATTCAGGGTTCTACGACAAATTTTTTACAATATAAATGTACTCTAAACAACTCCAACCATTCTGAAAGGTCACATGCGGTTTGTTTTATATCACTATTCACTTTTACACAAAATATAGTTTTTAGAACAACACCACTTCCGTGTACGGTTCATCCGCCTTCGTGATCCAGGGGCAATCAGCAGCTGGTCACTTGAGATAGCTGCGGAACAGCATAGTGGAGTAGCAGGTCTCTCTTTCCTGCTCCAACAGGAACACCATGTCGCGGTGGTTAATGCGCTTCAGTCGCGTGCGCAGTGCCAGCTGGCTGCGTCCACTCTGCAAATTTATACACAATTAATAATATGCATTTTTTGGCAATTTCATAGAATATCCATCCGTTTGGCAGCTATGATGCCGTAGACAGACAGAGCCACAGATCCGCAGGTCGTACTTTTAAAACCTCACTTTTTTCCATATCAAATATTTATTTCATTTTACAGTACTGTGTGTGGGCACCGGTGTGTCATGCATGAAAACCGACTGGAAGATTTCGATTTCCGTGTAACCTTGTTGTAAAGATAACAGTTACCCTTTCTCGATGACTGATAGCCCTGACTGCAAACGGGGGGGACAGGGGTGTTGGGGGAACTGATACCGGGTGGATCCTGTTCTATTGCAATGCTTTGGCTACTTGACATCACATACCTTTGTTATGACATCATACTTTACTTAATTATGCTTGTAATTTGGTCAATATTTTGATTACCTTTTGACAAGAAGAGCTTTGAGCAAAGTCGAGCTTGCCTTGAATCTAAGTTCCAAATCTGTGTTTGTGGATTTATTTTTGCATCACAATCACCAATAACGTGTTAATTCATATTTCTGTCAATGTAAGTCATTTAACGCGTGTACCTTATGTTTTTCTAATGTTAATCGGCAAACAAACTAGCAATCGGGCTTACCCGATGGATAAGTAGTAACCGCTGAATGGACATTAGCAAACTAACGATCGGTAATAATTACCGAAAATATTAGGTTGCCGTAACGATTGTTACCTCAATGCAAGTCCCTACTATAAAGATAACGATAAGGTTTATTATTACCGTGGGCTAACGAGAAACCGTACTCATATTCGCGTCCTTCCATGAGAGAAACTGTCCTATTTATTGTATTATTACATTGTATTTTTTCTTTAACCGTAAGAAGAAGAAAATTCCAGTAATGTTATTTATCAAAGGATATTAAAATTCTATATTTGCAACACATGCTTGTTTACTTGTTCGTCGTACTCTGTGGCGTCACATTTATTAACGATGTATTGTAAGCTTTGCGGGCTTTAAACTTTTCTCGTAACGTCTACGTACAATTGTTATTTTGACAGCTAAAATCATAGAGTTATCTGTAACGATAGCTTCTCGTTATGACATAACGACCGAAATCGATTAAGGGCTGCAGTCGTAAGGTAATTATCGTTAGCTTTAATGCATGTCTCTACTGTTAAGATAACATGCAAAATCGAAATACCGTATTCATATTCTCCATGGAAATATGATTTCACTTCCAAAATCTCCCCTAAGTTCAGGGCAATTATAAAAAAAGATGTTTTTAACAATCATAAATGTGTTGACCACTTCTAAAACCCTGGGACACGTTGCTCTGCAAAAAAATACTAAGCCCATCATTGCCAAAGCCACAGTTCCCCACGACTGGAGGGTTGTAAGTAGCAAGTTAAAGGGAGAATACTTACAAATCCACTGCTACTGTGCCCGCTTCCGTTTCCGACGGAGTCTCCCGCACCGCACGGCCCGTCTAGCCTGGGCTTCTTGCGCGGCCCTATGGCTTGTAAGGCCGTCAGGTTGGCTTCTCGTTGCCACATTTCTTCCAATTCGACGCGCTGCATTTCCTTAGCCTAAGTCGCAAAAATAAAGGAGATAATGATGAACACAAATCAAAATAAAATACGATTACAAAACATCCATGCATATACAATTTAATTTATTAGTTATTTCTTATATACCTTCGCCTTCAACTTAGCTTGCTCTGGATCTTCTGTTTTGGATCTCGACTTTGCAGCACGTAACAACATCTCTCGTTCGGAATCTTCTCGTCGTTTCTTGTTAACCCGGTCGAGCTCCTCTAGGAACTTGAGTTGAACTTTGACATCCTGCGTTACCTCGTAGCGTGAATCAGACTGGGAACAAATTGTTTATTGTTATTGACAGTTAAGTGTATAGTATTTCAATATAAAATTAAAAAAATTGTTATTAACCAAATTTTGAAGTCTGGTAATTTTATTTCAAAATGAAGAAAGGTATAGGATATCCTACTAATACACCTTTTGAAATTTGCGTATCAGGTGTAACTTTTAAAAAAAGTATGCTAATAGAGGTAAGAAAGAATATTGTTCGGTAAAATAACGAAACATGTACTTATACTTTCGAGGAAAATCGTTAAGGTTGGTACAAAAGGTAGCACATTTAAATACTAAAATACTTAAAGATATTTTAAATAACAAATTTTGATACAATTAATAAATAAGCCGTATCGCGGATGGCGTAAATGTAGTTAATTAGAGCTTAATAAATAATTAAGTTGAATATGCCAATTATTCGCATAGGTTACGAACGATCTCGCATCAAAAGAAACTGAAACTTGACTATCGCAATACTCAATACGCAACTCGCCTGAGTTTATTTATTTTATTCAGGTAGTAAACAGTCATGTTACATTGCATGAGTTTCCAATCATATAGCTAATAGACCTACAACTACCCTAAATATCAATTATTATAGCACAGAATAAACTGTATTATTATACAGTAACAATTTTACTTAAAAATACCTACTTAGTAAACATTATTTAATTCTATAATTTATCCTAGTATGCCATGTACATTTTTCTTAAAACTGGCTAAATTATTATGAAATATATCTATATCACCGAATAATAAATTATATGTGTTTGGAGAACGCAGGAAAAACCCATATTTAGATACCTCTTGCACTCTGTACACAGTCCGCTGGCGAATCATTACTTTGTCATATCAAATGTATATGTCGCAGCCGGATGGTTAAATTAGCCAGTTCATCAAACGGCTAGCTTCTTATGTTATTATTTAATTGAAAATTTGCCAATTTCAAGAATTTTTAAGTAATGTTTAGAGAACGAAATTGACCCGAGTTTACGAAGCTCCTCGAAATATTGTCACAATGCTAACTTAATCACAATAATCTCAAAAAATAATAAAAGTTTGCATTAGGTTTTAATTCGGTTGGGTTAGGTTAGTGTTGTGACAATGCATGGAGGAGCTCCATAAACTCGTATAGTCTCGTAACTCGTTAGACATAACATTCAAAGTTAATTGATTTGGCAAATATTCAATTAAATAATTGCTTAAAAAGCTAGCCATTTAATCAACCGGCTAATTTAACCATCCGGCTGCGACATATATATGGCATAGCAAAAGTAAAGTAACGAAACAATATAATTAGTCGCGTGCGCGGTTATTAATAAATGCCGATAAAGGTACTTTATATAACACAATTGTACATAAATTGTAATTCCACCAGTTCATGATTACCGCCATAACGTAAGTATTTTAGTTATGGTGTCGATATGTTGATCATTAGCAGATACGCCAACAATGTCCCCGTCATTACGCCCGCTTACATATTGTTCGCGCCTTTTGCGATTTTAATTTTAGTCGCACGATCAACAAAAACAGTAAGAAATAAACGAATAATGTTTAACTTTTTCTGGTGTTAAAATACTTTACAGCAGTTGCAGCTAAAATATATAACCACCGCAAGCGCGAGCTACATCTAGCATTTACTTGGATTTCGCGAGATAATCTATTATTGTGTGCTAGTATCCGTCTGTTTTATTATAATAGAATTTGAAAAGTTACAGCTTCCACCCACGACCATCCGTGGGAGGTGCTTTGAATAAAACAAATTTTCATCAAAATCCGTTTAGTTATTTTTGCTTTGAATCAGTATCTATGAATGGATACTTTTAGGCAATAAGCTAACGCACAGAACACATGGTGGGCTAACGGGTCCGACTCGCTAGCGAGAGGTACCTACCGAGTTCGATTCACAGTGTCACCATTACCAATGGCCGTTTAACTTTAATTAAACTCAGAGCTGAGTTGATCTAATGAGATAAACACTAACTGCGCTATGCTCTTACGGTGAGGCTAGAAATCGTGATGAAACCTGTACATTCAGGCGACTGAATGTGTGGTCAATGACCCAATCTGGTCTGGTTCCGGTCGCGATGCAAGGCGAGATGGCAGTCGCTCCACTGTACTTACCTGATTTGCCAAATCCGGGATCATGGTCTAGGCGGACCTCGGGCGCGCGAGCACAATCGGGATATCGACGCCAAAATGTTTTTTTTATTTTTGCTTTGCTTATTGTTATTTTTAGGGTTAAATTGTGTTATTTGGGCCAGTAGGTAATGTGATATGCGGTAAAAAATTCTGGTAAAATTTGCATTGCACTTAAATGGAAATAGGTCACAGTCGTAAGCTGTATTCGCTAACCAAGTTGTTTGTTACAGATACACTATTCGATATCAGGTTATGAAATATTGATCAAGCCAATGTACGTATTTTACAATGTACGTCTTATATCATACTCATAGTTACAACACTATGTACCTTTATGATAAGATCAATCCTATGTTGAGCGACGACTGCTAGTTTTTCCACTAAATTCTTTAATCTTTCATGTACTGCATGGCTTAGCAGACCCGATACTTCTGCTGAAGGCTCGTCGAGTTCGTGTTTTGCGGCGGCCGCCTTCAGCCTTGCCTGCATTATGCTCATTGGCACTAAATACTCATCTTTGCACGATCTGTAACTTTTAAAAGGTTAGTTTTTATAAGTTACAATCAATGGACATTATGATTGTGAATATAACAACAACGATATAAAATATCTGAATATATATGTACCTAATTTGCGTTCCAATCATCTCTGTGGAACCGAGGATACGTTGCGTTTCCTCCGCCAGGTTGACGCCGCCCATGGCGGCGACATCATTGATATCGTCATCACCGGCCATCTTATCGTCCGCAAAGGGTTCGGGCGGGAACTGCCCTGGTGATTTCTTATCTTTCAAAAGTGACTTGCCGGGAGTTAGAACTGTGGAGAGCACGACCGAGGGAGAGCCCCTCGAAACATTCCCTTTACTGTTAACTGTTAACGATTTGCCGCTGTTGACTTTATTAGCATTCAGCTTGGTGTGCACTGTAATGTTTTGTAGTACAGCTATTGCGTTCCCCTTTGTCGTGCTTGGTTTTTGCTGCAAAATGAATTTCAATTAAGAAGAAAGTTTGGTATTGTCAAAATTAAGTGTCCCTCAGTACAATACTTTACTATATTAACACTTTCACTGCGAGCCACAATGTCAGAGTCAGGAGCGATGCTAACATACAACGCGACGCGTGTGCGCGGCCCTACGCCGATTGATTTTTGCTTTTCAATATTTAGATTATTTTCTTCATGTTAGGTACAAAGTATCTTTTAAAAGATTCTTTTCGCGTTTTACGCCAGTTACGACCCAAATGTTGGGTCGGCCGCAACGAAAGTGTTAACATGTTTTATATAACAAACGTTTTATTTCTTAATTTTAAAATTTTGGTATTTTTAAAAGGTCTCCCTCCATTACACTAAACAACTACGACTACACATCCACCATTCAACACCAAAATGAAATAATCAAAAGATAAAGTACTTGGTTGATTCTGTGCTATTATTGCACACCTATAACGGTATGATACATTGTAGTGGACAAAGACCATGAACAACAACAAGACAAGGCGTACCTAATTTCTACACCTATGATATCTTTACATCATGCAAATATTTTATGCGTTTTAATTAACAGATTATACTACAGCTGGCCAGAAAATTAATGAATTTACTATGTTTTTTAGTTTTGACATTTCTTAATGCTAAAAGTTTAAACCTTGAAACTTCTTTTTTAATGTAACAATAATCATTAATTAAAAGAACCAATACAAATCGGATCGCAACGAAAAGTGCACCTAATTTTGGGTCGGCATGTCGGACTTACCCTATATATAGAAAGATAAATAAATGTACTCTACAACTAACACCTAAAATAGTATTAGTTGGTATGTTTATGAGCTCCACCATATGATTCACCGCAAAACAGACTTTATTTATCAAATATTAGATTTTGCTTAACTATCTTCTATGATATATGAAGCTAATACTCCGTGAACAATTGATGTATAAAAACATACATCAGTACATATGTACCTATTCAAATTCCCCGCTGCACAAATATTCTAGAACTAATGAAATTGAGCTTTACTAAATGAATAAGGAAAACTTGTGGATTTGTAGGCACTAAACAACCTACTAACATTGATTATTGCATGATTAGTTACATTTTATTCTTTGAAAGTTAGTTACACATACAATTTCATAGGATTTATAAATACCTGATTCACAAGAATACAGAAATAATGTTATATAAATACTTACCAACTGTATGTTAGAATTGGTCATGACGGGTTGCATGGGCGCAGGTATATTCGAGAAAGCAATATGAGGCGCTGGAGGGTTTATTCCCTCAATCACTAGCTCTTTTAGCACAAGTGATCGTCTAAGTAAAGGCACACTTTTCTAAAAAAAACAAGATGATATGTTAATCTTCCACATGAATTAAATTTGTATTTATGGTTGAACATGTACAATAATATTGAGAAAAAAACCAAACCTTCAAGAAACCTTTAAGGCATAGTTGTGGACTGGCATTCAGCAAACGTTCTAGTCTGTCACAAAACTCTCCAGGTTCAACTTGAGCATCTATCAGTTCTTGAATCAAGTTTCTAACATTTCTTTCGACTGACTTTGGCTCTTTGCTGGATAGGTCCAGTATATTAGCTAAAAAGTTTCTACACTTTTCCTTTGCATTATCCGAAGTTTTCTGAAAAGGACATAAGTTGTCATTTATTTTTCTTTTATTCAATATTAATCATATCAAATGAAAAATACAATCGATTTATATTTTTTATTATCATTTATTGTATGTGTAGTGTGCAGTACCTGTGTTGTGCCAGTAGGAGCCTGGGGCGGCGGCGTGACGGATTCTGAGGGGGCGATGCTGAGGGGGGCCAGCGGCGGGAGGTTCGCGATGGGCGCGGGCGCCGCCATGCTCGTCGACACCGTCGGCACACCAGGGTGCTGCACAACCACATACATACTTAAATACATCCTAGATTACTACAAAGCGTGCCGTGCATGCATGATTACAGTGACGTACCAAATATGGGAGTACTTTCATATTACAAATAATATTAAATAAAATAAAAAATACATAACATTACAGAGAAAATTATAAAAGAAATGTTATGGGTGCCTTAATGTAATTAATTTGATATTACATCAGTTAATCAAATAGGTATTACCCATTAAAACAAATTGCAGGATTAAAACTACCTAGCGTTAATAATCTCACAATGATGTGGGATTGACTCCCGAGTCAAACTTACATAGTTAATGATTACCTTGCCACATGCACCATCACCATGTTTCTACATGCATGTTTAAATTTAAACAATTGAAACTGGACAAAACAAAATCGAAAGGTTGCTCTTACAATTACAAGGGCTTGCCGAAATTTTTTGGTAAACCGTTGACCAGGTGCAGGGTGAGTGAGTAGCGGCGTGGCGGAGTGCCTACTTACTGCCGGCACTGTCGACAGCCGGATGGTCTGTCCCTGGGGCGCCGTGAGAGTGCCAGCCGTCGGCGCAGGGCCCACCCTCAGCAGCTGGTACTGACCATTTTCAGTCTTTAACAACAAATGACCCTGCTGCCCAGGTTGGAGACTCTGAAGAGTTTGCAGCGTTATCTAAAAATGAACGCCGTATTTGAGTTCTACTGAATAGACATTTTAATTGTAGAAATTTCTTGGTACTCTTTATAAAGTATCATACAAAATGAATTTAATTATTTGGAATGAATCTAAAGCAGGTCATTTGTTAGATATTTTTATATTTAGTGGACAATAAAACACAAATAAAAATGGCAGTGAAATGTGCAAAGTGCATAGCACTCTATAATTTTTATTAATAAATGATGATACTTTGTTACATAACCACACATGCTTTGTAAATGCATGTGGCATTTACGTAACTTTATCATGAAAATCCCAAATTTTATGAAAAAATTCATACATTGTAGGCATAGTTGAGCTGATTTAGAATCATCATCATCATCAGCCTATACTAGTCCACTGCTGGACATAGGCCTCCCCAATGAGCGCCAATGCACCCTGTCCTCAGCTTGCCGTCCTTAGAATACTGATTTATTATTTAAATGTGACATTTGTTAATATACCAACATGCAACATGAAATCATATAGTCTATTATGGCATTTTTACCATCAAACTCACCGGTACATTTATGAATTTAATTTTTATTCACCAAAGTTAGGCAATTTATTATAAGCATTATTGACAGTATTCCATTTTTTAGACCTATATTCTAATATATTTACAACAAAATTAAATCTATGACAGCGGGATTTTACTTTAAAATGTAAACAGTTCCTCACCACAAACGTTTTAAATATATTGAATCATTGATAATATTTACTGTGGTACAAACGAATTATTGCTGGGTTATCTGTGAGTATTTGATTAGAAATAACTGTGTAAACAATAACATTATTCACAATGGAACATAAATATTGCAAATTGTTGTGTTTAAAACGGTCTCACTACCCAAGTTTTGTAGTGAATACTTTTTTATTACACATTTTCGAACTAATTTGTAGTGTGAAATGTGATAAATAATCTAAATATAGACACCTAAAATGTGTGTGTGTTTGATGTTTATCATCTTGCTGTATGGTATTTTATGGCAGTGACATATTATACAGTGCGAAAAAATATTATAAGCAACTTACCCCAGGCGCTGCTGTTCTACTTCCTACAACTTGAGGTGTTCCAATAACCACTCTTGGAGAAACATTTGCAACAGTTTTCTGGGCAGTTGCAGCTCCAGGCCTCATATTCAATATCTGCACATTTGGTATCAATGTTTGTTGAGCTGTGCCCAAATTTTGAGTGGTTACAACCACATTCTGCCCATCATGCTTGTTCAAGGTCATGACATTAGGTATAGATGTAGGCATAGTTGAGTTAACAGTCATAGGTACAGTGACCATACCTGGCTGCATCCCCATTTGAAATGCTGGTGTACCTTGCTTGATGACGAATGGTGGTTGCATGGAAATTATTTTGTTTGCGCCTTGAGGAACTACAATTTGATTGTGCGAGGTCAACCCGATGCAGCCGCTTGAGAAAGGCTGAGTAGGAAATGCCACACGGTTAGCGGGGTTAGCTAAATTATGAGGAGTCTGGGAATATATCACTTTTTGTATAAATTCACTCGAAATAATACGCACACACGTTATGCTTTACTCACTGTTGTACTACAAGGAAGTACCCTATATAGATTGACAAAAAGTATTCGATAGCGCGTTCTAAAGTACGCCCAGCGACATCTTGTGGTAGAAAACGGAACTTATCTTAGACACTTTTAGTTCGTTTGAGTTTGGGTTTATTGCGTACAGACAGACAGATAGACAGACACGGCGTTGGACTTTGTTTTATAATTTGTGGTGATGTTTTCTATTAAGTAATTCATATATTTACTCTTTTTAGATGCAAAGAGTGTGTTCTATACAGTTGGTGATTTAATTGATGCTAAAGATAGAGAACAAGGGGCTTGGTTTGAAGCCAAAATAGTAAGGATAGTGTATGTACCTACTACAGTTTTATAGTAAATGATTTCTGATTTCTGATGATCCTGATGTTACGGTACCAAAAGATACTGATTCAGATATGATTGATTTTGAAAGTAATGAGAGCACTAACAAAGTAAATGACTCTCTTACTTCACCTGATGATAGTTCTTCTAAAACGAAGAGAAAAGACATAGCAAAATACTTCAATAATGTTCCGAAGAAAAAACCTATAAGTTATAATACTCCTAAAGTAGCAAAAGACACGGATGTGGGTTTATTGTATGAAATACAATATGAGTAAGTAATAATTTTTATGTTGTTGACGCATATATCTGAAGCCGGATAATAATTATTGTTAATTTCTTTTTTCTTTTTGTTACAGCGATGAAGATTCCAAAGTATTTGGAAAATAACTGAAATTAGACCCAGGGCAAGGACTATTATAAAAGTTGAGAACCTTAAAGTAGGGGATACAGTTATGGTAAATCATAACACGGACGATCCTATAGAAAAGGGATATTGGTATGTCACTTAAATTAACACTTTCGCTGCGGCCGACCTAGCGTTTATGTAGTAACTGAAACACGCGAGTGCGCACGACTCGATTCGCCAGTCCACACAAAATTGGCGCTACGCGAGTGCGGGTGGGCTCGTTTTGTCATACAAAATGCCCTTTCGCGCAGACAGGTATTGCGTCGGGTAGTATTAATATTTATTATATTCTGTAATTTATTAACCCGCGAGCACTCGCGCTATGAGCATTTTGCTCACAGTAAATTTAAAACATGCGCCATTTTGTCAAAATTATTCGTAGGTACATCGTTCATTTGGTAGCTGAGTTTTGTTCCGTCCCCCACCCCTGTATGTAGTTCACTTCTCGCCAGTGCGCGCCAGTCACTCGCATGAGGTGGTTTGTTGCGCCGTGTACCATCAGGCGGCGTTTTGCTCATCGCGCGGATATCGACGTAAGTACTTTTTTTTTACTCATGACTTAATTTTTTTTCATCTTAGCGACAGTTTTACTGCTACTTTTATGCAATATTATGATTTCACATTACTGAAATAGTAATCTATTATGTATTTCTATTATAGATGGATCGTGATCGAAGAGATGAACGCGTTTCATCATGGTTGATGGAGGAGGATTTAGAAGATATTGAGGACCCGTCTTTTAGAGCCAATGATATTGAAAGCAATCGAGGCAATGAACACAGTCATCATTCCACTAACACCGAACAGTCGTCATCGGAAGTAGAAGGCGAAGTTTCTTCAATTTCACCGGGCAGTCAGCTATGTTACGTAGACAAAGATGGGTGTACAAAATGGAACTATAATCTTGTTAACTTTTTAAATATATATTTTGTAGAATAAATAATGTGTATTTTATTTAATAAAATATTGTTTTAATAATATTTTTTGGTAAAACTTGTATTTATTTACATTCATAAACGTGAGCAAAATGCTCTACACGCGAGTGCTGATGTAATTTGTTGAGGCGCGAGTGCTGGCGGGTTAAGAAAGTGTCGATGAATGCTCTATCTCACAATAAAATTAACATTCTGTGTGAGAATCTAAACAAACCGGATTGAATGGTTTTCTGAATTTTACAATGAAATCTGGAATACAATATTTGAAGGTCGGAAAAAATATGAGTCATGTTGTTCACAGGTAGTTAAGAGCAGATAACGTTTAAGATAAGGGCTGTGATGAGGGATAGGTACGTACCTGCCCATTCAATTATT
This sequence comes from Blastobasis lacticolella, assembly GCA_905147135.1. Taxonomy (NCBI): domain Eukaryota; kingdom Metazoa; phylum Arthropoda; class Insecta; order Lepidoptera; family Blastobasidae; genus Blastobasis; species Blastobasis lacticolella. The sequence goes on from LR990051.1 coordinate 2,081,629, forward strand.
TTACGAAAAGCAGATAAAACCATGACCTAAAACTAAAGTTCTTTTTTATTTATTTTTCTATGGTTCTTTTGTTTGGTCTTTTGGGTTCGAGATAAGAGTACAATAAAATAGCAAATATTTTTGTGCCATTATTTTCGATTCCATTACCTAATTAGTTTTAAGGTAAGGCGTTTAGTACGCAAAGCAGGTACATAAAAGTTCAACAAATATTATTTGCTCGATGAATGTTATCTATTTTGGGACCGATTGTTCAATCCCCAGATAAACAGTCTGTTAGCGTTTATTCGACGGATAGCAAGTTTTTTTATTTTTCCACTGTCACGGCTGGAGCTCCACAAGGTGGAGGCACCTTACAGAATACCGCAGCTAAACAATACTCTTGTAAATAGTGTTGTGTTTTTGCCGGTAAGTAAGGTTTCCAGTGCTCCATGGGGTGGAGATATGGGGAACCGAGGCTTTGGCAGTGGAGGGGCATTTGTCTTTTTGCTGCCAGAGCAACGTGTTATAGACGTGGGCAACGCATTGGCGATGCCCTTGGTGTTGCTAATGTCTATAGGACATGGTGACCACTTTTCAGCAGGCGACCCGCTTGCATGTTTGACTACTGTACGACATAAAAAAAAGTAAGAGTTATTTGACGAATAAAACCGCCATCTGGGGAATAAATCTATCTGCCTCTTAGAGAGCTAGATAGCCGTTATTCGACAGATAGCGTCTATATGGATTAACTGGTTTGAGGTTATTTTTTGCCGTTTTTGAAGGAAGTAGGTTATTCACCTACTTCCTTCAAAAACATGCTTCATATGCATATTTTCGAAAGCCTTGATGACCTAGCAATCAAAGAAGAGGCCCATAATGTACGAATATATAAATCCACGTCACAAAAAAGAAAGAATTTGCCGAATGAACTGACAAGTAAATGAATCTCGGCAGTTGTTAAACTTGCAGATCGCTCTCTTTTTTAATTCTCTTTTGCCATAATTTGCATAGAAGGTAATCGCCGCGTTTTAAATCACTAAAATATAAACCCTCAATCCAACCAAACAACAAATAAAATAACTGTAAACTACAATGAATGAATAAACTTCCTTCTAATATTAGGTAACTCTATTCTGTGGAATAACATAACCTTAAAAATGACGCTTGCTTGCCACTGATAGCTTAGTTAGTCTATCCTGCTCTAACAATTGTGTAAGCGATAGTTTTGTTTCACTTCTCTGAAGTTCGTGTTAATTTGATGTTGGCAGAATTGAAATATTCGGTCAGATACTTATCAATGAGATCAATGACTATTGAAAAATAAACAACTGATTAACAGACCAATGAACAGCCTAATAATTTTGTTCGCTGAGTAGTAACAGTCATTTTATCTGAGGATTGAACAACCGGCCCTTAATAGAATATATCATCAATACTTCTTTAACAAAAAGTAAAAAAATTTTGAAATCCTTGGTAGATAAGAGAAAATGTGATATACTCCTAGAAACCCTATTGTTCTTGTCATCATTGCCAATTTTACAAACGTCGCCGGAAGGGTTTGTGGTTGTCCGAGATGTTTTTTTTTTTTTTTTTTTTTATTACTTTACTAGCCAGGCATTTGACCGCCACCTCACCTGGTGGTAAGTGACGATGCGGTCTATGATGGAGCATGCCTGTCTAGGAACAGCCTATTCACTCTAGCCTTGAAGGCATCCAGATTATATTGATCAGGGAACACACTCGCAGGCAACGCATTCCACTCCTTAGCCGTACGCATTATAAAAGTCGAGCCAAAGCGGCTCGTGCGGATAGTTGGAAGATCCACGACATAAGGATCAAGCACTCGCCCGGATCGCGTCTCCTGATGGCGGAAAGGGGCCGGCGGAATGAGGTCGTGCAACTGCTTCGCACACTCTCCGAAGTGCAACCTGTAGAAAACCGACAAACGCGCAACCCTACGCCGATGCTCGAGGCTCTGCAGCTTAGCCTCAATTAACTGCGGATCACAAATTAGTCTCTTTGCCCGTTTTTCCACCGAATCCAAAGCAGCCAGTTGGTATTTGGCTGATCCATCCCAGAGGTGGCAGCAGTACTCCATGCAAGATCGGACTTGTGCTTGATATAATTGAAGCAACTGCTTTGAAGTGAAGTACCGCTTGACCTTCGAGAGGATTCCAAGTTTTTTTGCAGCAGTCTTGGCTTTTGATTCGATGTACTGTCCAAAGTTGAGATTGGTTGATAGCTCAACACCCAAGAGCTGTAGGTTGTCGGAAATTTCCACAGACACACCCCGGAAAGTCGGAGCCAGATGGAATGGACTCCGTTTAGCGGAAAACAAACACGCCTGTGTTTTGGTGGCGTTGAACGACACTAGATTGGCTTCGCCCCAATCGGACACTGCATTGAGAGCCTCGTTCAAGCGACCAACCATGGCCTCTCGACAAGACTGAATATCGCCCCTACTAGCTTTTGCATATGACAGATATCTATCCGTTACTGTGCTGTCGTCTGCGTACCCAAAGATACCGGGTCCAAGCAGATTATTAATATGCAGCAGGAAAAGAGTCGCGGACAGAACCGACCCCTGAGGAACTCCCGCGTCGATAGCTTTAAGTTCAGACGTGTAACCGTCTAGAACTACACGGATTGATCGTTCACTCAGAAAATCCGATATCCAGGTGCAAAAGCCAGCAGGAATACCATATGAGGGAAGCTTGCTTAAAAGGGCTGCGTGCCAAACCCTGTCAAAGGCCTTGGAGATATCGAGAGACACAGCAAGGGCCTCGCCATGCCTCTCAATGGCCTCACTCCACATATGAGTAGCATACACCAGAAGGTCCCCAGTTGACCGACCACAGCGGAATCCGTACTGGTGATCGCTGAGGAGATCGTTACCTTCAAGATGCACGAGGAGTTTCTTGTTCAGTACACGCTCCATAATCTTACAGAGAATGGAGGTAACCGAAATAGGGCGGTAGTTGGCAGGGTCTGCGCGGCTGCCCTTCTTGGGCACGGGCTGCACATTGGCAAGCTTCCATGTCTTCGGTACAATTCCAATCTCCAGTGAGAGGCGATACAGGCGCGTGAGAATAGGAGACAACTCGGGGGCACAACTACGCAGGACTATTGCTGGTATACCATCTGGTCCACTAGCCTTGTTCACGTCTAGACTCCGCAGGATTTTTAAAATCTCTTTTTGATGTATACGCACCTCTGCCATAGTGCAATCAGCGCGGGGTGAGATAGGTGGAGTTTTACCTGCAGTATCCAAACGTGAATTCGCCGCGAATTGAGAAGCAAGTAAATTTGCTTTCTCTTCCGCAACATGCGCCAGTGTCCCATCCGGTTTCAGCAATGGTGGTAACGAAGATTGACTAAAGTTCGATTCGACCGCTTTTGCCAAAGACCAAAACGCCTTACTCCCAGGAGGGTAAGAGGCCAGTTTGGTGCCAATCCGACCTATGTGGTCGAAACGAGCCCTGCGTAGCGTCCTTTTGCAAGACTTGGCGGCGAGGTTAAAGGCTTTCTTCAGTTTGCGAGTATCCGGAGACATATGCGCATGAGCCTCAGCCCAGGCAGAGTATGCCGCTTGCTTCAGCGCTTCAGCGCGACTGCAGTCAGCACTAAACCATGGGCGAGACTTGCCATTCATCGCTACGTCAGAATATGGAATGAAGTATTCCATTCCCTGCCGTATAACCGCGGTAACGGCTTCAGCACAACTCGACGGATCGCCCGAAGAGAAGCATGCCTCCCGCCAAGGATATGACGAAAAAAAGTGACGCATCTCATCCCAATCTGCTGATTTGTATCGCCACACCCGTCGGGGGTTGCATGGGCTTTGCTCGGGTGGGGAATAGACGTATACAGATTTCACCAGACAGTGGTCGGATGTACCCAGTGGTGCGGAAACCGATACTGAGTGCCTGTCCGGATCAGTTGTCCGCAGAAGGTCTAAGCAATTGGCGGAATGGGAGTCGACATCCGGTACCCTCGTGGCGCAGTTTACTAGCTGGGTGAGATCTAGTGACAGAGCTAGTTTACGCACCTCTCTCCCAGCATGATTGGTCACCTGGTATGGGAAAAGCCACTCTTGGTGGTGGGCATTGAAATCCCCCAGAATGACCAGCTGCGCCGCGGGATAACGTTCCCTCGCTTCATCCGCCGCTTCAATGAGATGGTCACATAAACGAGTCGTCTCCTGGACCCCGCTGTGGGATCGATAAACGCAGGCAAACAAGATTTGCACTTGACCGGTATCCACCAGAAGCCACAAAATGGACAAACCAGACCCCTCAAAGCATCTGAGACGCCGAATGCAGATGTCGTCGCGAGCGTACACACAGACTCCGGCACGAGGAACGAACCTGTGCTCGAGAGTATACCCTGGGTAGCTGAGGTACGCCGCGTCAGCCGGACTTCTGATCTGCGTCTCAGTGAGGAACAGCAGCTGCGGTTTTTCAGTCTCGAGGTGGTGGTGGACTGCATTGAGATTTGAGTGCAGGCCTCGGATGTTAGTGAGGTGCACTTTGAGTGGGAGGGAGTGCAGCCGCTGTTTATCGTTTATCCTTGTTTTTCGCTTCATTTTATATTTATTTGAGTGATAGGTTGTTATAGGAGGACGGAAGTTGGACGAGGTAGCGCTCCGCCGACCAGCTACCATGCTCACCATTGCCGCACGGGAAGGTGCCTGACGCGGAGACCGCGGGGACGCCCGAACCCCCCCAGATTGGCTACCTGGCCCTCCCATCCGGTCGCCAACCGGCAGGGTAGAGCAATCTGGGATTTTTCGTGAGATGGCGGGGCAGCCTTTCACTGGTGGCTAACCAGCTACTTGGGCCCCCAACTATCTACGGTCGGCCAGCGGCGGCACCGTGCTTCGGATTCCGCTGCCCTCCGAAGCCAGGCACCCGGTACGGGAGTGGTGAGCAGTAGAAAACACGGTTACGCAGAGCGACCACAACTGTCCAGACCCATCCTCCTATAGGGCTACTCCAGGCATCACACCGAAACACGGCCAGGCCGCTTGACGACGCGTTTTCCTGGAGGGTGGTTACCAGCCACGGCCGAAGCCTACCACTGGAGAGAGTGCTGTCCATTTTGCACTACCCGGGGATCACGTGTAGGGTAACTAGAGTCATGAAGCCACAAAAAGAGGGCTTCGCCTACGGACGCGGGATCTGTGCAGCTGTCTCTTCTTCCTTCAGGCAGGGTCTGCACAGGGGGCCTATGGTGGAGAGCAGTTTATTAAAAGGACCATGTCCCGTTAATGCTCCGGTTACCATACGCAGTCCTATTTAATTAGTTTTAAGAGCCTTTCAGACAGGGAGGGGTTAATTCGCGGTAGAGCCTCTTGGTTTGTCTGCATACTTCCAGTGATGACCAAAGTTGGTTATGCTTTACGTTGTGCTTTTCCCCATTATAGGGTTATAGGATTTACATACCTCATTTAAGCATTTGTAATAGTGGAAAATGAGCCCCGTGGCAATGGTGTTTTTTTTCAAGGGAAGGCAAGGGAAATTTTTTGTTTCAAGTTTTGCGTCTAAACCTACATATAATAATGTGCAAGCTTCCGTGCAGTCAGTTCTGTCACAGAATTTGACTTGAGCTATCTCCAACTCAAACGAACTAAAAGTGTCTAAGATAAGTTCCGTTTTCTATCACAAGATGTCGCTGGGCGTACTTTAAAACGCGCTATCGAATTCATTTTGTCAATCTATATAGGGTATTTCCTTGTACTGATTTGCGAGAGTGTTTTGAGAATAATTAGTACATCAGTGAGAAAAGCATAACGCGTGTAAGTATTATTTCGAGTGAATTTATGCAAAAAGTGATATATTCCCAGACTCCTCATAATTTAGCTAACCCCGCTAACCGTGTGGCATTTCCTACTCAGCCTTTCTCAAGCGGCTGCATCGGGTTGACCTCGCACAATCAAATTGTAGTTCCTCAAGGCGCAAACAAAATAATTACCATGCAACCACCACTCGTCATCAAGCAAGGTACACCAAGTACAAGGTAGTTCAAGTGGGGTGCAGCCAGGTATGGTCACTGTACCTATGACTGTTAACTCAACTATGCCTACATCTATATATACCTAATGTCATGACCTTGAAAAAGCATGATGGGCAGAATGTGGTTATAACCACTCAAAATTTGGGCACAGCTCAACAAACATTGATACCAAATGTGCAGATATTGAATATGAGACCTGGAGCTGCAACTGCCCAGAAAACTGTTGCAACTGTGTCTCCAAGAGTGGTTATTGGAACACCTCAAGTTGTAGGAACTAGAACAGCAGCACCTGGAGTAAGTTGCTCATAATAATTTTTCGCACTGTGTATTATGTCAGTGCCATACAATACCATACAGCAAGATGATAAACACTTGTAAATACACATTTTAGGTGCCTATATTTAGATTATTTATCCCATTTCACACCACAAATTAGTTAGAAAATGTGTAATAAAAAAGTATTCACTACAAAACTTGGGTAGTAAGACCATTTGAAACACAAATATTTGCAATATTTATGTAACACTGTTAATAAGTTTTTTGTTTATACAGTTATTTCTAATCAAGTACTCACAGATAACCCAGCAATAATTCGTTTGTAGCACAGTAAATATTATCAATGATTCAATATATTTAAAACGTTTGTGGTGTGGAACTCATTTACATATTGAAATACAATCCCGCTGTCATAGATTTAATTTTGTTGTAAATATATTAGAATATAGGTCTCAAAAATGGAATACTGTCAATCATGCTTATAATAAATTGCCTAACTTTGGTGAATAAAAATTAAATTCATAAAATACCGGTGAGTTTGAAGGTAAAAATGCCGTAATAGGCTATCATTTCATATTGCATGTTGGTATATTAACAAAGATCACATTTAAATAATAAATAAAGTCCGCTAAATTTATCAGTATTCTAAATTAGCTCAACTATGCCTACTAATGTGGCGTAATTAGACAACATCTATTTCGGGCTTAAATAATGATGTAAAACTAAATACTATTTTTATGTTATGATTTCATAAAATATGTTCCATTTAAAAAGCAAAGTAATTTTGTAAACATTAAAACTTTAATGCTTCATTAGGGAAATACCGAACTTGTGATGATTTTGTGTCAACTCTTTTACACAGAATTTATAATTATGTTGAAATTTCCTAATATTTATCTTTGTAAATACTGACTTAAACAGCAACAACATAGTTAAATATGAACATTTTTATTAGCCAAATTTAAAAAATTCAATATTTGTATATGAATTCTTTTTATACAATATGAGATTTTCATTATAAAATTACGTAAATGCCACATGTATTTTCAAAGCATGTGTGGTAATGTAACAATGTATCATCATTTATTAATAAAAATGCAATCATTAAAATATCCATGCAAAGCGAACGGGACACATAGACATCGAAGATAAGCTTGCTTTGGAACACACCAATATCTGAATTATGTATAGAGCGCTATGCACTTTGCACATTTTACTGCCATTTTTATTTGTGTTTTATTGTCCACTAAATATATAAATATCTATTAAATGACCTGCTTTATATTCATTTCAAATAAATAAATTCATTTTGTATTATATTTTAAAAAGAGTACCATGATTTTTCTAAGAAATTAAAATGTCTATTCAGTAGAATTCAAATACGGCGTTCATTTTTAGATAACGCTGCAAACTCCTCAGAGTCTCCAATCTGGGCAGCAGGGTCATTTGTTGTTAAAGACTCAAAATGGTCAGTACCAGCTGCTGAGGGTGGGCCCTGTGCCGACGGCTGGCACTCTCACGGCGCCCCAGGGTCAGACCATCCGGCTGTCGACAGTGCCGGCAGTAAGTAGGCACTCCGCCACGCCGCTACTCACTCACCCTGAACCTGGTCAACGGTTTACCAAAAAATTTCGGCAAGCCCTTGTTATTGTAAGAGCAACCTTTTGATTTTGTTTTGTCCAGTTTCAATTGTTTAAATTTAAACATGCATGTAGAAACATGGTGATGGTGCATGTGGCAAGGTAATTAATAACGAGGTAAGTTTGACTCGGGACTCAATCCCACATCATTGTGAGATTATTAACACTAGGTAGTTTTAATCCTGCAATTTGTTATTGTAACTCCTTTATTTTTGCGACACAGGCTAAGGAAATGCAGCGCGTCGAATTGGAAGAAATGAGGCAACGAGAAGCCAACCTCACGGCCTTACAAGCCATAGGGCCGCGCAAGAAGCCCAGGCTAGGCGGGCCGGGCGGTGCGGGAGACTCCGTCGGAAACGGTCGCGGAACAATATAATCGAAATCGAATTCTTACAGTCGGTTTTCATGCATGACACACCGGTGCCCACACACACTACTATAAAATGTAATAAATGAATTAATATTTTATTAGAAAAATTTGAGGTGTTAAATCCTGCGAATCTGTGGCTCTGTCTGTCTACGGCATCGTAGCTGACAAACGGATTGATATTCTACGAAATTGCATAAAAATGCATATTATTAATTGTGTATAAATTTGCAGAGTGGACGCAGCCAGCTGGCACTGCGCACGCCACGGAAGCGCATTAACCACCGCGACATGGTGTTCCTGTTGGAGCAGGAAAGGGAGACCTGCTACTCCACTATGCTGTTCCGCAGCCATCTCAAGTGACCAGCTGCTGATTGCCCCTTGATCACGAAGCGGATGAACCGTACACGGAAGTGGTGTTGTTCTAAAAACTATATTTTGTGTAAAAGTGAATAGTGATATAAAACAAACCGCAAGTGACCTTTCAGAATGAGAATTAAATAGAGTGGTATTGTAAGAATTTTTGTCGTAGAACCCTAAACTTGGTGTTACTCTAACATATTTTTTAAGAATAATAAAATATGATACATACCTTAATATATTTTAATTGATACACATGGGAAGTTGTGGATGCATTGAGTAACAAAATCTTTTCATAGCCTTGTCTCCCCTATAAAATATTATACACATCTTAATATATTTTAATTTATTCACCTGGAAAGTTGTGGATGCATTGATTAAGAAATCTTTTCATAGCCCTATCTACCTCCTCTTTGGTGTGTCAGTGGGGATTTCTTATTGAAACAAATATACAGCCCTACAAGGAACCTTTGGCACGTGGCCGAAATCAGAACTAACGCTGTCATCTTGTGAAGTGTCTCTTTTGATAGACAATTGGTGTTGATGTTTGATAACCACGCCCTTATCCAAGTGCCAAAAGATCCTTGCAGGTCTGTGATGTAGTGGCGGCTTGGACGAAGCTAACCACTGTCGCCGCGGGTCTGTTTAAACCCTAGACGGGTTGTTATCTTTGGGACGAGAGATCTTTCTAAGTAAAACAAGCGATAGTATTGATTCACATATCAGATTTATTGGTTTTCTAACATTATAACACTACTCGGTTAATGACTTAAACTAATTCATTTAGCGATTATTACTTAAGTAGGTACTTCATACGATTAAGCTTACATCGCTACGGCCCAGCTCAGCGGTTCGACCACGGGGATTACCCTTGGCTGCCGTTACATTTATCTATCTAGGGGACTCGATCCCAGCGGTCCACGACCACACGCGTGTCTACTTCCCCTAGGACAAGCACAACGGAAGGACTAATTTTGGAGTATTCAGAGTCGCGGTATCCCGACAGAACTTTACCGGAAGGGTCTACAGAACGGGGATCAACGGGCGCGTATTGAGGGTTAGCGTGGTGCTACGTCCTATCCCTCCTTAGCCCCAGGGCCTATTCCGGTTAGATCCTTACCATCTTTAGTCGGTATTCTAATTACATCTAGTCCCCCCCCCCACCCTAAGCCTAGCTGTCGTCTCGGCGTCCCCAAGCCGACAGTCAGGGTACCTGGATTAGCCATTTCCTCCGGGACCACCAGTTCCTAGCCCAGTTTTATCCCTGACCTACCCCTGTCTAGTCCCCACCTAAGCCCAACCGTCTTCTCGGCAACCCCTAAGCCGACAGTTGGGATACCTGGTTAAACCCCTTCCTCCGGGATCACCAGTACCTCGTCGTCTCGGCAACCCCGAGCCCACGGAAACTATTTACTCAAAAGCCGGATGCTAACCTAAAGCCGGTACCTTTAGAACTGACTTCACATTCTGCTCGTGAGCCTCTTGAGGAAACGGATGGCTCTTGTCGTCGCCGCGATGCAGGATCGGCCGTGCCATAACTTAGAAGATTGATCGTGCCATAACTTTACTTTAAATCGGTACTTTACTATGTGAAAGTTTAATCTAGTAAACGGAAAATCTAACTATAAAATGTACCAACGAATAAAAAAATTAACGTAATTCATTATTTAAAACTTGACTAATATACTCCTCTGTATACGGTCTCGACGGTAACGTCTTCGGCTCCAGGTCATCACGGCTCTTATTCTTATGTCGTTGGATTCCCTATCTAAGCCGCGAACTTGGACCATTTCACAAGCGCGATGTAGAACTCGGTGCCTATGTCGCGGTACAAGTGAGAATATTCTGTATTCTTGTAAGTTTTCCGTTTTCCCTAACACTGAAAGGACTGTTACCCATGTTTAACGTCCCACCATCCTGACTCGATATCCCTTACCATATCAACGTAATTTATACAATTATAATACATTTATCTTTTGTGTAAACACTGTCAACGGAAAATATGGGGTAGCTCTCTTTAACCCTTTTTTAATTGAAATTTTTTTCTTTTTTTCCCTTGATACTTCCACTTGGTTTTTTTTTCCATATAAAATTTCTGTTTTACATTACCAATATTTCCTTTTTTTTTTTTTTTTTTTTTTAATTTTAGACTATCCAGGCATTTGACCGCTATCTCACCTGGTGGTAAGTGACGATGCGGTCGAAGATGGAGCATGCCTGTCTAGGAACAGCCTATTCACTCTAGCCTTGAAGGCGTCCAGATTATAGTGATCAGGGAACACACTCGCAGGCAACGCGTTCCATTCCTTAGCCGTTCGCATTATAAAGGTTGAACCAAAGCGGCTCGTGCGGGCAGCTGGAAGATCCACGACATAAGGATGAAGCGCTCGCCCGGATCGCGTTTCCCGATGGCGGAAAGGGGCCGGCGGAATGAGGTCGTGCAACTGCTTCGCACACTCTCCGAAATGCAACCTATCCTGGGCTAATGTACATACAAGTCATATTACGGTTTAGTAGATATCTAGTTACGATATTTGCATGTATGAGTTAATTTGTAATTTAAAAACAAAATCCGTTATTCGATTTTCCCGCGCTTCCCCTATTCCTGACTTTAGTTTCTAGGTGACCTCTGGTGTATTATTTTCGTTCCTGATGACCTTTCAATTGTCGATTTTCGGGTATTATGACATTGTGACATAATTTTCCATATGCCTGCAACTTGCCGTGTTTTTTCTTGATATTTTGGACTGCAAATACTAGCGAATCTCAGGGTTATTCATGGTTACGTTGTGATTTTTTGTATCTCTTTTGAGCTACCCATACATTTATTCGCCTATTAACTAGGTTAACAGGTATACTTTGTTATTATTTTGTTATATACTTTTATTACACATATGCGGGTACTTGTAAAACTTTTTTGCCTTGCATTCGTTGCGTATTAAACATGGCGACGTGTTATCGGCGATGCTTAGGTTCGACGTTTGTTATCACTGCTATCTGGGTTGCGCCCTGTAGGATTTTACTTTGCCTTATGTAATACTTACGGTTATGAGGACTCCTGTTTAAACGTTGTTTTCAACACGTTGACACTTTTATTCTTAATTTTTCCACCTTTATTAGTTTATTATGGGCATCTTTAGATCTGGCCCTTCAGGCTCTGATTGTCAATCATTATTTCCTGGAAAATATGTTAATTCTGTATTTGATGTAACTACGTTTTTACTAATGTGTTTAATTTAAATTGAATATAATAGAATATAAGGTTTTGCTTTGACTTGTGTTAGTACTTACGGTTATTAGGACTTTTAGACACATTTTTGTGTAGCATGTTGATGCTTTTTATTTCCAATTTGTCATATTTGTCACTTTTTATGGGTATCTTTGGATTTGGCCCTTCAGGCTCTGATTGTCCATAATTCCTCCCTGGAAAATTAAGTTTATTCTGTATATCAGACTATGTTGATTACTACGTTCTATTAATGTTTTGATTATAATAGATTTTGGGGAATGTTCTTTTGATATATAGACACCCAAATGATAAAAGTAATGATGGTTTCCGAATGAAAAGCAGGGGGCAATGGCGTGTGTCTGGATTCTTACCTTCGTAACTTCTTGTTTTTTAAATATTATGGATCCGGACGGGCCCCAATGCTTCGGAAGGTTGTTTATTTCGATAGGGTTTGATTTATATATAGTTTCCAATACGAATTATACACATAAACCCGCATTTTTATTGGGAGCGGGTCCTTTCTGTTATTTTACTCTTGTCATGTCATTTGATGACAAGTGGGAAATTTTTAATAGTCAAAGGAGATTTTAATCTTTTTTGTGCCTCTCTTATTCTAGATAACTGCTGGATCCAATTCCTCATCAGGTCGGCATGAATTATATTCTTGGCTGTCGAACACCAGACCGTCCGAAAATTAATATGGACCATTTCGGGAACTGGCTGGTTGACTATGACTACTGGCCAACAAGATATTATCTTCCTTTGTGCCAAATGGTTCTAGAAGGTATTTAAACGAGGACCCGGGCCTTCAATAGAGAATGCAGAGGGATTTGGAGTTTGTTTTCCCAGCCTTCGGCCTTGGAGGTGAATAGATTATAACGTGATGTTACTATGAGATAATAAATCGCCAAAAGTTATTATGTGTGCAGTATAAATCTAAAGTATATGCTACGAAGCATCAAATTCTATCTCCGAAGACCCAGTTCTAAGAATATGCACCTAGTCGCATGAACCAACTCCTATAAGAATCCCAAGCTGACGTAGTCGCTCAACCAGTTCGCAAACCGGTACTTTCGGTCTGCGTTGAAAAGTGAAATAAGTGTTCCAGCCCGGACAGAAGGTTATGTGGACAAACTCTTTTTTATAACGTTTGTGCTTTTGTAGATTATTTTGATAAATTCCTTGTTTTAGATAGATTACAGATGGACTGAATACAATACCCACTACCCTGATTCTTTTGTTTTCTTTGCTCAAGGGGTCGGCTACCGACCTCCAATTAATCTCTCATAAAAATAGCTTGCTACTGACCTCTAACAGAGCATTCCTTATTTTACAACTGAACCTGACCCACTGCAAGGCAGTTCGTTACGTTACAGCCCTCTGTAGGCGATATTATGAACTGTCCTAGTTTGCCGGTTATCGACACTCATCATTTATACTGTTTATGTCAAACTTGTTGTTGAATGTAGACTAAATATCGGTGACACTTGTTCGTTGTACTACGGATGATGTTCGTAAGATGTCCGTTGTTTCATTATGGTGTTATTGTGCGGAGAGACTCTTATGTTTTTGACGCTAGTGTGGCATTGTATCCGTTTCCGTGATCGGTTGGATCCATCTTGTAGGGGATGGAGACGTTGCTTTGATTGTGTTATTGTAGTTTTTACGCTATTTTCGGGATTATCATGTTCCACGGGCGCGTAATAGGCCCGCGTTGTTTTCTAGCACCTCCTCCTATGTATTTTTCCTTCGTGGAGAAATATGGAGACAGCCTGTCAGTATGCGAACTATGCCATCGTCGCCGTACCTATGAATTACGTCTTTGTTTGTTCTCTGGTGGCCAATTGTGACGTATGGTTTGAACCTGGATATTACATTGGTTCCCGTGTTAGGTTGCTGCACTGGAGTAATTCGTATGCCGTGTCGTACTGTGTTGTCATGTCACTCTTGTGGTATCGTGTTCGTTGTCGTTAGTGTTATTTGCATTTCCTATGATATGTTCGTCGTCCAATACACCTTGTTTCCACGGTTCTAGGCAAGATTAGATGGTGTTATTATACTATGGTCGGTAGTAGCGCCTGTTGATTTTGTGCTGGCAAATGCATTTTTTTTATGTTTTCATTCTTAAAATCGCTGTAGGCGTTCCGATCGCGCAACCAAGTTATGTTTGCTGTTGTGTTTTGCGGTTTAGGAGGGCTTGTCCTCCTTTGTAATATTGCAGACCACGTTTAAGAGTTTGTATTTCGTGGTTGCGTTGCGGTCTTCGGTGTTGATTCGTGGCGTACGCTATGACTCAGTGGTTGAGTTGGTTGGTAGTCTAGCTCGCAATGCAGGTTCAAATTTAATTTCACTTTTTTTTTAATTAAATTCTTGTGGTTCTACGGTTAAGAGATACGGTTGGCTTGCTGGGCCTTTTGGTTTGATTTCGGGTCAAAAAAAATGTTTACCCCGGATGCTTACGGACGGTAGGTACGGAATGAAGTATTTTTATGGACGGTTTAGTTTTATAGTATTGTGTTTCTGCCGGTGAGTAAGGTTTCCAGAGCTCCATGGGGGGGAATTTGGGGAACCGTGGCTTTGGCAGTGGAGGGGCATTTGCCTTTCTGCTGGCAGAGCAACGTGTTATCGCAAAGTGGGCATCGCATTGGCGATACTGTTGGTGTTGCTGATGTCTATAGGCAGTGGTGACCACTTTCCATCAGGTGGCCCGCTTGCCTGTTTGCCTACCGTACAATATTTAAAAAAAAAAAGTTAATTTTCGTTACTTTACACATTTTATTGTGGATGGTGTTTTCGACACCTCTCACATTCCCTTACATATTCCGCAACATCGCGGTACATCCCTGGTCAGTAATATTCCTGCGCCAGCTTCTGTAGCGTCTTTGAGGTTCCTTGATGTTGTGTGAATCGGTCAACATGAAATTGTTGAAGAATACCTATTCTTTCTTCAACCGGTATGCATTCACTAACATCCAACAATAACATCCACTCAGTTTCGGATAGTATATTAATTTTATACGACGGTGTTATTATTTTTCAGAACAATCTACCCTCATTTATGCGGTAATTGCTGTTTGCTTGCGGATCTTCCTTTATCTTATCGCGAAGTCGTTTGTACCACTCGGTTGGTTTGTTTACGCGATTTATCGTGTTACTGCGGCTCGGAGAACTGTGTGAGCTACTTGATTGCTTCACCTGTTCATTTTGTACGGAATTTATCTTCGGGTGCTTCGGGTTCGGAAAACTGTGTAGATTGTATAATTTTTCCACAGGTCTAATATCAATCTTCGGTTTCGGCGTGGACGGAGAACTGCGTAGGTATCTTGTTTTCCCTACATGTTCGGATATATTTATCATTTTCGGCGGTTTCGAGAAACGATGTGGTTTTCCCGAGTTTTGTACATGTTCGTTGCGGTTTTTAACTTTCGGACGGATTATAGAACTGGGTGGGTTTTTCTGCTTTTCCACATGTTTGATTTCCTTGATTAGTTTCGGCGACTTCGGAGTCTTAAGGTTCCGTGGGCGAATGTTTTTGTTCGCGGGTTCCGTACGGTTCACGCGGATTTGGGAACTGAGTGCGGTTTTTGGGTTTCCCCCAGGTACACTATTACTCGTAGGTTTCAGTGGTCTTTTAGGGTTCCATAGACAACTTTCTTTTGTTACGGGTTCGGTATGCTTCGATTCGGCATCGACTGGTTTTCTGGCTGTTGTCGCCTAGCTCCAGGTTTTATCCACTCTATGGTGAAGCTGGTTTTTCGTAATAAGTCTATGCCTATAATTACTCTCTTTGCTTGCGGTAAATAGTCGATATGATGTTCTAATTTGGTGTTGTTTAGTTCTATGTCAACTTTTATGGTTTTTCCTGTTTTTGTCTCGGACTGGTCTGCTAATAAGACGGTCTTCTTGTCGGTAGGTACGATTTTCGGCATGGCTATGTTCGACAGAACTGCTTCGTTAGTATAGGAATTAGTGGACCCCGTATCCACCAGTGCGGAGTACGTTTGCCCCTCTATTTTTATCGACGTGAAAATGCGGATGTCCTTGTGGCTAACTTGTTCGCTGGTGTTAGCTTCCGGCTTCTGATAATTAATATGAGACACCCTCTTGTCTCGGCAACAGTTTTTCCAATCTTTGCCCATAATACCGCCATTGGAGAGGTAGGGCATAGCGGGGTATCCCGTTCGAATAGGAGCCGCCCGACTGGGGAAGTACCTCCACCTTACAGAATACCGCAGCTAAACAACACTCTTTTAAATAGTATTGTGTTTCTGCCGGTGAGTAAGGTTTCCAGTGCTCCATGGGGTGGGGACTTAGGGAACCGTGGCTTTGGCAGTGGAGGGGCATGCCTTTTTGCTGCCAGAGCAACGTGTTATAGAGGTGGGCAACGCATTAGCGATACTCTTGGTTTTGCTAATGTCTATAGGCAGTGGTGACATCTTTCCATCAGGTGGCCCGCTTGCCTGTTTGCCTACCGTATGACATAAAAAAATTGGAACAAAATAAAATTATTTTTGATCTGCACTCCCTTAAAGAGTGACCTCGTTTCCCGCAGTTCCAACAGCACACCTTAGCGTCGTAGTCCGGACATACTCGCGCTCCCGGTTGGTGCGTTGACTGCTGACCCGTATCCACTCTATTCGTTGCGGACATACTTGTTTGTTTACTTCTTCGGTACTCTTCATCAGGGATATCTTCGTAGCTCTTTGCTAATGTAATTAGCTCTTTTAAGTCCGTGAAATCTTTACGCTTTATGTAGAACCGGTATTTTGTGTTTAGATTTTCATAAATTCTTTCTAGTTTTTCGGATTGCGTCAATTTACCGTATCGTCGTATTAGAGTTTGAATATCGTTCAGATACTGGACAAACGGTTCGCTGTATGATTGTTTCCTATTTATTACTTTCTCTAGTAATTTATTATCATAACCTCTTGGGTAAAAATAAAATTTAAAATCATCAGTGAATTGTGTCCACGAGTCCCATTCGTCTTTGTTATTTTGGTACCATATACATGGGCTTCGCCGCGTAATAATTTCAGGAGGGCTAGAATTAGATTTTTCTCTGAGATTTCTATGGAACTAACTATCTCGTCTAGTCGTTCTAGAAAATCTACTGGGTCTCTTGTGGCGTCAAACGTCATCTCACATTCGGCTAGTATCCGGTTCAATTCATTGATTTCCAACATTGTGGGCGTTTGTAATTCGCGGGGCTTCTTCGAATTCTTGGTCTTCTTGTACTTGTTTCGCGGCGGGTAAGTTTCTTTTCCCGGTTTTTGATTCACATATCAGATAAATTGGTTTTCTAACATAATAACACTACTCGGTTAATGACTTACACTAATTCATTTAGTGATTATCACTTAAGTACCTTACACGATTAAGCTTACATCTCTACGGCCTAGCTCACCACGGGAATTACCCTTGGCCGCCGTTACATTTAACTATCTAGGGGACTCGATCTCAACGGTCCACGACCACAAGCGTATCTACTTTCCCCAGGACAAGCTCAATGGAACGGACTAATTTCGGAGTATTCAGAGTCGCGGTATTCCGACAGAACTTTACTGGAGGGGTCTACAGAACGGGGATTAACGGGCGCGGATTGAGGGTTAGCGCGGTGCTACGTCCTATCCATATTCCAGATGGATCCTAACCTATCTTTAGTCGGTATCCTAATTACATCTAGTTTGCTCCCCCCCCCCCCCCCAAGCCTAGCTGTCGCCAACAGGCGGGGTTGGATTAGCCCCTTCCTCCGGGACCACCAGTTCCTAGCCCAGTTTTATCCCTGACCTACCCCCGTCTAGTCCGCGAACCGTCAGCAGTGTTTCTATTTTTCAATTCTCGTTTTTACTGTAACCGCTTTAAGTTCTCCGATTCTATATTTAGTTGCAATCTCCTGTACTTAAAACCCGCCAATGCGCTGCGACCCGGCACGTCACTGATGTGCTAAGTACGCATTTTGCGCAGCGATGCGGCCCGCTTCACCCCGCTGCCACCCGACATAATGTGCGCGTTCCTTTAGAGTGTTTGATAATTATTTATTATATTTGTTAGTAATTTGATGTGTTAATATAACGGCCAAGACCTGCAAAAATTATTCTCCATTAAAAAGAAAATTTAAAAATAAATTTTATATTGTAGTGTCAGCTTCTACCCCGTGAGGTCTGTCATACCACTATACTTTTATTGTTTATTTTTGTTTGTTATTGTTCAATTTCGGTTAGTTTAGATTCAACAACTAAAATTGAAACAGGCTTTCAGAAAACACGTATGCGAACATGCATTTTGTGTCAAATTCGAGTTTGCGTACGTATCTTTTACAAAACACTCAAAGTACACAAAGAAATAATACCTATGTAAAGTAAAATTTCAGTTTTTTTTTTCATATTACGGTGAAATTGGCGCAATGAAACGTCAGTAGAACTGCTATAAAAAAGAGTATAGAAAAAATTAGGGCGCAACTATCTATGCAAACTTGTCAAAATCACGTAAACCCCACGTTAAGATAATGTAGCACCTTTTAACAATATTTTTTTATCGAAATTTATTTTATTTCTAATAATTTATTTCATTTCTACTCTTTTTGTGGCATTGTTTATAATTTTTATAAGCGTCTCTCCAAATCCGATTATTTTTAGGGTAGACAACATTTTAAAATAAATCGATTTTGCCTGTTAATCGGTTTATCGTTGCTTACCGATATTGTGTGCTACCTACATCCGCAGATTTGTATAAAAGGCGTCAGCCGAGTTTTAGAGCAAGCTTTGTCCACAGACGTCGACGAGAACGCAGTGAACGCGATCGTGGGCTCTCTCGAAAATCAGTTAGTTACGTCCGTTTATTCTGTTTTATCACATAATAACATTGTAAGTGCAATTCCAAGTCAACTCAGTAATATTACATCAACTGGAAATTGGTTTAGTTGTGTGCAGAAATACAACATTAATCGAATCATTGGCGGAATAGAAAGTGAATTTTTTTTTGTTTCAAGTATTGCGTCTAATCCTACATATAATAATGTGCAAGCTCCCATGCAGTCAGTTCTGTCACAGAATTTGACCGGAGCTATCTCCAACTCAAACGAATTAAAAGTGATATATTCCCAGACTCCTCATAATTTAGCTAACCCCGCTAACCGTGTGGCATTTCCTACTCAGCCTTTGTCAAACAGCTGCATCGGGTTGACCTCGCACAATCAAATTGTAGTTCCCCAAGGCGCAAACAAAATAATTACCATGCAACCACCACCCGTCATCAAGCAAGGTACACCAGCAGGTCAAGTGGGGATGCAGCCACGTATGGTCACTGTACCTATGACTGTTAACTCAACTATGCCTACATCTATACCTAATGGCATGACCTTGAACAAGTATGATGGGCAGAATGTGGTTGTAACCACTCAAAATTTGGGCACAGCTCAACAAACATTGATACCAAATGTGCAGATATTGAATAGGAGGCCTGGAGCTCCAACTGCCCAGAAAACTGTTGCAACTGTTTCTCCAAGAGTGGTTATTGGAAAACCTCAAGTTGTAGGAACTAGAACAGCAGCGCCTGGGGTAAGTTGCTTATAATATTTTTTCGCACTGTATGTTATGTCACTGCCATAAAATACCATACAGCAATATGCTAAACACTTGTAAATACACATTTTAGGTGCCTATATTTAGATTGTTTATCACATTTCACACCACAAATTAGTTAGAAAATGTGTAATAAAAAAGTATTCACTACAAAACATGGGTAGTGAGACCATTTTAAACACAGCCATTTGTATTATTTATGTTCCATTGTGAATAATTTTATTGTTTACACAGTCATTTCTAGTCAAGTACTCACAGATAACCCAGCAATAATTCGTTTGTAGCACAGTAAATATTATCAATCTATACTAATATTATAAAGAGCAAATGTTTGATTTTTTGTTTGTTTGTTTGTATTGAATAGGCTTCGAAACTACTGGACCGATTTCAAAAATTCTTTCACCGTTGGGAAGCTACACTATCCCCGGGTGACATAGGTTATATTATATTTTCTAAAAAATTACGGATCATTAATAAAACTCCAATAATGTAACCCAAGGTGTTAAAAATACCCAAGAAATTTCTTACATCACGTGTGCTGCAAAAACTATTGATGATAGAACAAAATAATGTACTACAACTTTGCACAACACATCATTATCTACAAAAAGTGTCGCGACAGTATATGCCTAACTATTATAGTTATGTCACAACAAGTCTTCTTTTATTTTCAAAATTTAGTTGAAATGCCGCCGCTATAAAACGCTCTTTATTTGTACCTTGGTATAAATCATTATCAAAATCAATTACTTCATATTTACGACTACTTCAATACCTTTATATAACTTTAGAATTATACAATTCAGACATTCCATTCGAAAGATATCACGAGTTTAAAAATGTAAATATTAGAAAAAAGTCACGTGTTCGCCGCTCAGTCCGCTCGGCTATCTAGGCAGCACGGGGTACGGGAGGGGAGTCAATGTCAAGAAATAAAGTGCCGCGCGGCACACTCGCGCGGTTGGCTCCTTACGCAGCGGTCGTGTGTAACCCGTGTACCCGTAGTGGTACCCGTGCAAAGCCGGGGCGGGCCGCTAGTGATTCAATATATTTTAAACGTTTGTGGTGTGGAACTCATTTACATATTGAAGTAAAATCCGTCTGTCATAGATTTTATTTTGTTGTAAATATATTAGAATATAGGCCTCAAAAATGGAATACTGTCAATCAAAATTAAATTCATAAATGTACCAGTGAGTTTGATGGTAAAAATGCCATAATACACTATATAATTTCATGTTTGTTATTTATTTTGTCCACGATTATTTATGTTGCATGTTGCATGTTGAAATATTAACAAAGATCACATTTAAATAATGAATATGCCTACTAATGTGGCGTAATTAGACAACATCTATTCAGGGCTTAACTCATGATGTAAAACTATATACTATTTTTATGTTATGATTTCATAAAATGTGTTCCATTTAAAAACTTTAATGCTTCATTAGGGAAATACCAAACTTGTGGTGATTTTGTGTCAAGTCTTTTACACAGAATTGTAATTCTGTTGAATTTTCTTAATATTTTTCATTGTAAATACTGACTTAAACAGCAACAACATAGTTAAATATGAACATTTTTTAAGCCAAATTTTAAAAAACAGAATATGTATGAAAGATTTTATAAAATATGAGATTTTCATGATAAAGTTACGTAATGTATGTATGTAACAAAGTATCATCATTTTTTAATAAAAAGGCAATAATTAAAATATCCATGCAAAGCTAACGGGACACAAAGACAACGAAGATAAGCTTGCTTTGAAACACACTTATATCTGAATTATATATAAAGTGCTATGCACTTTACACATTTCACTGCCATTTTTAATTGTTTTTATTGTCCACTAAATATATAAATATCTAACAAATGACCTGCTTTAGATTCATTCCAAATAATTAAATAATTCATTTTGCATTATATTTTAAAAAGAGTACCAAGAAATTTCTACAATATAAATGGCTATTCAGTAGAATTCAAATGTGGCGTTCATTTTTAGATAACGCTGCAAACTCTTCAGAGTCTCCAATCTGGGCACCAGGGTCATTTGTTGTTAAAGACTGAAAATGGTCAGTACCAGCTGCTGAGGGTGGGCCCTGCGCCGACGGCTGGCACTCTCACGGCGCCCCAGGGTCAGACCATCCGGCTGTCGACAGTGCCGGCAGTAAGTAGGCACTCCGCCACGCCGCTACTCACTCATCCTGAACCTGGTCAACGGTTTACCAAGAAATGTCGGCAAGCCATTGTAAATGTAAGAGCAACATTTTCATTTTGTTTTATCCAGTTTCAATTGTTTAAATTTAATCATGCATGCAGAAACATGGTGATGGTGCATGTGGCAAAGTAAGTTTGACTCGGGACTCAATCCCACATCATTGTGAGAATATTAACGCTAGGTAGTTTTAATCCTACAATTTGTTTTAATGGCTAATACCTATTTGATTAACTGATGTAATATCAAATTAATTACATTAAGGCACCCATAACATTTCTTTTATAATTTTCTCTTTAATGTTATGTATTTATGTTTTTATTTAATATTATATGTAATATGAAAGTATTCCCATATTTGGTATGTCACTGTAATCATGCATGCACGGCACGCTTTGTAGTTATCTAGGATGTATTTGAGTATCGCGAACCTCCCGCCGCTGACCCCGCTGGCGCCCCTCAGCATCGCCCCCTCAGCATCCGTCACGCCGCCGCCCCAGGCTCCTACTGTCACAACACGGGTACTGCACACTACACTTACAATAAATAATAATAAAAAATATAAATCTATTGTATTTTTCATTTGATATGATTAATATTTAATGAAAGAAAAATAAATGACAACTTATGTCCTTTTCAGAAACCTTCGGATAATACAAAGGAAAAGTGTAGAAACTTTTTAGCTAATATCCTGGACCTATCCAGCAAAGAGCCAAAGTCAGTAGAAAGAAATGTTAGAAACTTGATTCAAGAACTGATAGATGCTCAAGTTGAACCTGAAGAGTTTTGTGACAGACTAAAGCGTTGGCTGAATGCCAGTATACAACCATGCTTTATAGGTTTCTTGAAGGTTTGTTTTTTCTCAATGTTATTGTAAGTGTTCAACCATAAATACAAATTTAATTGATGTGTAAGATTAACATAACATCTGGATTTTTTAGAAAAGTCTGCCTTTACTTAGACAATCACTTGTGCTAAAAGAGCTAGTGATTGAGGGAATAAACCCTACAGCGCCTCATATTGCTTTCTCGAATATACCTGCGCCCATGCAACCCGTCATGACCAATTCTAACATACAGTTGGTAAGTATTGATTTTACATTATTTCTGTATTCTTGTGAATCAGGTATTTATAAATGCTATAAAATAGTATGTGTAACTAACTTTCAAAGAATAAAATCATGCAATAATCAATGTTAGTAGGTTGTTATATTAGACGGGACTTGGACGCGACGTACTTTATGATTTATTTTCCCGACGAGAGTCGTCTCGTGACCACGGTGGGTGTAACCCTACCGAAACGTCGGGAAAACAAATCATAAAGTACGTCGCGTCCAAGTCCCGTCTAATATAATAATATGTGTAAAGAACGCGAGTTTAGTTTGAAAAAAATCTCAGTAGGTTGTTTAGTGCCTACAAATCCACAAGTTTTCCTTATTCATTTAGTAAAGCTCAGTTTCATTCGTTCTACAATATTTGCGAAGCGGGGACTTTGAATACATATGTACTGATGTATGTTTTTATACATAAATTGTTCACGGAGTATTAGTTTCATATATTACAGAAGATAGTTAAGCAAAATAGAATATTTGATAAATAAAGTCTGCTTTGTGGTGAACCGTGAGGTCACTCCAGCTCATGAGCATGTCAACTATTGTTAGGGACTAGAGCAATTAGGGCGATGAGGGGTGGTAGCGTAAGAGTTAAATAACGCTTTGTGGTGTTGGCGTTGCCCTCGGAGGAGGAGGGTGCGAATCGAGCGCTCACCCTCATGCCGCCGCTCGGGCTCCCCGCCGCGCTCTCGGCCGCACTCGTGCCCTCGCCAAAATCACTAAACGTTGTAACGATGCAGCACAACGCCACTGGACAGGTTTGTCCGAGATGACACATTACAACTATTAAACTATTAACTATTTAATGCTCATACTGACCACATTGTAACTAAGGCATATAAAAAGCTTGGATTAATTCTACGCCTAGGAAAACCATTTAAGCGTACAAAAACCTTAAAGACGCTCTACTTTTCCTATGTCCGAAGTCATTTGGAATTTGGAAGCGCAATTTGGAGTCCACAATACACCGTCCATAAAGCCAGAATAGAAAAAGTACAAATTATTTTTTAAAGTCATTAGATTATCGGACAGACCACAATTTTACAGATTATGGAACAAGTGCAATTAGACATAGATTTAAGTCCCTAGAAACTAGACGTATTTACTTAGATGCCATATTTCTTTATAGTATAGATTATATGTAATATGAAAGTATTCCCATATTTGGTTTGTCACTGTAATCATGCATGCACGGCACGCTTTGTAGTTATCTAGGATGTATTTGAGTATGTATGTGGTTGTGCAGCACCCTGGTGTGCCGACGGTATCGACGAGCATGGCGGCGCCCGCGCCCATCGCGAACCTCCCGCCGCTGGCCCCCCTCAGCATCGACCCCTCAGCATCCGTCACGCCGCCGCCCCAGGCTCCTACTGTCACAACACAGGTACTGCAGACTACATATACAATAAATAACAATAAAAAATAAAAATCTATTGTATTTTTCATTTGATATGATTAATATTGAATAAAAGAAAAATAACTGACAACTTATGTCCTTTTCAGAAACCTTCGGATAATACAAAGGAAAAGTGTAGAAACTTTTTAGCTAATCTCCTGGACCTATCCAGCAAAGGGCCAAAGTCAGTAGAAGGAAATGTTAGAAACTTGATTCAAGAACTGATAGATGCTCAAGTTGAACCTGAAGAGTTTTGTGACAGACTAGAGCGTTTGCTGAATGCCAGTCCACAACCATGCCTTATAGGTTTCTTGAAGGTTTTTTTTTCTCAATGTTATTGTAAATGTTCAACCATAAATACAAATTTAATTCATGTGTAAGATTAACATAACGTATTGTTTTTTTAGAAAAGTCTGCCTTTATTTAGACGATCACTTGTGCTAAAAGAGCTAGTGATTGAGGGAATAAACCCTCCAGCGCCTCATATTGCTTTCTCGAATATACCTGCGCCCATGCAACCCGTCATGACCAATTCTAACATACAGTTGGTAAGTATTGATTTTACATTATTTCTGTGTTCTAGTGAATCAGGTATTTATAAATCCTATGAAATTGTATGTGTAACTAACTTTCAAAGAATACAATGTAACTAATCATACAATAATCAATGCTAGTAGGTTGTTTAGTGCCTACAATTTCACAAGTTTTCCTTATTCGTTTAGTAAAGCTTAGTTTCATTAGTTCTAGAATATTTGCGCGGCGGGGACTTTGAATATATATGTACTGATGTATGTTTTTATACATAAATTGTTCACGGAGTATTAGCTTCATATATCACAGAAGAATATTTGATAAATAAAGTCTGCTTTGTGGTGAACCGTGAGGTCACTCCAGCTCTTGAGCATATCAACTATTGTTAGGGACTAGAGCTTTTAGGGCTATGAGGGATGGTAGCGTAAGAGTTAAATAACGCTTGGTGGTGTTGGCGTTGCCCTCGGGAGGAGGAGGGTGCGAATCGAGCGCTCACGACCCTCATGCCGCCGCTCGGGCTCCCCGCCGCGCTCTCGGCCGCACTCGTGCCCTCGCCAAAATCACTAGGTAAACGTTGTAACGATGCAGCACAACGCCACTGGACAGGTTTGTCCGAGATGACACATTACAACTATTAAAATATTAACTATTTACACTATTTATTTAAACTATACACAAAATTCAAAATTTATTTATTGATTAGGACATTAAATATCTCTTTCAATCGTCAAAAAAGAGGGGGATAGGAAAGTAGGAAGGAAGCACACAGTGACATGCTGGCCGCCCCATGGCAGCTGCAAACTTACCCCACGCCAGTTTCGACCGGACCGTGCCCGACAATGCCAGGCAAAGCCGGACCGCGCACATTGTAACTAAGTCATATCAAAAGCTTGGATTAATTCTACGCCTAGGAAAACCATTTAAGCGTACAAAAACTTTAAAGACGCTCTGCTTTTCCTATGTCCGAAGTCATTTGGAATTTGGAAGCGCAATTTGGAGTCCACAATACACCGTCCATAAAGCCAGAATAGAAAAAGTACAAAATAAATTTTTAAAGTCATTACATTATCGGACAGGCCACAATTTTAGAGATTATGGAACAAGTGCAATTAGACATAGATTGAAGTCCCTAGAAACTAGACGTATTTACTTAGATGCCATATTTCTGTATACAATTATAAACAATTTAGTTAATTCCGAATCGTTATTGAATAAAATTACATTAAGGATACCTCGACCTTCCTCACGTACTATTGCTACTTTTCATATCCCACCCTTTCGAACAAAAAATGCAAAAAATACTATTTTAAGACGTTCTTGGTATTATTATAATAAATGTTTAAGCAGTGTCGACATTTTCGCGGCGGGTATATCTATTTATAGAAAGAGAGTATACGAATTGTTGTTATAAGCAAACATCTTGAATAGCACAAGCAGCCGGCGCCTAAACATGATTTTGTTGGGTACTATTGCTCAGATTAATATGTTCATTGTTAATCATTTTATTAAATTCAATATTTCTTGCACTGTGTATTGTAAGATCGATGATAAAAGTAAAACATTGTATGTGAATTATGGAACTGTAAGTCTGTTGATATGTTTTGTTTATGTGTAATACTTGTGTAAGACTGTTTGTTTTCCTCAATAAATAAATAAATAAACTATTTGTGGCTTCAGTTTGCTTCGGTTTTGGTATGGATCATGCACTAAACGAATCGTTTTATTTTTTGTTCTTTTTCGTATTCGAAGTTTAGCACGATATAATACCAAGCCCTCACAGGAGACCTGAATGATTTTATCGTTGTTATAAATATGTTAATGTAGCTGTTATAAATGAATTGAAAGCTACCTAATAGTATATTATTTAAGCGTAATGTTTTAGGTGTTAGTTGTAGAGTACATTTATTTATCTTTCTATAGGTAATTCCGACAGTTCGACCCAAAATTAAGTGCACTTTTCGATGCGACCCGATCTGTATGTTCTTATAACTTAAAGATTATTATTACACAAAAAAGCAGTTTCAAGGTTTAAACTTTTAGTATTGAGAAATGTCGAAACTAAAAAAGCTTATGCACAAGCTAAGCATGATGTAAAGATATCTTAGGTGTAGAAATTAGGTACCTACTCCTTGTCTTGTTGTTGTTCATGGTCTTTGTCCACTACAATGTATCATACCGTTATAGGTGTGCAATAATAGCACAGGATCAACCAAGTACTTAATCTTTTCTTTATTTTATTTTGGTGTTGAATGGTGGATGTGTAGTCGTAGTTGTTTAGTGTAATGAACCTATACTGTCCTTCGTAGTCAATGCTAGGCTTCCATAGTAATTCTAAATATCAAAATTGTAGAAGTAAGAAATAAAACGTTTGTTATATGAAACATGTTAGCACTTTCGTTGCTACCGACCCAACATTTGGGTTTCAATTATTTTACGAAAAGCAGAAAAAACCTTGACCTAAAAGTATAGTTCTTTAGTTTGGTCTTTTGGTTTCGCGATAAGCGTACAATAAAACAGGACATAATATTTTTGTATCATTATTTTCTATTCCACTACCAAATTAGTGCAATGTCGAAGAAATATTATTTGCATCGATGAATGTCAACTCTTATTCTTTTCTATTTCAATAGAATAAAATTATCAATAAATACTTCTTTTATGTAAAGCAAAAACGCGAAAAAAATATTTTATAAGATACGTTGTACCTAACATGAAGGAAATAATTTAAATATTGAAAAGCAAAAATCAATCGGCGTAGGGCCGCGCACACGCGTCGCGCCTTGTATGTTAGCATCGCTTATGACTCTGACATTGTGGCTCGCAGTGAAAGTGTTAATATAGTAAAGTATTGTACTGAGGGACACTCAATTTTGACAATACCAAACTTACTTCTTAATTGAAATTCATTTTGCAGCAAAAACCAAGCACTGTACTACAAAACATTACAGTGCACACCAAACTGAATGATAAAAATGCTCCCTCGGCCGCGCTCTCCACAGTTCTAATTCCCGGCAAGTCACTTTTGAGAGACAAGGAGAAGAAATCATCAGCGCAGTTCCCGTCGCAACCCTTTGCGGACGATAAGATGGCCGGTGATGACGATATCAATGATGTCGCCGCCATGGGCGGCGTCAACCTGGCGGAGGAAACGCAGCGTATCCTCGGTTCCACAGAGATGATTGGAACGCAAATTAGGTACATATATATTCAGATATTTTATATCATTGTTGTTATATTCACAATCATATTGTCCATTGATTGTAACTTATAAAAACTAACCTTTTACAAATTACAGATCGTGCAAAGATGAGTATTTAGTGCCAATGAGCATAATGCAGGCAAGGCTGAATGCGGCCGCCGCAAAACACGAACTCGGCGAGCCTTCAGCAGAAGTATCGGGTCTACTAAGCCATGCAGTACATGAAAGATTAAAGAATTTAGTGGAAAAACTAGCAGTCGTCGCTCAACATAGGATTGATCTTATCATAAAGGTACATAGTGTTGTAACTATGAGTATGATATAAGACGTAAGAGTACATTGTAAAATATGTACATTGGCTTGATCAATATTTCATAACCTGATAACTTGGTTAGTGAATACAGCTTACGACTGTGACCTATTTCCATTTAAGTGCAATGCGAATTTTACCAGCTTAGTGACTAAGCAACTGAAATTTTTACCGGATATCACATTACCTACTGGCCCAAATAACGCAAATTAACCCTAAAAATAACAATAAGTATTTAACACTTTGTGTTGTCACTTCATGATGGAACTCCATTATTATGAATTATATCACTTTTTGTACACTAGTTCCACTTTATTATACAATTTTATTAAATTGCAACCGTTTTCGAATTACTTATCTTCAGGCAATTATTTTATATTTGAAATATACAATAGGTATTTTGCAAAGCGAAAATAAAAAAAAACATCTTGGCGTCGATATCCCGATTGTGCTCGCGCGCCCGAGGTCCGCCTAGACCATGATCCCGGATTTGGCTGATCAGGTAATTACAGCGGAGTGACTGCCATCTCGCCTTGCATCGCGACCGGAATCAGACCAGATTGGGTCATTGATCACACATTCAGTCGCCTGAATGTACAGGTTTCATCACGATTTCTACCCTCACCGTAGGAGCATCGCGCAGTTAGTGTTTATCTTATTAGATCAACTCAACTCAACTCTGAGTTTAACTCAGAAAAAAGGCCATTGGTAATAGTGACACTGTGAATCGAAGGCGGTAGGTACCTCGCTAGCGAGTCAGACCCGTTATTAGCCCACCATGTGTTCTGTGCGTCAGCATATTGCCTAAAAGTATCCATTCATAGGTACTGGTTCGGTTATAGTCTAAGAGCCCATGAGGGCCAGACCTTCCTATTGTCCGTAAGTATGAAAGTTTTTCCATGTGTGTCCCCAACACAGGTTAGAATGATCCCCACCCATGAAACCTGGATCGTGGTTCCTTTGGCAGGTAACAGGTAACAAAGGTGTATAAAATCTTATCTCCAATTTCTTAAGTTAGCAAGCTCAATTTTTTTGTATTTTATTCGTAACAGCATTAATACTCACGATGCTCATTGCCAGACACATAGTATGGTTACAACCCTCCGCCGGACACCCCTAAACTATAATTCTCTGTAATTATACTTACCTTATATTAGGAAAGCTGAATTTTATAAATGTTATTCAGAGAATTATTAAACTGAGTTATCTTAGTAGCCAGACAGTTTTTTGGGTTCTATAATCCTGCCAGACGCATAAAAAGTGTCTCATATGCAACAACTGGTGCGAGTGAGACAGAGCGCTCAGTTCATTGCAATGTTATGCTAAACATATACTATCGTTTATTCCAAATTGTTTAGTGATTTTTTTTTATAATTCATCAAGAAATTTAATAAAATAAAATTATTACAGACAGAATAATAAATTTTTTAATCTATAATCAGTAAATTTTTTCTAATATTCACATTTTTAAACTCGTGATATCTCTCGAATGGAATGTCTGAATTGCATAATTCAAAAAGTTATATAAAGGTATTGAAGCAGTCGTGAATATGAAGTAATTGATTTTGATAAGGATTAATAGCAAAGTACCAATAAATAGCGTTTTTTAGCGGCGGCATTTCAATTAAATTTTGAAAATAAAAGAACACATGCATACATGTGACATAACTATAATAGTTAGACATATACTGTCGTGACACTTTTTATATATAATGATGTGTTCTGCAAAGTCGTAGTACATTATTTTGTTCTATCATCAATAGTTTTCGCACCACACGCGATGTAAGGAATTTTTTGGGTATTTTTTTACACCTTGGGTTACATTATTGGAGTTTTATTAATGAACCGTAATTTTTTAGAAAATTACGCTCCCGCTCCGGCCATGTACCAATTGTCAAGCCAACCGCATGGCTGGCTGGTGGCAAGCAGTGGTTATTAGGTAGGAGGCTTTGGAAACAAACACCAGTTCATAATTAACACACCTATATTTCCATAAACATGGTTGTCAATCAACGTCAGTCTTCAACACATTTTTGTAATTGCTCATTAATTAGAATTTGGAAAAACACATCGTGCTGGCAGCACGGTCTAGTGGAGAGAGAGCGCAAAAAAGGTGTTGCTAGTTGAAAAAAAATTCAATTTCCTTCAACCGACACTACACACGAGTCGCTAGGTTGGTTTGAAGAGCATACACACGGACATGCAGCCTGACCGACCAATGTCCAACACTTCCCCTTATGCTCTACAAACCCGAAACACTACACAATAATTTCAGGTATGCCAGCAAATTTAGACTCTACATTTACTAACAAATGACTCTATTTCAGATTCTACAAATCTCAGACAAATGACTCTATATAATATTTCTGACGCTAAATTAAAAATAATATTATCCATCTCTACTTTTAGTCATAAATTATTACATAATTAACATTATCAAAACTTTCACAATAATTTATAACATGTCTATAAAACTTATTATTACACAGTGATAATATTCATGTATTTTATACATCTTTCATGCTTAACTCTGCCTAAAGGCTTAGTGAGTACGTCAGCTATCATATTTTCAGTTGACAAGTACTGAACTTTTGCAAAACCATTCCGTACCAAATCTTTTATGTAATGGTACCGCAAGTCAATGTGTTTGGTGCGTTTGTGACAATATTCCTTACACTCCAACAATTTATGCGCGCTTTTGTTATCATTATAAATTATTACATCAACATTTTTACAAGTTAATTCCAATAACAAATTTTTAATAAAAGATAAGTCTTTACAAACGTCTCCTATAGCCAAATACTCTGCTTCCGTACTTGAAAGCGCTACACATCTTTGTTTACGAGACTCCCAATGTATAGTATTCTTTCCCAGTTTAGTTACAAAGCCAGTGTATGACTTCCGGTCAATAAGATCATTGCCCCAATCTGCATCACAATAAGCGGACAAAGTTAAACTATTGTTCTTATAAAAACATAAGGAATAATTTAATGTCCCTGCTAAATATCTTAGAATACGTTTGGCGGCTAACCAGTGATCTTTACCATAGGCATGATTAAACTGACTTAACTGGCTACACACAAAAGCAATGTCTGGCCTGGTACATACTGATAAATACATCAAGCTACCCAGTAACTCTCTATATTGATAAATATCATCATCCAAACAAGATTCTGATTTTTCTAGTTTACAATTTAACATCATAGGTGTGTTTACACTTTTACAATCTGACATACCAAAGCGCTTTAACAATCTTTTTATATATTCAATTTGATCTAGTTTCAATAAACCCTTAGCTCTATCACGCGTAACATTCATACCAAGACAATTTGTTATATTGCCCAGGTTTTTTATATTGAAATCCTTTTTCAGCAGACTGATCAGCTTGTCAACACAAGTAGTATTGTTGCTAAAAATATAGAAATCATCTACAAATAACGCTATTATGGATAGGCCACCATCTGATCTATTGAAATACACACATGGTTCACACCTACTTTGGACATAGCCATTACTTGTCAATAACTCATTTACTCTAAGGTTCCATACTCGACTGGCTTGTTTAAGACCATACAAACTTTTTAATAATTGGCAAACTTTATTTTTGTCTTTAGTAAAACCCTCGGGTTGCTCCATAAAAATAAGTTCACTAAGATCACCATTTAGGAAAGCATTTGCCACGTCAATGTGATTTATGTCCATGCCAAGGTCATTCGCCAATGCAAATAGTATTCGCATGGTCGAATGTCTAACAACTGGCGAGAATGTGTCGCTATAATCCTCTCCTTTCCGCTGTGAAAAACCACGGGCGACTAGACGAGCCTTATACCTATCCTTCCCCGAAGATTGATCCTTAATCTTGTATACCCATTTGCATTTTACCACGTTTGCATTCTTGGGGCGGTCTACCAACTGCCAAACCTTATTGTCAATAAGAGCGTCGTGCTCTCTCCTCATAGCTGACTGCCATTCCTCTCTACTCTGTGATGCCATAGCCTCATGATAAGAACGAGGTTCAAACTCTCCATGTACAAAAAGAGATAAATCAACGTCGTAATCACAATACCTCGTGGGCATGTTGCCCCTTGTGCTCCTGATAGGACGTGATCGCGGCTCTAAGACGGGAGATACCTCGACATCAGCGTCACTATCGCTGCATGACTGAAACTGGTAGTCAGCAGGGCTGCTAGCCTGCGACTCCAACACCAAGCTTTCACTGGTGTTATTCCTTGAAGTTTCAGTAGCTGTGGATTTCACCTGATTACTGGGGGCCTCAACCCCAGGACAGGTGTCCTCCTCTGGAATAGGAAGCGCAAGATCAGTACTTGGTCTATCACAGATAATATTACCACAGGCACTTGGACCTGCAATAGAATTACTTTGGTCAGAAATTGTAACATAGTCATCATTATCAATACAATTATGATTACTGTATTCATTATTAAACAAAATTTTTGAATAAAATTTTATATTTTTATCATTCTGTAAAATGTCTGAATTTAATTTAATAAATTTATCTTCACTCTCAATAAAATGGACAGTTCTAGAGTGTATAACTTTCATAGGGTTTTGAGGGTCAATAAGTCTATA
The DNA here is from genome assembly GCA_905147135.1 of Blastobasis lacticolella. Lineage (NCBI taxonomy): Eukaryota > Metazoa > Arthropoda > Insecta > Lepidoptera > Blastobasidae > Blastobasis > Blastobasis lacticolella. The sequence continues at coordinate 2,114,426 of LR990051.1, forward strand.
ACCCTTAGATTGCTCACAGTAACCGACAAATATTAATTGCCGTGACTTAGCGTCAAACTTGCGTCTGTTACAGTCTGGTACATGAGAGAAGGCTTTACACCCAAAGACTCGTAAATGGCTCAGGTCAATCTTGGACCCTGTCCACTTCTCCTCTGGTATAGAGCCGGGCACAGCAACACTAGGGGACCGGTTCTTTAAATAAATAGCTGTCATTACAGCCTCACCCCAATAGCGCACGCCCATATCAGCATCAACTAACATACAGCGCGCCTTCTCAATCAATGTTCTGTTTAAACGCTCAGCCACCCCATTTTGCTGTGGGCTGTATGGTATAGTAACTTGGTGAGCAATACCACAATCAGACAAATATTTCTTAAATTTAATACTACAATACTCACCACCACCATCGCTTCTCAAGCACTTGATCTGTAGTCCAGTCTGTTTCTCAACAAAGTTTTTGAAGTCAACAAACCGTGACATCACCTCATCCTTTGTTTTAAGCAAGTACCCAAATGTTTTACGACTAAAGTCATCAGTAAATGTCACCAGATAACGAGAACCACCCCAGGTGCTCTCCTCCATAGGCCCACAAACATCGGAGTGAATCAATTGAAGTAGCTGATCTGCCCTGGTCGCTTCACCTTTGGGAAAACTCATGACGGATTGCTTCCCCTTAATACATGCTTCACAATCCCCGAACCAAACGTCTTGCCCGCCAAAATCTAGACCACTAGAATATCTAGAAAGCTCACACATACCTTCCCTGCTAAGATGTCCCAGCCTCCGATGCCAAGTCTCTACAGAAACAGAGGCAGCAGCATGTGCACTTTGTTGCTCCTCTGACACGGCAACCGGTAAGACAGCAGACAAGGTGAGCGCGCCACCAGCAGCACAAGACGCAGGATTTAGAATCTGTGAAACGCGTCCAGCAATAGCTACACAATCCAACACAAAGACACCACTCCTATTTGTAGCACTAATAATGTCATGGCCCTTGCCATCCTGAATAAGACATTTATTCTGACTGAAAATGACTTTATAACCCCTCTGTATTAACCTATTAACAGACAAAAGGTTTGTAGAAAGCTTTGGGACATACATCACATTTTCAATGGCAATAACCTTACTTTTGTCATCTGACATGACCTTAACAGACCCGAGACCTTTACATTCTAATTTCTCGTCATTGGCTACAGTAATTGTACTAGAATAAGTGTTGTCAAAAAGTACAAACCAGTCTTTTTGTTTACACATGTGCGTGGTGCACCCAGAGTCCACAATCCAATCTTCAGATGAGTAGGCAACGAGAGCCGCCGATACAAGGACAGTTTGATCAGTCCTTTGTTTATCTTTATCACGTTTCAGTTTATAGCACTTATTTTTCATATGTCCGGACTTTTTACAGTAGTGACATATCACAGGTTTTCTAAAGTTGAAGTTCTTACTAATAAAAGCCATGTTCATATTTGAACCATTACCAGATTTGTTGGCACAATTTATACTCCTTCTACGATAGTCTTCTTGTAAAAGACGGGCTCTGACTGTTTCACTCGTCAGCTGTTCGCCCATATTCGCCGCCTCCAGACCAGACACGAGGACGTCAAACTCCTGCGGGAGCCCACTGAGGAGCAACTCGGCCACCTCCTTGTCGTCAATGGTACGGCCAATATCGGCCAGCTGCTGTGCCAACGTAGTCACGCCATTAATGTACTCTTCCATTGAGCCGTAGTCTAAGTAGTTTACTCTGTGTAGTTTTCGTAGTAACAAAACCCTGCGAAATAGTCCTCTATCCTCGAACACATCTTGCAGCTTCGTCCAAGCCTCCTTCGCAGTCGTGGCATTTCTCAAATGCTGGATGCACACTGGTCGCACCGATAAACATATTTTAGCCAGCGCACGCTTATCACGGATAGCGTCGTCATCTGTCCCTTCAACGCAGCCCCACAGGCCCTCCATAATCAAATAATGTTTTAAAAGGAACTTCCAGTTTGTGTACGTCGCTATTCCGTCGAGTTTTTCAAAAGAAAACGTGGCATGAGGCCCTTGCCCGTTTTCGCCGGCCATCTTTGCGTTGCACTTTATTTTTCGAGAAGAATCTAGACAGCACTATATTTTTAGGTTATGTGGAACTAGGTGTTGTTTTTTCTGTAGAAAGCCTCCACCGAAGACGTGAAGCCAAAGTTAAATTTAAGTTTTAATCAGCAAACATTTTCTTCGGAATTTAAAAGTGCTGGGTTCATAACCTGTCAAGCCAACCGCATGGCTGGCTGGTGGCAAGCAGTGGTTATTAGGTAGGAGGCTTTGGAAACAAACACCAGTTCATAATTAACACACCTATATTTCCATAAACATGGTTGTCAATCAACGTCAGTCTTCAACACATTTTTGTAATTGCTCATTAATTAGAATTTGGAAAAACACATCGTGCTGGCAGCACGGTCTAGTGGAGAGAGAGCGCAAAAAAGGTGTTGCTAGTTGAAAAAAAATTCAATTTCCTTCAACCGACACTACACACGAGTCGCTAGGTTGGTTTGAAGAGCATACACACGGACATGCAGCCTGACCGACCAATGTCCAACACCAATGACTGTTTTTTGAATTATGTACATTAGTTGAATACTAACCGATGCTCTTACGGTGAGGGAAAACATCGTGATGAAACCTGCACATTCAGGCGACTGGATGTGTAACCATGATCCAATCTGGTCAGTTTCCCTTGTTAGCAGGGTCATGGAGGTCAGACGGCAGTCGCTCCACTGTAATTACCTGACCTGCCAAATCCTGGATCATGGTCAAGGCTGACCCCGGGCCCTCGTGCGCGAGAGCGACACCGGGACATTAACGCCAAGATGGTCACCCGGGGATAGTGTAGCTTCCCAACGGTGAAAGAATTTTTGAAATAGGACCAGTAGTTTCGAAGCCTATTCAATAAAAACAAACAAACAAACAAACAAAAAATCAAACATTTCCTTTTTATAATATTAGTATAGACGACAGCTGATGCGCAGTAAAAGATCGCACCGAACCGAGCGCTCTGTCTCACTCGCACCAGTTGTTGTATATGAGCCCCACTCTCGCAACTATTACACTTTTAATGCGTCTGGCAGGATTATAGAACCCAAAAAACTGTCTGGCTACTGAGAAAACTCAGTTTAATAATTATCTAAATAACATTTATAAAATTCAGCTTTCCTAATATAAGGTAAGTATAATTACAGAGAATTATAGTTTAGGGGTGTCCGGCGGAGGGTTGTAACCATACTATGTGTCTGGCAATGAGCATCGTGAGTATTAATGCTGTTACGAATAAAATACAAAAAAATTTAGCTTGCTAACTTAAGAAATTGGAGATAAGATTTTATACACCTTTGTTACCTGTTACCTGCCAAAGGAACCACGATCCAGGTTTCATGGGTGGGGATCATTCTTACCTGTGTTGGGGACACACATGAAAAAACTTTCATACTTACGGACAATAGGAAGGTCTGGCCCTCATGGGCTCTTGCTCTATTAGGTTACTCTTCAAAGCAAAAACAACTAAACGGATTTAGATGAAAATTTGTCTTATTCAAAGCACCTCCCACGGATAGTCGTGGGTGGAAGCTGTAACTTTACAAATTCTATTATAATAAAACAGACGGATACTAGGATACAATAATAGATTATCTCGCGAAAGCCAAGTAAATGCTAGATGTAACTCGCGCTTGCGGTGGTTATGTATTTTAGCTGTAACTGCTGTAAAGTATTTTAACACCAGAAAAAGTTAAACATTTTTTGTTTATTTCTTACTGTTTTTGTTGATCGTGCTACTAAAATTAAAATCGCAAAAGGCGCGAACAATAAATAAGCGGGCGTAATGACGGGGACATTGTTGGCGTATCTGCTAATGATTAACATATCGAAATATAACTAATATATACTAAAATACCTTATGGCGGTAATCATAAACTGGTGGAATTACAATTTATGTACAATTGTGTTATATAAAGTACCATTATCGGCATTTATTAATAACCGCGCACTGCGACAAATTATATTGTTTAGATTGAGATTAATATGACGATTTGATATGACAAAGTAAGGATTCACCAGCGGACTGTGTACAGAGTGCAAGAGGTATCTAAATAAAATACAACTCAGGCGAGTTGCGTATTGAGTATTGCGGTAGTCAAGTTTCAGTTTCTTTTGATGCGAAATCGTTCGTAACCTATGCGAATAATTGGCATATTCAACCTAGTTATTTATTAAGCTCTAATTAACTACATTTACGCCATCCGCGATACGGCTTATTTATTAATTGTATCAAAATTTGATATTCAAAATATCTTTAAGTATTTTAATATTTATTTGTGCTACCTTTTTTACCAACCTTTACGACTTTCCTCGAAAGTATAAGTACATGTTTCGTTATTTTACCGAACACTATTCTTTTTGACCTCTATAAGCATATTTTTTTTTAAAGTGGTTGATACGCGATTTTTCAAAAGTATATCCTATACCTTACTCCATTCTGAAATAAAATTACCAGACTTCAAAATTTGGTAAATAATGATTTTTTTAAATTTTATATTGAAATACTATTCTATTCACTTAACTGTCAATAACAATTAACAATTTGTTCCCAGTCTGATTCACGGTACGAGATAACGCAGGATGTCAAAGGTCAACTCAAGTTCCTAGAGGAGCTCGACCGAGTTACCAAGGAACGGCGAGAAGATTTCGAACGAGAGATGTTGTTACGTGCTGCGAAGTCGAGATCCAAAACAGAAGATCCAGAGCAAGCCAAGTTGAAGGCGAAGGTATATAAGAAATAACTAATAAATTAAATTGTATATGCATGGATGTTTTATAATCGTATTTTATTTTGATTTGTGTTCATCATTAACTCCTTTATTTTTGCGACTCAGGCTAAGGAAATGCAGCGCGTCGAATTGGAAGAAATGAGGCAACGAGAAGCCAACCTCACGGCCTTACAAGCCATAGGGCCGCGCAAAAAGCCTAGGCTAGACGGGCCGGGCGGTGCGGGAGACTCTGTCGGAAACGGAAGCGGGCACAGTAGCAGTGGATTTGTAAGTATTCTCCCTTTAACTTGCTACTTACAATCCTTGGGTACGGGGGAAGTACCTCCACCTTACCGAAGACCGCAGTCGTGGGGAACTGTGGCTTTGGCAATGTAGGGCTTAGTATATTTTTGCAGAGCAACGTGTCCCAGGGGTTTAGAAGTGGTCAACACATTAATGATTGTTAGAAACATTTTTTTTATAATTGCACTGAACTTCGGGGAGATTTTTTAAGTGGAATCATTTTTCCATGGAGGGATGAAGCTATGAATACGGTATTTCGATTTTGCATGTTATCTTAACAGTAGAGACTTGCATTTAAGCTAACGAACATTACCTTACGACTGCAGTCCCTAATCGATTTCGGTCGCTATGTAATAACGAGTAGCTATCGTTAAAGATAACTATATGACTTTAGCTGTCAAAATAACAATTGTACGTAAGCGTTTCGAGCAAAGTTTAAAGTCCGCAAAGCTTACAATATATCGTTAGTAAATGTGACGCCACAGAGTACGACGAACAAGTAACCAAACATGTGTTGCAAATATAGAATTTTAATTTCCTTTGACTAGTAATATTACTGGAATTTTCTTCTTCTAGCGCTTAAAGAAAAAATAAAATGTGATAATACAATAGATAGGACAGTTTCTCTCATGGAAGGACGCGACTATGAATACGGTTTCTCGTTAGCCTACGGTGATAATAAACCTTGATGTTGCACGTTATCTTTATAGTAGGGACTTGCATTGAGGTAACAATCGTTACGGCAACCTAATATTTTCGGTATTTATTAACGATCGTTAGTTTGCTAATGTCCATTTGTCGGTTACTACTTATCCATCGGGTAAGCCCGATTGCTAGTTTGTTTGCCGTTTGTTTGATTAACATTAGAAGAACATAAGTTACACGCGTTAAATGACTTATACATTTTTGTTAGCATCATAAATTAGTTATCAGCCACAAAAAATATGCATTAACACGTTATTGGTGATTGTGATACAAAAATAAATCCACAAACAGATTTGGAACTTAGATTCAAGGCAAGCTCGACTTTGCGCAAAGCTCTTCTTGTCATAAGGTAATAAAAAAATGACCAAATTACAAGCATAATTAAGTAAAGTATGATGTCATAACAAAGGTATGTGATGTCAAGTAGCCAAAGCATTGCAATAGAACAGGATCCACCCGGTATCAGTTCCCCCAACACCCCTGTCCCCCGCGTATGCAGTCAGGGCTATCAGTCATCGAGAAAGGGTAACTGTTATCTTTAAAACAACGTTACACGGAGATAACAGATGCCAGGCGAGCCACACAGAGACTGGAAAGCGGTCGCGGAACAGTATAATGGAAATCGAATTCTTACAGTCGGTTTTCATGCATGACACACCTGTGCCTACACACACTACTTTAAAATGTAATAAATAAATTAATACTTTATTAGAAAAAATTTAGGTGTTAAAAGTATGACCTGCGGATCTCTGGCTCTGTCTTTCTACGGCATCGTAGCTGTCAAACGGATTGATATTCTACGAAATTGCAAAAAAATGCATATTATTATTTGTGTATAAATTTGCAGAGTGGACGCAGCCAGCTGGCACTGCGCTCGCGACTGAAGCGCATTAACCACCGCGACATGGTGTTCCTGTTGTAGCAGGAAATTGAGACCTGCCACTCCACTATGCTGTTCCGCAGCCATCTCAAGTGACCAGCTGCTGATTGCCCCTTGATCACGAAGGCGGATGAACCGTACACGGAAGTGGTGTTGTTCTAAAAGCTATATTTTGTGTAAGAGCGGTCCACGACTAGACGCGTGTCTACTTCCCCTAGGACAAGCACAACGGAACGGACTAATTTCGGAGTATTCAGAGTCGCGGTATTCCGACAGAACTTTACCGGAAGGGTCTATAGAACGGGGATCAACGGGCGCGGATTGAGGGTTAGCGCGGTGCTACGTCCTATCCCTCCTTAGCCCCGGGGCCTTATTTACCTATTCCGGTTGGATCCTAACCATCTTTAGTCGGTATTCTAATTACATCTAGTTCCTCCGGGTTAAACCCCTTCCTCCGGGATCACCAGTACCTCGTCGTCTCGGCAACCCCGAGCCGACGGAAACTATTTACTCAAAAACCGGATGCTAACCTAAAGCCGGTACCTTTAGAACTGACTTCACATTCTGCTCGTGAGCCTCTTGAGGAAACGAATGGCTTTTGTCGTTGCCGCGATGCAGGATCGGCCGCCCCGGGGTGTACTGTGATTTCGTCGGGCCGTCCCGTTAGCGCGATGCAGGATCGCGGGCGTTGACGCGGCCTCGCTCTGGATGTGGGAGGGGTGGTGCAGTGCGGAGGCGCGGGGTGCTGCGTGGGCGCGCTCGTCACGCGCGGTGCGGTGCCAGTCCCCCGGCGTCTCGCTCGCTTGCCGGCAGCGTTGCCAGATCGTACCTTTTGGTACGATGTACGTACTATTTGGCCGACTGTCGTACCTTTGGCGTACTTTGCTCCACATCGTACTATTTAGTACGTTTTTACATAATGCTAAATTTAGCTGAGGTGTTCACTTCGCCTTTCCTGTCCGCGAAATACCGTACTTTTTAGTCATTTTCGTACTATTTTAAGAGCCCGGACGTACTTTTTTGGAAACTACTGCTGGTAACACTGCTTGCCGGACGGGTGATCGCTGCTCGATGAGTCGGCGGCGGCGGCCCGAGGTTGTAACGCTTCGTTGCATTCCCCCGATTTCCCCCCCACTTAAGAAGATTTTCACCTGTGGATGAAAATCACCTGTTAAAACTGCGGAATTAGAGTAACCCCCAAAAGACAGCGGGATTACCCCTCCTACAAGGCCTACTGTCCCTATAAGGCACGAACACTGTGTCAGGCACGACTCTCGTGTGACACCACTATGCAGGCAAAGCTACGCTGTGTATGTATGTATCAGTACTTTGATATTGACATTATCGCGCATAATGTGATTATACAAGTATTATGATTGCAACTTAATCAAGTTGTATCTTATGACGGTAAGTATAAATGAAATGTTCCGTAAGGGACAAAATCTTTAAAATTCTACTGCATTTACATCTGAATTAGATTGATCGTGCCTGCTGAGCATGGTTCAATTGCTGGATTGGATATACCACTCTGTACTAGTACACGTGAGTAAGTGTGGTACAGTGTCGTCGACTCGTTGGATCCGATCAAATGGTGCACCCTGGCACGTTGACGGCGGCGGTGGCTGCTGCGGCAGCGGCAGCCTTGAAGGTGACGGCGGTTGTGACGCTGCGCTATGCCTCTCGCCTCGGACATTGCCCTCCTGTGAAAGGTAGAGTGACTGCTTAAATTTTATACGGAACGAGTAACCCGTAACTGATCGGGTTATCCGCCTATGGCTATACTTGGCACGGTCATTGTGTCATTCACAATCTCCGTGTGACACTACTATGCGACATTACCTAAATTATGTGCTATATGTCCTATTATGCATCATTACTGTTACGCATAGTCACAGTATGTTATTGCTACGGGTGTGAACATTATCACTATAAGACAAATTACTTACGAAATATCTATCATAAAGATTGATCGTGCCATAACTTTACTTTAATTCGGTACTTTACTGTGTGAAAGTTTAATCTAAGCAGTAAACGGAAAATCTATCCTTAAAATGTACCAACGGATAAAATAATTAACGTAATTCATTATTTAAAACTTGACTAATATACTCTCCTGTATACGGTCTCGACGGTAATGTCTTTGGCTCCAGGCCATCACGGCTCTTATTATTCTGTCGTTGAATTCCCTATCTAAGCCGCGAACTTGGAACATTTCACAAGCGCGATGTAGAACTCGGTGCCTATGTCGCGGTACAAGTGAGAATATTCTGTATTCTTGTAAGTTTTCCGTTTTTCTAACACTGCAAAGACCATTCTTTAACGTCCCACAATCCTGACTCGATATCCCTTACCATATCAACATAATTTATACAATCATAATACATTTATCTTTTGTGTAAACAATGTTAACGGAAAATATGGGGTAGTTATCTTTTTACCATCTTATTTATTTATTTTCAAAATATTTTTTTCCCATATAAAATTTCCGTTTTATATTACCAATATTTCCTGGACTAATGTACATACAAGTCATATTACGGTTTAGTAGATATTTAGTTACGATATTTGCATGTATGAGTTAATTTGTAATTTAAATAAAAACAAAATCCGTAATTCGATTTTCCCGCGCTTCCCCTATTCCTAACTTTAGTTTCTAGGTGACCTCTGGTGTATTATATTCGTTCCTGATGACCTTTCAATTGTTGATTTTCGGGTATTATGACATTGTGACATAATTTTCCATATGCCTGCAACTTGCCTGGTATTTTCTTGATATTTTGGACTGCAAATACTAGCGAATCTCAGGGTTATTCATGGTTACGTACGTAAATCACAATTTTAAGTATCTCTTTTGAGCTACCCAAACATTTATTCGTCTATTAACTCGGTTAAAAGGTATACTTTGTAATTATTTTGTTATTCACTTTTATTACACATATGCGGGTACTTGTAAAACTTTCTTGCCTTGCATTCGTTGCGTATTGAACATGGCGCCGTGTTATGGGCGATGCTTAGGTTCGACGTTTGTTATCACTGCTATCTGGGTTGCGCCCTCTGTAGGCGATATTATGAACTGTCCTAGTTTGCCGGTTATCGACACTCATCATTAATACTGTTTATGTCAAACTTGTTGTTGTATGTAGACTAAATATCGGTGACACTTGTTCGTTGTACTACGGATGATGTTCGTAAGATGTCCGTTGTTTCATTATGGTGTTATTGTGCGGAGAGACTCTTATGTTTTTGACGCTAGTGTGGCATTATATCCGTTTCCGTGATCGGTTGGATCCATCTTGTGGGGGATGGAGACGTTGCTTTGACTGTGTTATTCTAGTTTTTACGCTATTTTCGGGATTATCATGTTCCACGGGCGCGTAATAGGCCCGCGTTGTTTTCTAGCACCTCCTCCTATGTATTTTTCCTTCGTGGAGAAATATGGAGACAGCCTGTCGGTATGCGAACTATGCCATCGTCGCCGTACCTATGAATTACGTCTTCGTTTGTTCCCTGGTGGCCAATTGTGACGTATGGTTTGAACCTGGATATTACATTGGTTACCGTGGTAGGTTGCTGCACTGGAGTACTGCGTATGCCGTGTCGTACTGTGTTGTCATGTCACTCTTGTGGTATCGTGTTCGTTGTCGTTAGTGTTATTCGCAATTCCTATGATATGTTCGTCGTCCAATACACCTTGTTTCCACGGTTCTAGGCAAGATTAGATGGTGTTATTATACTATGGTCTGTAGTAGCGCCTGTTGATTTTGTGCTGGCAAATGCATTTTGTTAATGTTTTCATTCTTAAAATCGCTGTAGGCGTTCCGATTGCGCAACCAAGTTATGTTTGCTGTTGTGTTTTGCGGTTTAGGAGGGCTTGTCCTCCTTTGTAATCTTGTAGACCACGTTTAAGAGTTTGTATTTCGTGGTTGCGTTGTGAATGCAATACAATTGGATGATACAACGGTATTCGGTGTTGATTCGTGGCGTCCGCTGTGACTCAGTGGTTGAGTTGGTTGGTAGTCTAGCTCGCAATGCAGGTTCAAATATGAGGTAACTTTTTTTTAATTAAATCCTCGTGGTTCTACGGTTAAGAGATACGGTTGGCTTGCTGCGCTTTTTGGTTTGATTTCGGGTCAAAAAAAAATTTTACCCCGGATGCTTACGGACGGTAGGTACGGAATGAAATATTTTTATGGACGGTTTAGTATTATAGTATTGTGTTTCTGCCGGTGAGTAAGGTTTCCAGAGCTCCATGGGGTGGGAATTTGGGGAACCGTGGCTTTGGCAGTGGAGGGGCATTTGCCTTTTTGCTGCCAGAGCAACGTGTTAAAGAGGTGGGCATCGCATTGGCGATACTGTTGGTGTTGCTGATTTCTACCGTATAATATAAAAAAAAAAAATGTTCGTCTTGTATTAGGTACTTTACACATTTTATTGTGGATGGTGTTTTCGACACCTCTCACATTCCCTTACATATTCCGCAACATCGCGGTACATCCCTGGTCAGTAATATTCCTGCGCCAGCTTCTGTAGCTTCTTTGAGGTTCCTTGATGTTGTGTGAATCGGTCAACATGACATTTCGTACGGGTACGGTCTTACAATTTTTTTTTTTTTTTTTGTGACCTCCTTATGAGTTGCTCTGGCTGTTGATGGGAATCGCTTGGAAGTCCGTTCAGTGATTTTTGAGTTTACAGTATAGGTACAGACAGATAGATGGACAGACGGACGCGTATTTTATAACATTGTGTTGTGTAGGTAATTCCTTTTATTTTTTATATATATATTTTTTTCCATTAACTAAGGGTAGACACAGAAAATAAGGCAAAGTTCACCTACTCACTTACGAAATTATAATATTAATGTGTATGGAGGTGGGTACTAGCACTAGGAAAACAAAAAAAGATTGGTAGGTACTTACCGGTACAGATATGGCGCGCAAGCGTGCGAAAGTGTTTTAACATGGTATCACTATAATTATAATATGTATGTAGGTATGCACTTTGTACCATGGGCAGTCAGACTTCTTCCTCCTTTGTCGTGAGGTTGCGTTTGCCGGCAGATTGGCTTGCCCGTCGCCGGGACAGAGCGCAGCGCCGACCGGCGCGCTTGGGGGAGCTAATCCGAATGACTAGCTTGGCTAGACTAGCTGGGAGCGAGTCGGGTGCCTGCGCCCGCCTCGCCCCGCCCCCCCTCTGGCGCCCGCGACGCGTTTAATGGTTAAGAGTTGTCATTTATGTTTTTTATATATATATTATTTTTATTACACACATATTTATAATTAAAATTATTTTAGTATAAGTAGGTATATATTTTAGTTTGAGCTTAGGGCACAATGATCCGGACCTCACTCCGCGGGACTCGCGGAAGACCAGCGCCGTGGCTCAGGCCGTGGCATACGCTGAGCGAGGTCCTATTGTCGTCAGGGGTACCACTACAGCAGTTCCGATGCTATGTGTATTGTGTATTGTTTACTGTCTGTAATTATATGTGTATTGTGAACTTGTGATGTGGTGTCCTGAGACAATAAATGTATTTCATTTCATTTCATTTCATTTCATTTACATTGTTGAAGAATACCTATTCTTTCTTCAACCGGTATGCATTCACTAACATCCAACAATAACATCCACTCAGTTTCGGATAGTATATTAATTTTATACGACGGTGTTATTATTTTTCAGAACAATCTACCCTCATTTATGCGGTAATTGCTGTTTGCTTGCGGATCTTCCTTTATCTTATCGCGAAGTCGTTTGTACCACACGGTTGGTTTGTTTACGCGATTTATCGTGTTACTGCGGCTCGGAGAACTGCGTGAGCTACTTGATTGCTTCACCTGTTCATTTTGTACGGAATTTATCTTCGGGTGCTTCGGGTTCGGAAAACTGTGTAGATTGTATAATTTTTCCACTGGTCTAATATCAATCTTCGGTTTCGGCGCGGACGGATAACTGCGTAGGTATCTTGTTTTCCCTACATGTTCGGATATATTTTTCATTTTCGGCGGTTTCGGGGAACTATGTGGTTTTCCCGAGTTTTATACATGTTCGTTGCGGTTTTTAACTTTCGGACGGATTATAGAACTGTGTGGGTTTTTCTGCTTTTCCACATGTTTGATTTCCTTGATTAGTTTCGGCGACTTCGGAGTCTTAGGGTTCCGTGGGCGAATGTTTTTGTTCACGGGTTCCGTACGGTTCACGCGGATTTGGGAACTGAGTGGGGTTTTTGGATTTCCCCCAGGTTCACTATTACTCGTAGGTTTCAATGGTCTCTTAGGGTTCCATAGAACACTTTCTTTTGTTACGGGTTCGGTATGCTTCGATTCGGCATCTATTGTTTGTATTGCACAGGAACAGGACACATTGCGCGGCGGCGTTATTTCCGGGGTTTCTGGCTGTTGTCGCCTAGCTCCAGGTTTTATCCACTCTGTGGTGAAGCCGGTTCTTTGTAATAAGTCCATGCCTATTATTACTCTCTTTGCATGCGGTAAATAGTCGATGTGATGTTCTAGTTTGGTGTTGTTAGTTAGTTTAGTTCTATGTCAACTTTTATGGGTTTTCCTGTTTTTGTCTCGGACTGGTCTGCTAATAAGACTGCCTTTTTGTCGGTTGGTACGATTTTCGGCATGGAATAATAGGAATTAGTGGACCGCGTGTCCACCAGTGCGGAGTACATTTGCCCCTCTATTTTTATCGACGTGAAAATGCGGATGTCCTTGTGGCTGACTTTTTCGATGGTGTTGGCTTCCGGCTTCTGATAACTATTATGAGACACCCTCTTGTCTCGGCAACAGTTTTTCCAATCTTTGCCCATAATACCGCAATTAGAACAAAATAGAATTATTTTTGATCTGCACTCCCTTAATGAGTGACTTCGTTTCCCGCAGTTCCAATAGCACACCTTAGCGTCGTAGTCCGGAGATACTCGCGCTCCCGGTTGGTGCGTTGACTATTGACCCGTATCCACTCTATTCGTTGCGGACATACTTGTTTGTTTACTTCTTCGGTACTCTTCATCACGGATATCTTCGTAGCTCTTTGCTAATGTTATTAGCTCTTTTAAGTCCGTGAAATCTTTACGCTTTATGTAGAACCGGTATTTTGTGTTTAGATTTTCATAAATTTTTTCTAGTTTTTCGGATTGCGTCAATTTACCGTATCGTCGTATTAGAGTTTGAATATCGTTCAGATACTGGACAAACGGTTCGCTGTATGATTGTTTCCTATTTATTACTTTCTCTAGTAACTTATTATCATAACCTCTTGGGTAAAAATAAAATTTAAAATCATCAGTGAATTGTTTCCACGAGTCCCATTCGTCTTTGTTATTTTGGTACCATAATTGTACTTCGCCGCGTAATAATTTCAGGAGGGCTAGAATTAGATTTTTCTCTGAGATTTCTATGGAACTAACTATCTCATCTAGTCGTTCTAGAAAATCTACTGGGTCTCTTGTGGCGTCAAACGTCATCTCACATTCGGCTAGTATCCGGTTCAATTCGTTGATTTCCAACATTGTGGGCGTTTGTAATTCGCGGGGCTTCTTCGAATTCTTGGTCTTCTTGTACTTGTTTCGCGGCGGGTAAGTTTCTTTTCCCGGTTTTTGATTCACATATCAGATAAATTGGTTTTCTAACATAATAACACTACTCGGTTAATGACTTACACTAATTCATTTAGTGATTATCACTTAAGTACCTTACACGATTAAGCTTACATCTCTACGGCCTAGCTCACCACGGGAATTACCCTTGGCCGCCGTTACATTTAACTATCTAGGGGACTCGATCTCAGCGGTCCACGACCACAAGCGTGTCTACTTTCCCTAGGACAAGCTCAACGGAACGGACTAATTTCGGAGTATTCAGAGTCGCGGTATCCCGACAGAACTTTACCGGAAGGGTCTACAAAACGCGGATTAAAAACAAAATTTAAAAAATTAATTTTATATTGTAGTGTCAGCTTCTACTTTAAAAGACCCCGTGGGGTCTGTCATATCACTATACTTTTATTGTTAATTTTTGTTTGTTATTGTTAAATTTTGGTTAGTTTAGATTCAACAACTAAAATTGAAACAGGCTTTCAGAAAACACGTATGCGAACATGCATTTTGTATCAAATTCGAGTTTGCGCACGTATCTTTTACAAAACACACAAAGTACACAAATAAATAATACCTATGTAAAGTAAAATTTCAGTTTTTTTTCATATGACGGTCAAATTGGCGCAATGAAGCATTTGCGTCATTTTTTATATTTTTCTAGGCCTGGCTTCTAAATTTGTTCGATAAACTTGAAACGTCAGTAGAACTGCTATAAAAAAGAGTAGGTATAGAAAAAATTAGAACAAACTTGTCAAAATCACTTAAACCCCACGTTAAGATAATGTAGCACCTTTTAACAATATTTTTGTATCGAAATTTATTTCATTTCTACTCTTTTTGTGGCATTGTTTATAATTTTTTATAAGCGTCTCTCCAAATCCGATTATTTTTAGGGTAGACAACATTTTAAAATAAATCGATTTTGCCGGTTAATCGGTTTATCGTTGCTTACCGATTATTGTGTGCTACCTACATCCGCTGATTTGTATAAAAGGCGTCAGCCGAGTTTTAGAGCAAGCTTTGTCCACAGACGTCGACGAGAACGCAGTAAACGCGATCGTGGGCTCTCTTGAAAATATTCTGTTTTATCACATAATAACATTGTAAGTGTAATTCCCAGTCAACTCAGTAATATTACATCAACTGGAAATTCGTTTAGTTGTGTGCAGAAATACAACATTTATCAAATCATTGGCGGAATAGAAAGTGATTTTTTTTTGTTTCAAGTGTTGCATCTAATCCTACATATAATAATGTGCAAGCTTCCGTGCAGTCAGTTCTGCATCAGAATTTGACCGGAGCTATCTCCAACTCAAACGAACAAAAAGTTATATATTCCCAGAACCCTCATAATTTAGCTAACCCCGCTAACCGTGTGGCATTTCCTACTCAGCCTTTGTCAAACGGCTGCATCGGGTTGACCTCGCACAATCAAATTGTAGTTCCCCAAGGCGCAAACAAAATAATTACCATGCAACCACCACCCGTCATCAAGCAAGGTACACCAGCAGGTCAAGTGGGGATGCAGCCACGTATGGTCACTGTACCTATGACTGTTAACTCAACTATGCCTACATCTATACCTAATGTCATGACCTTGAACAAGCATGATGGGCAGAATGTGGTTGTAACCACTCAAAATTTGGGCACAGCAAATGTGCAGATATTGAATAGAAGGCCTGGAGCTCCAACTGCCCAGAAAACTGTTTCAACTGTTTCTCCAAGAGTGGTTATTGGAAAACCTCAAGTTGTAGGAACTAGAACAGCAGCGCCTGGGGTAAGTTGCTTATAATACTTTTTCGCACTGTATGTTATGTCACTGCCATAAAATACCATGCAGCAAGATGCTAAACACTTGTAAATACACATTTTAGGTGCCTATATTTAGATTGTTTATCACATTTCACACCACAAATTAGTTAGAAAATGTGTAATAAAAAAGTATTCACTACAAAACATGGGTAGTGAGACCATTTTAAACACAGCCATTTGTAATATTTATGTTCCATTGTGAATAATTTTATTGTTTACACAGTTATTTCTAGTCAAGTACTCACAGATAACCCAGCAATAATTCGTTTGTAGCACAGTAAATATTATCAGTCTATACTAATAATAATATTATAAAGAGGAAATGTTTGATTTTTTGTTTGTTTGTTTGTTTGTATTGAATAGGCTTCGAAACTACTGGATCGATTTCAAAAATTCTTTCACCGTTGGAAAGCTACACTATCCCCGGGTGACATAGGCTATATGATATTTTCTAAAAAATTACGGATCATTAATAAAACTCCAATAATGTAACCCAAGGTGTAAAAAATACCCAAGAAATTTCTTACATCGCGTGTGCTGCAAAAACTATTGATGATAGAACAAAATAATGTACTACAACTTTGCAGAACACATCATTATCTACAAAAATTGTGGCAACAGTATATGTCTAACTATTATAGTTATGTCACAATAAGTCTTCTTTTATTTTCAAAATTTAATTGAAATGCCGCCGCTATAAAACGCTCTTTATTTGTACCTTGGTATTAATCCTTATCAAAATCAATTACTTCATATTTACGACTACTTCAATACCTTTATATAACTTTTTGAATTATTCAATTCAGACATTCCATTCGAAAGATATCACGAGTTTAAAAATGTAAATATTAGAAAAAAGTCGCGTGTTCGCCGCTCAGTCCGCTCGGCTATCTGGGCAGCACGGGGTACGGGAGGGGAGTCAATGTCAAGAAATAAAGTGCCGCGCGGCACACTCGCGCGGTTCACACCCGTAGTGGTACCCGTGCAAAGCCGGGGCGGGCCGCTAGTGATTCAATATATTTTAAACGTTTGTGGTGTGGAACTCATTTACATATTAAAGTAAAATCCGTCTGTCATAGATTTTATTTTGTTGTAAATATATTAAAATATAGGCCTCAAAAATGGAATACTGTCAATCAAAATTAAATTCATAAGTGTACCAGTGAGTTTGATGGTAAAAATGCCATAATAAACTATATAATTTCATGTTGCATGTTGAAATATTAACAAAGATCACATTTAAATAATGAATATGCCTACTAATGTGGCGTAATTAGACAACATCTATTCAGGGCTTAACTCATGATGTAAAACTATATACTATTTTTATGTTATGATTTCATAAAATGTGTTCCATTTAAAAACTTTAATGCTTCATTAGGGAAATACCAATCTTGTGGTGATTTTGTGTCAAGTCTTTTACACAGAATTGTAATTCTGTTGAATTTTCCTAATATTTTTCATTGTAAATACTGACTTAAACAGCAACAACATAGTTAAATATGAACATTTTTTAAGCCAAATTTTAAAAAACAGAATATGTATGAAAAGATTTTATAAAATATGAGATTTTCATGATAAAGTTACGTAATGTATGTATGTAACAAAGTATCAACATTTATTAATAAAAAGGCAATAATTAAAATATCCATGCAAAGCTAACGGGACACAAAGACAACGAAGATAAGCTTGCTTTGGAACACACTAATATCTGAATTATAAACATATAAAGTGCTATGCACTTTACACATTTCACTGCCATTTTTTATTGTTTTTATTGTCCACTAAATATATAAATATCTAACAAATGACCTGCTTTAGATTCATTCCAAATAATTAAATAATTCATTTTGCATTATATTTTAAAAAGAGTACCAAGAAATTTCTACAATATAAATGTCTATTCAGTACAATTCAAATATGGCGTTCGTTTTTAGATAACGCTGCAAACTCTTCAGAATCTCCAATCTGGGCACCAGGGTCATTTGTTGTTAAAGACTGAAAATGGTCAGTACCAGCTGCTGAGGGTGGGCACTGCGCCGACGGCTGGCACTCTCACGGCGCCCCAGGGTCAGACCATCCGGCTGTCGACAGTGCCGGCAGTAAGTAGGCACTCCGCCACGCCGCTACTCACTCATCCTGAACCTGGTCAACGGTTTACCAAGAAATGTCGGCAAGCCATTGTAAATGTAAGAGCAACATTTTCATTTTGTTTTATCCAGTTTCAATTGTTTAAATTTAATCATGCATGCAGAAACATGGTGATGGTGCATGTGGCAAGGTAAGTTTGACTCGGGACTCAATCCCACATCATTGTGAAATTATTAACGCTAGGTAGTTTAAATCCTACAATTTGTTTTAATGGCTAATACCTATTTGATTAACTGATGTAATATCAAATTAATTACATTAAGGCCCCATAACATTTCTTTTATAATTTTCTCTTTAATGTTATGTATTTATGTTTTTATTTAATATTATATGTAATATGAAAGTATTCCCATATTTGGTATGTCACTGTAATCATGCATGCACGGCACGCTTTGTAGTTATCTAGGATGTATTTGAGTATCGCGAACCTCGCGCCGCTGGCCCCGCTGGCCCCGCTGGCGCCCCTCAGCATCGCCCCCTCAGCATCCGTCACGCCGCCGCCCCAGGCTCCTACTGGCACAACACGGGTACTGCACACTACAGTTGCAATAAATAATAATAAAAAATATAAATCTATTGTATTTTTCATTTGATATGATTAATATTTAATGAAAGAATAATAAATGACAACTTATGTCCTTTTCAGAAACCTTCGGATAATACAAAGGAAAAGTGTAGAAACTTTTTAGCTAATATCCTGGACCTATCCAGCAAAGAGCCAAAGTCAGTAGAAAGAAATGTTAGAAACTTGATTCAAGAACTGATAGATGCTCAAGTTGAACCTGAAGAGTTTTGTGACAGACTAAAGCGTTGGCTGAATGCCAGTATACAACCATGCTTTATAGGTTTCTTGAAGGTTTGTTTTTTCTCAATGTTATTGTAAGTGTTCAACCATAAATACAAATTTAATTGATGTGTAAGATTAACATAACATCTGGATTTTTTAGAAAAGTCTGCCTTTACTTAGACAATCACTTGTGCTAAAAGAGCTAGTGATTGAGGGAATAAACCCTCCAGCGCCTCATATTGCTTTCTCGAATATACCTGCGCCCATGCAACCCGTCATGACCAATTCTAACATACAGTTGGTAAGTATTGATTTAACATTATTTCTGTGTTCTTGTGAATCAGGTATTTATAAATGCTATAAAATAGTATGTGTAACTAACTTTCAAAGAATAAAATCATGCAATAATCAATGTTAGTAAGTTGTTATATTAGACGGGACTTGGACGCGACGTACTTTATGATTTGTTTTCCCGACGAGAGTCGTCTCGTGACCACGGTGGGTGTAACCCTACCGAAACGTCGGGAAAACAAATCATAAAGTACGTCGCGTCCAAGTCCCGTCTAATATAATAATATGTGTAAAGAACGCGAGTTTAGTTTGAAACAAATGTCAGTAGGTTGTTTAGTGCCTACAAATCCACAAGTTTTCCTTATTCATTTAGTAAAGCTCAGTTTCATTCGTTCTACAATATTTGCGCAGCGGGGACTTTGACTACATATGTACTGATGTATGTTTTTATACATAAATTGTTCACGGAGTATTAGTTTCATATATTACAGAAGATAGTTAAGCAAAATAGAATATTTGATAAATAAAGTCTGCTTTGTTGTGAACCGTGAGGTCACTCCAGCTCATGAGCATGTCAACTATTGTTAGGGACTAGAGCTATTAGGGCGATGAGGGGTGGTAGCGTAAGAGTTAAATAACGCTTGGTGGTGTTGGCGTTGCCCTCGGAGGAGGAGGGTGCGAATCGAGCGCTCACGACCCTCATGCCGCCGCTCGGGCTCCCCGCCGCGCTCTCGGCCGCACTCGTGCCCTCGCCAAAATCACCAAACGTTGTAACGATGCAGCACAACGCCACTGGACAGGTTTGTCCGAGATGACACATTACAACTATTAAACTATTAACTATTTAATGCTCATATTGACCACATTGTAACTAAGGCATATAAATCGAGAATCGGCGGCATTAAAGCCACCATGCGCCCTCGACGGGGATCGTGATGAGGAAGGATTTGTCACGGTCCAGAAGAAGAGTAGACGTCGTGCTGCTCAGAATTTTCGCGGCACTGCAGTAACTGGTCCCAACTTCCTGCTGCGCCCTGCGACACCTACGACGGCGCTCTACCTGTCCCGCCTTCATTACACGGTGACGGCAAAGGACGTGGAGGAGCACATCCGCATAACCAAGAAGTACCTCGTGAGGGTCCAGCTCTTGGAATCAAGCCATGAACGTACGTTCAACTCGTTCGTGGCGTTGGTTCCCACCGCAGATTTGGATTTCTTCATGAGGGAAGAATATTGGCCGAAGGGTGTGGTGTACCGGCGATTCCGTGGGCGACCCAGAATTTCCGGTGCCGCCGAACGACATTAGATGACAGTTATTTTTTTAAGATATTAATAAATTATATGTTTATATATTAGTTTACAATTTATAATAATTTGTATGTAGGTATAGGTTTTATATTTGTCTGTATTTTGTATCAGTTTATTTTGTATTTATGTTGTTTGTGTATTTATAAATATGGGCCTAGTTGCCTGAAATAAATGAATAAATAAATAAAAAAAAAAAAAGCTTGGATTAATTCTACGCCTAGGAAAACCATTTAAACGTACAAAAACCTTAAAGACGCTCTACTTTTCCTATGTCCGAAGTCATTTGGAATTTGGAAGCGCAATTTGGAGTCCACAATACACCGTCCATAAAGCCAGAATAGAAAAAGTAAAAATTTTTTTTTAAGTCATTAGATTATTGGACAGGCCACAATTTTACAGATTATGGAACAAGTGCAATTAGACATAGATTTAAGTCCCCAGAAACTAGACGTATTTACTTAGATGCCATATTTCTTTATAGTATAGATTATATGTAATATGAAAGTATTCCCATATTTGGTATGTCACTGTAATCATGCATGCACGGCACGCTTTGTAGTTATCTAGGATGTATTTGAGTATGTATGTGGTTGTGCAGCACCCTGGTGTGCCGACGGTATCGACGAGCATGGCGGCGCCCGCGCCCATCGCGAACCTTCCGCCGCTGGCCCCCCTCAGCATCGACCCCTCAGCATCCGTCACGCCGCCGCCCCAGGCTCCTACTGTCACAACACAGGTACTGCACACTGCATATACAATAAATAACAATAAAAAATAAAAATCTATTGTATTTTTCATTTGATATGATTAATATTTAATGAAAGAAAAATAAATGACAACTTATGTCCTTTTCAGAAACCTTCGAATAATACGAAGGAAAAGTGTAGAAACTTTTTAGCTAATCTCCTGGACCTATCCAGCAAAGGGCCAAAGTCAGTAGAAGGAAATGTTAGAAACTTGATTCAAGAACTGATAGATGCTCAAGTTGAACCTGAAGAGTTTTGTGACAGACTAGAGCGTTTGCTGAATGCCAGTCCACAACCATGCCTTATAGGTTTCTTGAAGGTTTTTTTTTCTCAATGTTATTGTAAATGTTCAACCATAAATACAAATTTAATTCATGTGTAAGATTAACATAACGTATTGTTTTTTTAGAAAAGTCTGCCTTTATTTAGACAATCACTTGTGCTAAAAGAGCTAGTGATTGAGGGAATAAACCCTCCAGCGCCTCATATTGCTTTCTCGAATATACCTGCGCCCATGCAACCCGTCATGACCAATTCTAACATACAGTTGGTAAGTATTGATTTAACATTATTTCTGTATTCTTGTGAATCAGGTATTTATAAATCCTATGAAATAGTATGTGTAACTAACTTTCAAAGAATACAAAGTAACTAATCATACAATAATCAATGCTAGTAGGTTGTTTAGTGCCAACAATTTCACAAGTTTTCCTTATTCGTTTAGTAAAGCTCAGTTTCATTAGTTCTAGAATATTTGCGCAGCGGGGACTTTGAATACATATGTACTGATGTATGTTTTTATACATAAATTGTTCACGGAGTATTAGCTTCATATATCAAAGAACATAGTTAAGCAAAATATAATATATTATAAATAAAGTCTGCTTTGTGGTGAACCGTGTGGTGGAGCATATCAACTTTTGTAAGGACTAGAGCTATTAGGGCGATGAGGGGTGGTAGCGTAATAGTTAAATAACGCTTGGTGGTGTTGGCGTTGCCCTCGGAGGAGGAGGGTGCGAATCGAGCGCTCACGACCCTCATGCCGCCCGTCGGGCTCCCCGAGAAAAGCCAGAATAGACAAAGTACAAAATAAATTTTTAAAGTCATTAGATTATCGGACAGGCCACAATTTTACAGATTATGGAACAAGTGCAATTAGACATAGATTTAAGTCCCTAGAAACTAGACGTATTTACTTAGATGCCATATTTATGTATAAAATTATAAACAATTTAGTTAATTCTTAAATAATGTTGAATAAAATTACATTAAGAATACCTCGACCTTCCTCACATACTATTGCTACTTTTCATATCCCACCCTTTCGAACAAAAATGCAAAAAATACTTTTTTAAGACGTTCTTGGTATTATTATAATAAATGTTTAAGCAGTGTCGACATTTTCGCGGCGGGTATATCTATTTATAGAAAGAGAGTATACGAATTGTTGTTATAAGCAAACATCTTGAATAGCACAAGCAACCGGCGCCTAAACATGATTTTGTTGGGTACTATTGCTCAGATTAATATGTTCATTGTTAATCATTTTATTAAATTCAATATTTCTTGCACTGTGTATTGTAAGATCGATGATAAAAGTAAAACATTGTATGTGAATTATGGAACTGTAAGTCTGTTGATATGTTTTGTTTATGTGTAATACTTGTGTAAGACTGTTTGTTTTCCTCAATAAATAAACTATTTGTGGCTTCAGTTTGCTTCGATTTTGGTATAGATCATGCACTAAGCGAATCGTTTTATTTTTTGTTCTTTTTCGTATTCGAAGTTTAGCACGATATAACACCAAGCGCTCACAGGAGACCTGAATGATTTTATCGTTGTTTTAAATATATTAATGTAACTGTTATGAATGAATTGAAAGCTACCTATTAGTATATTACTAACTTCGTCTTAAGATACAAAACTTTCTTCTACGTTGAATGGATGTTGAGTTGTGTTTTAACGTAATGTTTTAGGTGTTAGTTGTAGAGTACATTTATTTATCTTTCTATAGGTAATTCCGACAGTTCGACCCAAAATTAAGTGCACTTTTCGATGCGACCCGATCTGTATTGTTCTTATAACTTAAAGATTATTATTACAGTAAAAAAGCAGTTTCAAAGTTTAACTTTTAGTATTGAGAAATGTCGAAACTAAAAAAGCTTATGCACTAGCAAAGCATGATGTAAAGATATCTTAAGCGTAGAAATTAGGTACCTACTCCTTGTCTTGTTGTTGTTCATGGTCTTTGTCCACTACAATGTATCATACCGTTATAGGTGTGCAATAATAGCCCAGGATCAACCATATACTTAATCTTTCCATTATTTCATTTTGGTGGTGGATGTGTAGTCGTAGTTGTTTAGTGTAATGGACGGAGACCTACACTGTCCTTCGTAGTCAATGCTAGGCTTCCATAGTAATTCTAAGTATCAAAATTGTAGAAGTAAGAAACAAAACGTTTGTTACATGAAACATGTAAACACTTTCGTTGCGGCCGACCCAACATTTGGGTCGTAACTGGCGTTACGCGAGTGCGCACGACTCCATTCGCCGGTCCATACAAAATGTTCCATCGCGCGGACAGGCACATAAATTTATTATATTCTATAATTTATTACGAGAGTGCCAATGAAAGCTCCATCAAACCAGATTGAAGGATATTGCAATTTGGTATACAATATATGAAAATCGGAAAAAAGATTTCACATAAGTAGTCTAAAGCAAACCCACCGGCAAGGCAGATAAGGGTTGTGATAAGGGATACCTGCTCATTCAATTATTTTACGATAAGCAGATAAAACCTTAACCTAAAAGTATTGTTCTTTAGTTTGGTCTTTTGGTTTTGCGATAAGCGTACAATAAAACAGGACATAATATTTTTGTATCCTTATTTTCTATTCCACTACCAAATTAGTGGAATGTCGAAGAAATATTATTTGCATCGATGAGTGTCAACTCTTATTCTTTTCTATTTCAATAGAATAAAATTATCAATACTTATTTTATGTAAAGCAAAAACGTAAAAAAAAATTTTATAAGATACTTTGACGACCTGAGTGGTTCAATGGTCAACATGCCAGTCAGCCACGCAAAAGATCCCGGGTTCGATTCCCGGCCGTACAGAAATTTAAATAATTAATTTTAAATTCTGTTACAAGTCTGGGTGTTCTATGTATAATAATTACATGTATGTATAATAAGTATGCATTTAAAAGTATATAAGTAGTATATCAATTATCTAGCATCCATAGCACAAGCTCTGGATTTGGAGTTAGATGATGTTTTGTGAATTTGTCCACGATTATTTATTTATTATTATTATTATTACTTTGTACCTAACATGAAGAAAATAATATAATATTAAAAGCAAAAATCAATCGGCGTAGGGCCGCGCACACGCGTCGCGCCTTGTATGTTAGCATCGCTCCTGACTCTGACATTGTGGCTCGCAGTGAAAGTGTTAATATAGTAAAGTATTGTACTGTACACAATTTTGACAATACCAAACTTACTTCTTAATTGAAATTCATTTTGCAGCAAAAACCAAGCACTGTACTACAAAACATTACAGTGCACACCAAACTGAATGATAAAAATGCTCCCTCGGCCGCGCTCTCCACAGTTCTAATTCCCGGCAAGTCACTTTTGAGAGACAAGGAGAAGAAATCATCAGCGCAGTTCCCGTCGCAACCCTTTGCGGACGATAAGATGGCCGGTGATGACGATATCAATGATGTCGCCGCCATGGGCGGCGTCAACCTGGCGGAGGAAACGCAGCGTATCCTCGGTTCCACAGAGATGATTGGAACGCAAATTAGGTATATATTTATATTCAGATATTTTAAATCGTTATTGTTATATCCACAATCATATTGTCCATTGATTGTAACTTATAAAAACTAACCTTCATTACACAGATCGTGTAAAGATGAGTATTTAGTGCCAATGAGCATAATGCAGGCAAGGCTGAATGCGGCCGCCGCCAAACACGAACTCGACGAGCCTTCAGCAGAAGTAGCGGGTCTGCTAAGCCATGCAGTACATGAAAGATTAAAGAATTTAGTGGAAAAACTAGCAGTCGTCGCCCAACATAGGATTGATCTTACCATAAAGGTACATGGTGTTGTAAATATGAGTATGATATAAGACGTAAGAGTATATTGTAAAATATGTACATAAGCCTGATCAACATTTCATAACCTGATATCGAATTTGTATCTGTGACAAACAACTTGGTTAGCGAATACAGCTTACGACTGTGACCTATTTCCATTTAAGTGCAATGCGAATTTTACCAGCTTAGTGACTAAGCAACTGAATTTTTTACCGGATATCACATTACCTACTGGCCCCAATAACGCAAATTAACCCTTAAAATAACGATAAGTATTTTGCAAGATTGTGCTTGCGCGCCTGAGGTCCGCCTAGACCATGATCCCGGATTTGGCAGATCAGGTAATTACAGTGGAGCGACTGCCATCTCGCCTTGCATCGCGACCGGAACCAGACCAGATTGGGTCATTGATCACACATTCAGCCGCCTGAATGTACAGGTTTAATCACGATTTATACCCTCACCGTAAGAGCATCGCGCAGTTAGACTCTGATACGCGATTTTTCAAAAGTATATCCTATACCTTACTCCATTCTGAAATAAAATTACCAGAAATCAAAATTTGGTGAATAATGATTTTTTTTAAATTTTATATAGAAATACTATTCTATTCACTTAACTGTCAATAACAATAAACAATTTGTTCCCAGTCTGATTCACGGTACGAGATAACGCAGGATGTCAAAGGTCAACTCAAGTTCCTAGAGGAGCTCGACCGAGTTACCAAGGAACGGCGAGAAGATTCCGAACGAGAGATGTTGTTACGTGCTGCGAAGTCGAGATCCAAAACAGAAGATCCAGAGCAAGCCAAGTTGAAGGCGAAGGTATATAAGAAATAACTAATAAATTAAATTGTATATGCATGGATGTTTTATAATCGTATTTTATTTTGATTTGTGTTCATCATTAACTCCTTTATTTTTGCGACTCAGGCTAAGGAAATGCAGCGCGTCGAATTGGAAGAAATGAGGCAACGAGAAGCCAACCTCACAGCCTTACAAGCCATAGGGCCGCGCAAAAAGCCCAGGCTAGACGGGCCTGGCGGTGCGGGAGACTCCGTCGGAAACGGAAGCGGGCACAGTAGCAGTGGATTTGTAAGTATTCTCCCTTTAACTTGCTACTTACAATCCTTGGGTACGGGGGAAGTACCTCCACCTTACCGAAGACCGCAGTCGTGGGGAACTGTGGCTTTGGCAATGTAGGGCTTAGTATATTTTTGCAGAGCAACGTGTACAGGGGTTTAGAAGTGGTCAACACATTAATGATTGTTAGGATTTTTTTTTATAATTGCACTGAACTTCGGGGAGATTTTTTAAGTGGAATCATTTTTCCATGGAGGGATGAAGCTATGAATACGTTATTTCGATTTTCCATGTTATCTTAACAGTAGAGACTTGCATTTAAGCTAACGATAATTACATAACGACTGCAGTCCCTAATAGATTTCGGTCGTTATGTCATAACGAGTAGCTGTCGTTAAAAATAACTTTATGACGTAGGCGTTTCGAGCAAAGTTTAAAGCCCGCAAAGCTTACAATATATCGTTAGTAAATGTGACACCACAGAGTACGACGAACAAGTAACCAAACATGTGTTGCAAATATAGAATTTTAATTTCCTTTGATCAGTAACATTACTGGAATTTTCTTCTTCTAACGCTTTATGAAAAATACAATAGATAGGATACAGTTTCTCTCATGGAAGGACGCAACTATGTGTACGGTTTCTCGTTAGCCCACGGTGATAATAAACCTTGATGTTGCACGTTATCTTTATAGTAGGGACTTGCATTGAGGTAACAATCGTTACGGCAACCAAATATTTTCGGTAATTATTAACGATCGTTAGTTTGCTAATGTCCATTCGGCGGTAACTACTTATCCATCGGGTAAGCCCGTTTGCTAGTTTGTTTGCCGATTAACATTAGAAAAACATAAGGTACACGCGTTAAATGACTGATACATTTTTGTTAGCATCATAAATTAGGTATACAACCATAAAAATATGCATTAACACGTTATTGGTGATTGTGATGCAAAAATAAATCCACAAACACAGATTTGAAACTTAGATTCAAGGCAAGCTCGACTGTGCGATGTGAAGTGAGTTGTTAAAAGTATGACCTTCGGATCTGTGGCTCTGTCTGTCACCGGCATCGTAGCTGCCAAACGGATGGATATTTTATGAAATTGCCAAAAAATAGCATATTATTAATTGTGTATAAATTTGCAGAATGGACGAAGCCAGCTGGCACTGCGCACGCGACGGAAGCGCATTAACCACCGCGACATGGTGTTCCTGTTGGAGCAGGAAAGGGAGACCTGCCACTCCACTATGCTGTTCCGCAGCTATCTCAAGTGACCAGCAAAATAAATTATTGCATTTTTATTAATAAACGATGATTATTTGTTACATTACCACACATGCTTTGTAAATACTTGTAAGTACTTATTAAAACTTAGATTAATTTTTTTGTGACTCTTGAATTTTTATAACAAGACTGACATGCATTTTATAATTATGGAATTTATTCCTAATTATGGATTCTTATTCTGTTTTGACTTAAAAAATATATTAAATTTAAAACTTGACATAAATTGAATTATTAGGGCTATTTTTATTAATGTTGACATTTTATATTTATGACAATTTTAATGATTTATTGTTATTTTTTTGTAATTGAGTATTTTGTATTTGATTGATTAGATATATAATTTCAATCACTGCATCCTCTCTATTATTATTATGTAATAAATTATTGCTATACCCTACCAGGGTTCCATGTCTTGTACTAAAATATATATTTAAGAACTTGGAAAGACATGGAAACGCAATAAATGAATTGTATTGAAATACATGTGGCATTTACGTAACTTTGTCATGAAAATCTCATATTTTATAAAATCTCTTCATACATATTCTGATTTTTTTTTTATTTGGCTTTGTAAGAAGGTATATATTTAACTATGCTGTTGCTGTTTAAGTATTTACAAAGAAAAATATTAGGAAATTTGAAAAATATTAAGAATTGCAATTCTGTGTAAAAGAGTTGACACAAAACCACCACAAGTTTGGTATTTCCCTAATGAAGCATTAAAGTTTTTATGTTCACATTACTTTGCTTTTTAAATGGAACATATTTTATGAAATCATAACATAAAAATAGTATATAGTTTTACATCATGATTTAAGCCCTGAATAGATATTGTCTAATTACGCCACATTAGAAGGCATTGGCCGTGTGGTGTCCGGCAGAGTAGAATAGCACCAACCCC
Organism: Blastobasis lacticolella; assembly: GCA_905147135.1. Classification (NCBI taxonomy): domain Eukaryota; kingdom Metazoa; phylum Arthropoda; class Insecta; order Lepidoptera; family Blastobasidae; genus Blastobasis; species Blastobasis lacticolella. The sequence continues at coordinate 2,143,182 of LR990051.1, forward strand.
TTACACTCATGGGTGTCGTACAAGGCGACTAGTGTTCTCGAGGCAACAGATCAAGAGTCTCCGTAGTCTGGAAAATGGGCAGCAGCATTTTCCATTGTTATATTTAAACACTGCGATCTCCAACCCGCCTGCCAAGCTTGGAGATTATGGTAATAACCTCCCCTTTCGTGGGAGATCACAAAGCTCGGTCCACGCAGTCTTGGTTGGAATCGAACGTTTCCGACTTCATCAGAGCTGAAGACTGGCCGTCGTCTAGTCCCGATCTTAATCCGCTTGATTATGATTTATGGTCAGTTTTAGAGAGTACGATTTGGTCTAAACGCCATGATAATTTGGAGTCCCTAAAACAATCCATACGATTGGTAGTGAAGAATTTTCCCATGGAAAGAGTGCGTGCTTCTATTGATAACTGGGCTCAACGTTTAAAGGACTGTATTGCAGCCAATGGAGACCACTTCGAATAAGCTTTTTAATATTTTAAATTGTTTCATATTTACGTATGAAACTAACATATTGTAAAAGTAATAAATGTTATTTGCAATAGAAAATTTTTTTTTCTTTATTACAATATTTATGGCAAGACTAGGTATAGGCACCTAAAATGTGTATTTACAAGTGTTTAGCATCTTGCTGTATGGTCTTGTTGTATGGTAGAGAAAATATTTACTAACGTAATAGAGCAGCCATCACAAACAAAAATATTGTACCAACCTGTCACGTGCGGGAGGTGCGGGGGGAGGCTGCTAAGTCATAGAATGACCGATGAGATGTTATCATTTTCTTTATTTTTGGCCCTCGAATGGTTCCTACAGTTTTGAATGCACAAGATGGCGTTTTTTTGAATATCCAAGCCACTGTCAGATTGGTCCACGTCGCGCAATGTCTGAGAACTGACTGCGGCCACTGTTGTCCATGGACCGCAAAGCGTGGTTCAAAGAAAATACTTGCGGTGTCTCCTCTATTACTTTAGTAAATATTTTCTCTATGTACAAATAGGATCGATCTAAGAAGCTAACTCAATATGTGATAACTATCGAGCCGAGGTTTTTATAAGATTTATGTGATAGTTTTGTTTTCTCAATATTTGTTGCATCATCGGATGGAGGTGATCGTGTTTTATCAATGATGGTGGGCTGATGGAGCCTATGGGAGAGTTTTATGGTTGCTTACCAGCCTGATGGAGGCTATGGGAGCGTGGCTAATAGAAGGTAGTTGTTTCAAACTTTGTGAGAAAATGTTGAACAATAATTATGATGAGAAAGTCCAGATATTTTGGTGATTGTTCAATAGTCGGTTTTATAAATTAACTTTAGCTTCGAGTATTGAAATTTCCTTGATTACCGATATAAAGTAACTTTTTCGAGTTCTGTTGTTGAACCAGTAAGATGAGGCAGTGTAAGCAATGGTGAGGTTTTATATCCTTCTGCCAGTACAAGTACCTGAACTGTTGTTGAGGTCACACATCCTGATTAATTTGGCTGACTTGGAGTGGCCTGGGAGTCATGTGTGTGACTCATTGGGCTTAGAGCCCCGAAAGTCTCGATGTTCTGGCTGTAGATGACAAATTAATTGTTGTAATTTTTTTAGAAGGCGGCTGGATATGGGACACCTTCATTATTACAAACATTGTTAAATCGTTTCAAAATGGGAGCTTAAACGTAACGTAAATTCTACATTGAGTATACTCGTTCGAATAGTTAAAATCGATGACGATGATTGTTACTTGTTTAGTTTTGGTGTGGTAACAGATGGTCTGTTGTTACCTATGACTGGCATATCAGATAGACGTGAGAGCTTCTTAATATTTAACTCCTGATTTAGTTTTGATATTGAGCAGTAGAGATAATGTAGCTTTTGTAGAAATGACACTGTCATCTGTGTGGCACCTAGTCTGTGTGGTATTTTGCTTGTGTGCAGGTCCAGTTGCGTGCCGGCCCTGTTGCGTGGCGGCCCGAATGCGGCATGATGGCGTTCGTCAGTGTGGTGGTTCGCTTGTGTGTCATTTCTCCTGTATGGAAACATTACTCTTATTTTTTAAATTAGGTTGGCCCTGACGGATGACCAAAAATCATATGGCATTTAATGAAGGAGTGTTTCGATCACACTCGAAGTAACATTGGGTCTTTTGCTGAGTACTGAAAATTTTATGTAGTTATGTCACATATTTATAGTAAAACTAAGTACCTACAGTAATGGAGGTCGGGGACAATACGCGAGCTTTGTGATTGGGGCTTGTTTCCCACTCAACAAGAGCATCAAGGGGAAAACACTGGTGACGATGATTAAATCTTCTTCATTGGTGGTAATTGTGATACGGTTCATAGTCTGGTGTCTGGTCTGGCTGGCTGGTCACGCCTCTCTAATAAACTGAAGCCGTAGCGGAATTTATGTCGGCAACTTATAAAGAATAATTTGTGTACGAGATGATGTTGTTCTCTCAAGTCTCTCAATCTACGGAAGTTTAGTATGATAAATGATAATGTACGTATGTTTTATGTGTACACAAATAGCAGTTACTTAAGTATTGGGGGGTAATGCAGTCGTGATAGATCCAATCACACAATTTATAAGACTTACTTGGATAATGAGTTGTGGTCAGAAGTGACCGAGCGAATATGGTACTGTACTATGGTTTTCATGTTTCAAATAACACTCGAGGACGTGTGTATAGCAGGACGGCCGTGACGAATGCGGTCAATAGTATGGAATCATGTGGTCAATAGTACGGACTCATGACGAAGAAAACGGAAGTGGGAGTGCGCCCTCTGGTGGGGCGTGCTGACAATTCAATTAATGCTAGCGGTCTTTTACACCCTGTATATGTAATTGTATATCCTATATCTACCAATACCTTTTTTGTATGCTACGCAGTGACAATCGAACAGCCAGCCCACCTGATGGTAAACGGTAACTGTCGCCCATAACATCGACGATTCATACATTTAGGTCGCAGGGAACAAACATGTAGAACCGCAGGTGCGTTGTCACTGTAAACACTATGATGAAATTCCTCGTGCCTGCAATTACACTGGCTGTATTATCCTTCAAACCGGAGTCCTACCACCTGATGAAAACCTTTACAAATCTAGGGTTTTTCTTTGTCACTTACATTTCTTTAGTATAGTTGCTCCTATGTACAAAACGTAGCAACATTACCTCGCCTGTCACAGAACAGCAAGCACCGCAGTAACGTTAATCGCGAACCGAACTCCGCAACCAAATAATGTAAGAACTCATGTTACAAAATTATTGTCGGCATTTCATACGCGCGGAAGTTACGACTGCCGCCGGAAACTTTGCTATATTCCACCGAGTGTGTTCCCAGTTGGTTTTATTGCCTGCTCAGATACTATTTCAAAGAACTCCTCTCGGTGAATTTATTCGCCTTATTCTTGGAGTAATCCCGGTCGGTATTCGGCTACTTAGTGCGGATGGTATTCCGTAGATGTTCGGATACTTAGCGAGCAATTAATTGTAGGATTCGGTGGTCAGCTGGTCTAGCCATCTTTGACAGCTCCGCTTGCGTGATGCGTGTATGGTAGAAAATTGACAGCTCGAAGTTCGACTATTTCTACCAACATCTACATTGACTCTGATTGTGTAGGATCATCCGCCAATCCGCCTCTTTTGTACACCGAAAGTACGTGAATTGTCTATGGACCAAGAATTTCTACCTCAAACAGCTTATGTCAGATAACGTTAGCTTATGTCAAATCCCATACATTTTTTCTACCACAAACGATTGTAGATTAACGATTATAGATAAACGCAACCTCTTGGCTAAGGTCGCTGGTCGTGTTTAAACTCTTTGTTGCAGTATGTGTGAGGGCTGGGTTAGAAGTAGGCTGATGACAAATTGTTTTAAGGTTTTGAAAGTTCCGATTTTACGTATAGACGTTAGGATAACTATCTGGCTGGCTGGCTCTTGTCTGTTGAACATTCGAGATCCTTTTTCTCAGGAACGAGTTTAGAGTGTCAAATTATAATGAATTTTAATTTTAGTGTCCTTTGGGATGTCAAAAATACAAGAACTTTTTTAGTTCAGAAGCGTAGAAAAAAACTTACAACATTTGAAATGAATACTAGCAAGTAAGGTTCCCAGCAGAAGATCTTGAGAATGACCTAAGCCTTCCGCTGGGGAGCCGATGTCATAATAAAATTATGATGAAATGATTAATTCTCAGCGCATTGCAGTTCACAGATGGAAATAGATCTCCCAGGCACGCCACTTAGACCAGTCGACCTACTAAGGCATCTTGATATAGATTTCCTATATCTACAACTGCAATGAACAGCATCTGGTGTTTTAAACTGCGCACATTTATTATCAGAAGTTTATGATGTACGCCAGACTGTTGCATTGCATACAGCCGGCGCAAGTACAGTGCCCCACATGTATCTGCACACATTCTGACTAGTGCCAGAGGAAGTTGGGAAGAGTGCCACGAAGTGCAATAAGTTTTACAACTTCTTGTAACACGTACGTGGCCTGTTTGGGACAATTTGATTGGCATTGGAACGGATAAAGTGTATTTGTATGAGTGTAGGAATTTAGGGTATGTTTTTGTTGCAGACAAATTTGGAAGCCTTGTTAAGTTAAATTGTAAGTACAAGGTCATCATCATCATATCAGCCGAAAGACTGCTGCTGGACAGAGATCTCCTCAAAGACCGGTCCTGTGCCTTACGCGTCCAGCTGGTACCTGCGATCTTTAGCAGGGTAAGTACCTAATCCAAATGAATCAGCCTTACGATGTTTTGCCTTACCGTAAGAGAATCGGTTACTTTTCAACTAATGCATATGTCGCAGTCGGATGGTTAAATTAGTCGGTTAATTAAATGGCTAGCTTTTTAAGCAATCATTCAATTCAAAAATTGCCGAGTTCATGAACTTTAAAAGTAACATCTCAAGAACGATATTGAACCGAATTACAAAGCTTTTCCATGCATTATCACAACTCTGAGCTAACCTAACCGAATGTAAACCTAATACAAACTATTATTATTGTTTCAGGTTGTTGTGGTTAGGTTAGCGTTGTAACAATGTATGAAGGAGCTCCGTGAACTTGGGGAAATATCGTTCTTTAAACATTATTTTAAAATTTTATGAAACTGGCAAAATTTCAATTGAATCATCATCACAGCCCATAACAGTCCACGGCAGGACTTCGGGCCTCTCTCACGAAAGGAGAGGTTAATGCCATAATCTCCACGCTTGGCAGGCGGGTTGGAAATCGCAGTGATAAAATTATATAATGGAAAACGCTGCTGCCCATTTTCCAGTCTACGGAGACACTAGAACTTTTGCCTCGAAAACATTAGTTGAATAATCACTTAATAAGCTAGCCGTTCATTTACCCACCTGATTTAACCATCCGGCTGTGCTATATACATAAATTAGAAAAAAGCCATTGGTACGTACATGATGGCACTGGAGATCAAACCTGGTAAAGTCGGTAGAGGTAATTTAGGTATAGAGACAATCACTCTATAGCACGCCGTTAAGCTGTATGAATAAACCACTTCTCAAACTTTCTGCTAGAGGCGCAAGTAGAAGGGTAATTCGTTATTAGGAACAAGTTTTTACAATGTCTCTTTATCAAGATCCATTACTCAGAAACTGAAAAAGGGAAATGTATGAATTCAAAATTAAGTATGTACTTAAGTGCAGATGATAGGTGTAGAAGTGTGGCGACATGACGACAACCTCCACGGCATATATACAACTTCCGACGATCAACTGTAGGGCCCTTGGTCCCCTGGTCACAACACCCGGCCAGGTGGGTAATTACCCTTTTCTACCTTCTCACCATCTTCGCTTGCCAACATTGGCGGCTAGGGATATTCAAAATACATCGATACATCGAATACACCGATATTTACAATGCGATACATCGAATTGATCCGATGTTTTGAAAAGCTACCGATATACTCGATGTATCGATGTATTTTCATAAAACATCGAATTGATGATAACCAGTTAATTTCACAAAATCTCAAGTTTGACCACTAAACAATGTTTGAATCAGTGATGGTTTGCACGAAAAGTTGTGAAGAATTAGTATATCAGATCTGTGTCCTGTAAAAAGTAATATGTACATCTCAGAACAGGTATTTTTTTCTAAGTAAATGTTTTTGTATGTACTTGCAGATTATGAAAGGAGTTAAATCTATTATTTTATTAAAGATTAAAATCTAAACTTAAATAAAATAATGGATTAAGCTCTTTTCATAACCGTCATATATAAAAAATTTCACTTCGAATAGATGACCTGGTTTGACATCTCAAACCAGGTCATCTATTCGAAGTGATATCACTTTTACATGACTACAACTTTGTAATATAATGTTAGATAAAGTACTCGATCTTTACAAAACATTGATGTTTTCCTCCGATACATCGAAAGACATCGATGTACAGTTCCAATTTATCAAATCGAAAAAAACATCGATTTTTTTTTTCAAAGTGGACACCCCTTTTGGCGGCTATCTTATCCCTTCACCGCCAAAGAAGTATAGACGAGCGAGACATAATGAAGAAAATAAAATTTTCCATACTTATTCCTCTCAATTTAATTTAGGTGTAACTTATTAAGTATTATTGCAGGGTTGGGTTCCAATAAATTTTAAATTATTTGCATGTAACGCTAGCTGTTTTATTTAACCTACCTACCTATTTCAAAAAGCCATTACCACTGTTAAAAGGAAACATGAAAAAGTAACTTTTAATTGTAATAAAGAAATAACTGACTGTTTTATATTATTTTGTTAATTGTAAGCTGTTGATCAAAATAAAAAAATAAAATAGCTAAAAGCGATTGTGACATTATTTTTGGTACTGCACTAATGCTCTTGCACTGTACCTACCTGTAGGGCTATTGGCTAACTCAGTAGACAACTGTATTTGACACTAGATAATTCTACACCACGTCATCTACGTTGAAAACTGCCAATAGCGTCTACCAAATTAGAGTAGTGTCAGATTTTTTATGTCAAATTCAGTTGTCCACTGAGATAGCCGATAGGCCCTCTGTGTCATGTCCCAGTTGTGCGCGTGCGCGCAAAGCTCCGGTTGATACACTATTATTACAAGCTTTTATTTTGTTGCACATGTCTGTTCGTAATAAATTTTCCCGGTATTCAAATGAGCTGAAATTTTGCACACTCCTGTAAGTTCGGTGGGCACGGAAGTTGGCCATAGAAACTCGTAAACTACGCATGGTAAACCCATCGAGTTTGGGCTCGTTTGATTAGTCTCGACAAATACTCTGACCGATCATAGGAGAATGCGCGATAAAAGCTTTATATGAAAGAATATTTTCCCATTAAACTTGTTTGTTTTGATGTTAAGGAAGGATTGTTTTACTAACAGCAATGAAACGAAATTTCAACAGCTGAAAAACAACATTTGACGGACGCGACATTAAACTAAAGTCTCCAGAACTCACATCACACAATCGACACAATACTCGTAGTCTGAAACTACGGATCCGCCCGTACATACGGCCGTCGGGTTTAAGAAGTAGCACCCTGTTCTACACGCCATCACATTAAGCTCGCGTCCTGAGAAATCATGAGAACAGCCCACATGTCCAGTACCCACTACACAGGTATAACACACACAGGTTCGCCGTACGGACAGCGTTTAAACATTAACACAGTGAGAGCGCAAGCATTAGCGAGGTCCATTTTTCCGGGCCAAGAAACGTAAATGCACACCCCTGACGATTACTTTCACACCACGGCGCAGGGGCGGACTCGGGCGGATTTTGCATTATTTTAAATACCTATAAAGAAAGAAAGAAAGAAAGAAAGAAAATATTTATTACAAAGGACGCCACGACATGATAATTTACATTTAACACAAAAATCATAAAACACGGAGACAATTGTAGGGTATTATAGGGATGGCGCACTGCGACTGCAGTAGCCATACAGTCGCACGGTTGCATTGATCCCGTCGCAGGGCATATATGGATTTAGACGCGCGTTTGCATAGAATCCATCAAATCTGTACACTGGTTTAGGCGTTAAACGTAACAGATAGATAACACTAAACTTAAAGCGGTTAGGCGTCACAAAATCGGAATTAAGAGTGACTTAGCGAAATTTGGCTTGATTTAATGCTGGTGCAGAGGCATTTTTGTTAGGTAAGCCATAAATCAACTAACTATGAATCAACATAAATTTAGTACAATCTACCATCAGTTTAAATTTCTGCCTGTGTTAAGTGCTATCAATGCCTTACACATTGGAGCCGCTTTAGTTCAACCTTTTTTATTACGTACGGCTAAGAAATGGAACGCGTTGCATAGGTACGAGTGTGTTCCTCATGGTTAGACTGGATAAACTGTGCCTAGAGAGGCATGCTCTATCATCGGCTGCAGCGTCACTTACCACTAGGTGAGATGGCGGTCTAACGCCTAGCTAGACTAACTATGTTAAAAAACATGTTAAAACCCACCTGCCGTGGATCCGGCCCTGTTCCAGAAACGGCAAACGATGCTATGAATGTTCCTTTTAGGGATCCGCTTTTAGGTAAAAGATCACTCTAATTAGGCGTGTCAAACGTTCAAAATGTATTAGTTCTACTCAGAGATGTTTATGAACGGTGTTTAGCGCCTTGTAATGGCACCAAAGTGCTGGAGTAGATAAATACGAGAAATAGATGTAATTCCCATTTTTGCGCCCAGCTGTATATTTACTCACGATTTCATTGACAAGTTTTTATTTAGTTTCACATGTCCCCATGTCTTTCGTAATAAAATCTTGCAAGTTAAATTTGACCCATTTGCTGGTTTCCGATTGAGCTGAAATTTTTCACACTCGTGTAAATGTGTCCGGGACAATGCAGTGTTATGATACTATCGAGCTGATCTGATGATGGAGACGGAAGGTGGCCATAGGAACTCGTAAACTACGCATGGTAAACCCATCGAGTTTGGGCTCGTTTGATTAGTGTTGACAAATACTCTGACTGATCATAAAGAATGCGTGATAAAAGCTTGCTATGAAAAAATATTTTTCATTTGAGCTTGTTTTTTACTTAGCATAACTATAGTTTCCTCATGTCTACATATTTCAGATTTGCCATTTCCACCTCACTGTAAGTAAAAGGTATGAAGACCAAGCATTTTTATTTTTATAGCGATACTCATAAACCTATACAGTTTTTTTAGAACCAACAAAGAGTTTTATCAACACAGTTCCTCGCAAGTGTGATGCAAAACGTTCTATGAAACGCGTGTGCATTGATCATTACGGCGCACTTGTATCGTTTATAGTACTTGTATCGTTTATAGTAGTATTGATTTTAAATAAATGAAAATAATAATCTTAGCGTTAATGTCCCGATTGTGTTCTCGAGGACGAGGGCCCGGGGACCGCCTGGACCGTGATCCATGATTTGGCGATCACCTGATCAATGACAATGGAGCGACACCCATCTGACCTCCGTGACTAGTCAGATGCTCAACCGCCCGGCCACCGACGCTCTTAAATAAATAAAGAATCGTGGATAAATTCCCACAGCGCTATATCTTTTCAATTTCTGCCTGGCCGGGAATCAAACCCGGGACCTCTTGCGTGGCAGACCACCATGTTGACCACTGAACCACTCAGGTCGTCAAACCGTCTTACAATATTGACTTTAATTATTCTTAAAATAAAAATGTTATTTATATTTCTGCTAAAAGAACTATGCAGCCGAACTAGTAGTAATAAAAGACATGATTAACAAAGAGTGGTTCCAGAGGAAATTCCGGAATAGGTCCCCCCCAACATACATCGTTATAATTCTCTATACCCATACATGAAGCCCATCCTTATCTACGAGCACTTAGCGTAAACGAAATATGGAATGGGAACGAAAACTAATTTAGTCACTCGTCCAATCCGGAATGAGGCAAGATTTTAGAGCGGGGCCGGAGCAGAAAAAGGCGGCACGGTTTTGTAATATTAATAGCTGTGTTCCGTTATTTATTTCCCAAGTTACAGTTTGTTAACTCGGTAAAAGGCCGCGTGGGAAATATGCCGGACGAATTTTGTGTCTTCCCGAGACTGGGGCTGGAGGTGAGAACAATTTTCGTATTCGAAGCAAAAGCGGTACTGGGATTATAAATCTCTTTGGGGTGCAAGTTTTTTGGGTTGTCAACGGTGTTGTCCTCTACTTCTATACATAGTATAAAAGAAATTCGCTTCCTGCCGTCTGGTCCTATGTATCTATGTACGCTTAGATCTTTTAAACTACGCAACGTATTTCACGTCGTTCAACAATATATAGTACTAGCGGCCCGCCCCGGCTTCGCACGGGTAGTAAACCTTAACAAATTATACACCTGAACCTTCGTCATGAATCACGTTGTCTAAAACCGCACTATGTAGTCTGAGTGTGAATACCGCATGAAAATCCGTTCAGTAGTTCTTGAGTTTATCGCGTACAGAATGACAGTAAGACACGGCGTGGGACTTCGTTTTATAATATGAAGTAATTATATTATACTTAAGTATGTACTGAGTAGTGTCCCGTTACAAACAGGACACCATATTACGATCACAAAAGTTCCAACCGTCTCCTCAACCATTTTAGAGGGAAGGGGGCGACCCGGCTCCTGACGGCCGTATTTCTTGACATTGACTCCCCTCCCGTACGTACCCCGTGCTGCCTAGATAGCCGAGCGGACTGAGCGGCGAACACGCGACTTTTTTCTAATATTCACATTTTTAAACTCGTGATATCTTTTGAATGGAATGTCTGAATTGAATAATTCAAAAAGTTATATAAAGGTATTGAAGCAGTCGTGAATATGAAGTAATTGATTTTGATAAGGATTAATACCAAGGTACAAATAAAGAGCGTTTTTTAGCGGCGGCATTTCAATTATGTTTTGAAAAAAAAGAACACTTATTGTGACATAACTATAATAGTTAGACATATACTGTCGCGACACTTTTTGTAGATAATGATGTGTTCTGCAAAGTCGTAGTACATTATTTTGTTCTGTCATCAATAGTTTTCGCAGCGCACGCGATGTAAGGAATTTTTTGGGTATTTTTTTACACCTTGGGTTACATTATTGGAGTTTTATTAATGATCCGTATATTTTTAGAAAATATAATATAGCCTATGTCACCCGCGGATAGTGTAGCTTTCCAACGGTGAAAGAATTTTTGAAATCGGTCCAGTAGTTTCGAAGCCTATTCAATACAAACAAACAAACAAAAAATCAAACATTTCCTCTTTATAATATTATAGTAATAGTAATAGTATATAGTATAGATGACTGATTCAAGAGGAAGGTTTACAAGCAAGAATTAAAAAGGTTGGTATGTGTAAAATAAGTGTACGCGAAAGAAGTCGCATCGGGTTCACCAGTATGGCTATAATTTACACAGGTTGTAAAAAAATTATAGGATTAATTAAAGATAAATTATAGCCTATAATTTATCACGAAAAGTGTGTTTACTGCACGAACACGCATATTCCCATTTTACGCGGACGAAGTCGCGAAGTACATGAAAGTAGAATTCTCGCATTCCATTTAATTCGAGCAATCAGCAACGACGCGGCATCAGTGTAGGGTTACCTTGCATTTTAATTGGCAGGAGTTGGAACTCGATATTCGAATCGTTATTTGTTTGTATTCCATGATTTACTTTTTTAAATTGTATTGTTAACATCCCGTCGCCCACTTTGGGAATTTGTCAAGCCAGAGGACTCCGCTTGAATGTGTACCACCGAATGAGGTTAATATTCTCCCGCAATGAGGTTAATCATCATAGTCTGTATTGTTGTGAACATTACATCTAAGTGTACCGTCGTATAGACGCCATGGCGACAGTTGCTGATTTCCATCAGGTGCATGTGCCACCAAAGGTGGATAGGGCCCGGCGGAATTTAATTCAGCTGTCTGTCCTAGACCTTGCATGTAGCCATACGTACTGTTTTATTGCACGCCAAATTCCTGATCGCAGTTAAACTTATAAGGTCCTAACGCAAGATCAGTTAGTGTCCAGTAGGTACATAAAAGCCACGGATTTTGAATGAATGAATGAATGAATGAAAAATTCTTTATTGCTTATACATAGAATAAAACAAAAACAAAGAAAAAAAAAAAAACAAATAAAAGCAACCGGCGGCCTTATCGCTTAAAGCAGACTATGATGAAACTTTTCATTATTATTGCTTTACACTAGAATAGATAACAACAGCATTTTACGAAGTTACGTGAAGTATTGGGGAAACAAAGTAAGTAGTCGTGTTTATAGTAATGGTAGTATGTCTTGGCACTGGCGTAGCACAAGCGTAGCACTCCCGTAGAAGTTCGTAGCAATCCATTCAACAGAAAGGAGTGAACAGGTTTTTCGGCCCGGCCTGGTTTTGGGCCGCGGGCCGAAACGTCTGATGCATTAAAATTAATATTTTTCGCCTGGAGAAATGGTTTTAGAACAGTCGTGGAAAAACTTTTATTTATAGAATAAGCTGGCCCCGGGCCCTTGTTGAGAAAGCACAACCGCGACATTAACGTCAAGATGATGATGATATTTCCAACAGCAAACTCCTCGAGGTGCTGCAACCAATATGAGGTAATAACAAGGACATTATGTCAAAATCGTTCGGTAACAACCATTCCATATTTGCAAGAATTTCTCGCAGCACGATTTAATAAAATCGTAATTTAAAAGATTTATACAAATATGATATGAATTCTCGAAACTGGGTTATCCGTGATCATTCAAGCGTGAAATTGCATTACTCATTCCTATCAGTTCAATGATGTCCTGATTATTATTATATTATTATTTTTCAACTCACATGCTTATAAAGGGGGACTACTAAATACGCGTGCTTTTTGTTTACATTACCACACTCGTGCGATAATGTTTTTTGACTTGGAAAAGGCTTTTTATGTGTCTTCCTCACAAGGGTATTTAAAAACGTCCAAAGACAATCGCGGTACATTGGTCATCCACAGCCCACAACAGTCTACTGCCGGATTTGAACCTCCTTCAAATCAGTGGAGGGGTTTTTCATTATCTCCACTATCTTGACAGGCGGGTTACAGTGAGATCGCAGTGTTTAAAATACACAACAGGAATAGCTCATGCACATTATTTATTTATTTATTTATTTATAGGATATGCAACAGCAATTTTATTCTAAGCCATAACTACATACATGTTTTCAATTTAGAAGCCATTAACAGGATAACACAATTACAGTAATTTAACACATTAGTTATTTAGTAACTGGTAAATTGCTTCTTCTGACTTGTGTTTGTCAATTGTGCATGGCCGGCGCCACAAAATTATATTCAAGCATCCACCCCGTGTTATTCCCGCGTTCGTTTCACGCAGCGCATTTGTTCTCGCAAAGTTATCGATGAAATGGTGACTGTGTTGGATTGTTTCGCTCGTTTTCTCGGCTTCTTGCGCCTCACAGCACATGCTGAGTGGAGTGGCCGCCGCGGCACCGACAGTGGCATGGAAGGCTACTGCAAGTAAGCAGTTACCAAAGCCCATGGACGTTGGTAATACCAGGGATATCACTCCCGTGTTGCCAGACCTATATAAACATTTTTTAAGAAGAACTTCTTAGACTATCCAGGCATTTAACCACCAACATCTCACCTAGTGGTAAATGACGATGAGGTCAATGATTAGCAGGCCTGTCTAGGAACACTCTAGCCTTGAAGGCGTCTAGATTATAATGATCAGAGAATACACTCGCAGACAGCACGTTCCATTATTATACACCTTTCTTAAAAAGGATCTGGGATGGAAACTGCTGGTCCTCCTCCGTCCCTACCCCTCTCTTTTAATAAACTGCGAGCATGGATGAGCAAACACACGAAGGACCAGCGAAACATCCGTTTACAAAACACATCAGGATGTAGACAGTCGACGTTGGTGGTGACCGAGTGATCACCAAGACTAACTAATAAACTGCTAAATCTTAAACGGAAGGAACTCAGGACAGTAGTTGGTACAATAACAGGACACCTCCCCTGAACAAACTACTGTTCACGATAGGAGCTACAGACAGCCCTTTGTGCAGGGGATGCCTAGTAGACGAAGAAACAGCGGCCCATGTGATCCTGAAATGTGAGGGACTAGAGGACCATAGGGCTTTTAAGCTGAATAAAAGTCGCATTAGGAACGGGGTCCCTCCGAGAGATCTGCGAGCGTCCGAAGAGACTGCTGGACTTATGAGGGGAGCTGGACTGGCTAAATTAACACGCCTTAATTACATACAATTGTTACCAAGTTTGAGTTCAAGTGCGGAAAAGGAGCACATTAACCTATAACCTACAACCCCTTTCTTGAAGAACTCCATGTTCTATTTTTAGTGATAACCTCAAGATGATTATTATTACTTGATAGGTGAAAGTAGGTACCTACTAAATATATATCGTATGTAAGGATTATGTGGAATTTTTCCCGTTTGCAAAAACCCTCGCGGGTTCCATTGGCGCTTGTCTGGCATCAAGCGAAACTCATAAACATTGTTAACAACATGACTAGCATAACAGTTCAGAACTAGTTTTTGCCGGATTTAAAAACTGACCGATAAAGTAACCCAAACTCCAGTTGGTGCCAAAACATTCATACGTGATGGAGTATCCTGTGTGGGGCGGGAATGGCTGGATGCAGCTCGCGTCCCCGAAGCTATGGAATAAACAACAGCCCTCCCCTGCCAAAGTTCCACTGCACTTGTTTATGAGAGCGAACCCATCCCGAGGGAGTCGCTTATGATCCGACAACTCACCCGGAAAAACGGCCTTACCTCTCTGCCAAACAGAGCCAGTGTAAACGAGACGGAAGATGCGAGTTCCGGTACTCAAATATGCTTAGTAAGACATCAATTTGGAGCACTGCATTCCCATTCTGAATTGAATGTAATGGTGATAAGGAGTAATTTTCAATGGGCGTTTGGTGCGGCTTGCAGCTGTAATAGCACCGGAAAAGTTGGAGAAACATCGACATAATAATACATATATTATTTAAACACCCACAGAGGGGAGGTTTGTGGTGTTGCTGTCAATTATTTGTCGGTGATTTATAATGCAATTTTGTGGATCTTACCATTTACACGTAACTTATTTGTGCGGGGTCCAGCTCAAATTACATTAATATTTCGAATTCAGGCATAAAAATGGTAAGGAAGTGTGTTTGGTGGTTGAAACTTTTTTTGCCTGCCCGTTTTGTAGAATCCTCATATACAAAACACTAGTAGTGTTCGCGACCGTCGCACCAAATCTCCCATGGACTTATAGCTATTTATACCTCTAACAATAGATCTATGAAATTATAAATAGTTTCTTGCAATTTATCTATAAAAAGGCCAAGCCATATTTTTCGACCACGATGTATGGTTTGTAGAATTAGCCCTAACAGAGCTAGGGAGAGTAGGGTTAGAGACAACTTATTAACAGTGAAAGCGTTTCGAGCTTGCAAGGCTTGACGAACTAATTTTACCTATAATCTGTTTAAACTGACTTGTCTTATTTGGTGAATAAACAATGCCCAAAATCACGACTTGCCGTATCAGTCACGCTACGTATATTGTGTATAGATGTCTTGAATTATACAAGAAACACATAGAATGTGAATTTTAACAAATAATGCTGCACATTATCCATTTAAATACATTATTTCCTTAACCAAATAAGACAAGTCAGTCGGGACAGATTATATGTGGAATGTTTTTGGAGGCATTATTGGTGGCTAATTGACATATTTCTTCATGTTTACCAGACTGCGACAAAAGGAGAGTAATGTTTTTCGAGCACATGTATCTATGTCTATTTCTTTGACACCGGCGACAGTCATAACGGCTTAATGGATTTTAACTTATGTGGTATTATTATATTCGTCTTGGTCGCCCGAATGACACTGGGATGTACCCAGAAAAAATAAAATAAGATTAAATTAGTTTGTAGATGCCTCAGTGTCTTCAACAGCTTAATAGCTGCAGTCGTTCTTAAATTATGCACGAACATGCAAAATTTTGATACCTTGGGTTATATTATTGCAACTTTCCTAGGGATCTCTTATTTTTAAACTATCTAATCTTTTATAATATCAGTAAAAATAATATGTAGTGCGTAAAACCGGCGGGTGGCTATATTTATGCATAGTATAAATCAAAGTCGCTTCCAGCCGTCTGTCCGTATCTATGTGGGTACGCTTAGATCTTTTAAACTACGGATTTTAATGCGGTTTTCAACAATAGATAGAGTGATCTTGAGGAAAGCTTATAAAGAAGAAAAAAGGGTATGCAGGGGTAAAGTAGGTGTACGCGAAGTCGGGTATTTAGAGGTAAAGCAAGTGTATGAGGCCGAAGTCACGCCGGGTCCACTAGCGAGTAATAATACTTAATATAGTAAACCATTAGTTACTTCAAAACGCGCCCTCATCCAAAACAAACCGCCAATGAAGAATAATTGTCGTGGCAATAGATTTATAATTCTGCAGCACCCTGCCCAGGGTCAACCAAGATATTAAATATTCGGCAGCACCCTATCGGCCCATGAAGTGCGCGGAATATAAATTATTCCCCATCGCAATGGATTAATGGTGATTCGGAGCGAAATTGACGTCTGCCCCGCGACCGGCCTTCCTCCGCCAAGATTTACACAGGCCAACTTCATCGGGGTCGCACAAGCGTAAATTTTGACGGTGCCCCAGGAAAATTGGGAGGGAAATCTCTTTGAAATGTATAGACGGAATACGCGACGCTGGCGACGAGCGAAATAAAAATATCGTGTGTGTTACCTATCTATTGCGTTAAACGAGTGAGACGGTTCGCATTTACGACGCTGAATCAATTCCAAATTCACGATCGTTCAGGAAGAATCGCGTTCATTTTATTCTGAACCTGCCTATTCAAAATGTTCAGTCGGTTTGTGGTTGGATGGCCACCAAACGTTGGTACTTCGCGTTTAGAGCGTCCTCCGCGTTATTGAACAATGCCTAAATCTTCTCACGTGGCAGTGGGTTGGAGACCGCAGTGTTGATAATACTCAACAGAACATTTCTGTTAGTGTGTGTGTTAGTAGTTGCGAACAACGATGGTTTAACAGCCTCTATACATAGTACTAGCATCATTTATACATAATACGCGACTTCGTTATTGCGATATCCTACTCCTACCGTACTCTACCCTTATCCCTACTATATACCTACCCTACACCTATGTTGTAGGGTAAACATTGTAAGTAAATAGGTGTAGATATATAGTTAAAATCAGTCGGGGTCCCATTTTCATATAGGTAGACACGGATACCTTCTTAATATTTTTAGAGAATTGGCCTGCTTCATTTATTAGTATATTTAAAACAAAGTCGCTTCCTGCTACATATCCCACTGTACGCATGTACGTTAGACCTTTTAAACTTCACAACGGAATTGAATGCGGTTTTCAACAATAGATCAATCGTTTCAAGGAAAAAGTTTAGGGGATAGGGTAGCACAATACGCAAATGAAGTAGCGGCCAGACAGAAGGTAAACATTAAAATCATAGCAAACAACAGCTACAAAAAATAAACATTAAAAAACTGAAAATACACGACGCATTTAAATAAATAATCACGCCATTACAGTAAGTAAAAGGGCATAAAGCCTAGTTCAACCAAAGATAATGATCGGTGTGCCGTAGCAAGTTTACAGTCTATCATTTCGATACAAAACATACTTATTTTGTATATGAATAATAGATTAACGACATTAACGACGTTCGACCAGTTCGAGATTCGGCAGTTAAAACAAAACGAGTTGGGCTCATAACCTTGAAAAAGTTTCCATTGAAATACAATACGCTAAACTTAGCTTAACTTAAATGGAAGAGTTTTTTTTATGTCATCCAGTAGGCAAACAGGCAAGTGGGCCACCTACTGGAAAGTGGTCACCACTGCCTATAGACATTAGCAGCACCAAGAGTATCGCCAATGCGTTGCCCACCTCTATAACACGTTGCTCTGACAGCAAAAAGACAAATGCCCCTTCACTGCCAAAGCCTCGCACACTGTTCCAAGAACCCTTCAGACCTGACATTTCGAACTAAGCACAGAATGTGACGCGTTATGTTATTCTAAATGATCAGCAAAAACACCCGTGTGGAAATTCCTTATAGTTTTGGAGAAAACTCTAACCTAATTACGTCGATTTTTTTTACTTCGAAAGTAAAATATTAATTTTTCTACCAGAACATTTACTTTATTTGCCCAACTTTTTACATACATTTATTGAGCGTTTAAAAGCCTATTTTTTATAGCCTTTCCTAGTCGACAATGTAAGCGTAAGGCGAAATAATAATATTTTTCATTAAAATGGTTTTATTTTAATATCTATAATAATTCAAGCTATTAGCACCCAAAAATCTATTTAAAAGGTAGAGCATTAGGCTGTCTATCTTCCTAAAAAGATTCGGTAAAAGATTGTGCCCAAAAATGTGGAATTTTCGTAGACTTATTTTACTTTCTGCTCCACTGTATTTGCCGCGGACGAAGCCGCGGGTAACAGCTAGTAATACAATAAAAATCGTTCAATGCATAGTATTTTTAAATTTAGAACTTACTAAAAGTTCATAGCAAATGTGTATATGAAATATTGATATTACTAAGTTTCAGGCGTTTGTAGTTAGGAAATATTTAGAATCAAATTTCTCCTATATCCCACGGAATTAGCAGCTGTTTTTTTTTAGGAAGATAGACAGCCTAATGCTCTACCTTTTAAATAGATTTTTGGGTGCTAATAGCTTGAATTATTATAGATATTAAAATAAAACCATTTTAATGAAAAATATTATTATTTCGCCTTACGCTTACATTGTCGACTAGGAAAGGCTATAAAAAAATAGACTTTTAAACGCTCAATAAATGTATGTAAAAAGTTGGGCAAATAAAGTAAATGTTCTGGTAGAAAAATTAATATTTTATTTTCGAAATAAAAAAATATTGACGTTTAGGTTAGAGTTTTCTCCAAAACTATAAGGAATTTCCACACGGGAGTTTTTGCTTATCATTTAGAATAACATAACGCGTCACATTCTGTGCTTAGTTCGAAATGTCAGGTCCGAAGGGTTCTTGGAACACTGTGCCTCGGTTCCCCAAATCCCCACCCCATGGCGCACTGGAAAACTTACTCACCGGCAGAAACACAACACTATTTAAAAGAGTATTGTTTAGCTGCGGTATTCTGTAAGGTGGAGGTACTTCCCCAGTCGGGTGGCTCCAATTCGAACGGGATACCCCGCTATGCCCTACCTCTCTTAAAACATATTTAAATTGATATCTCTAATAAACGCATGCCTACACAATCATGTTTCTTTTAACGTAGTAAAACAACCCTGTCCGTCTGCCGGACCGCAGTTTGGCTCAGAAACTCTAATAGATACTGGAGACCTGAGGTAAAAAGTATATTTCTGGGCGCCTACCTACCTACTCGTTAAGCTGAGATGATATTTTTTTCTCGCCTATTCCGTTGTGTGGTGTATCGTATACAAATCACTTCAAACTCCAAAGGCCATTACACGTAGGCAATTCCTTTACTATCAAAGTGTTGTTCGACCAAACCAACCAATGTAAAGCACGCAAGTTTTTAAACGATCACTGAAATGCGATGCAGAGATAAATGAACCTGATAATGCAATGTTAAAAACTTAAAATGGGAAACAGGCTGCCAGCCAGGCCATGGTTTAATGCCTCTCATAAAAACATGAAAAAGTTTGCTCCGACGCGCGCTAACTTTGCCGCTGTACAGCGCGTAATAGTCTGCCTCGTGGGCCTGCAAACTAGTTGCGGAATATCCGAAACGTTATTAAAAGCCACTTTTTGCCAACTAAAGCTAATTTTGATCAACAATGTCTGTACATTGTGTTTTGCTGGAGCACATTGGACATTAAAAACCTAGGATAGGTACCTACATTTAAATAGGCTAGGGAGAGGCGTTCTTTGTACTGGGGTATAGGTACACTTTCCAAGACCTTATTTAAATTTTGATTAAGCCCTTAAATTCTTCTAACTCTATTGCGTCAGGTAAGGAAGGATGTATGGACTCTGGTACCCATTCCAATAGCTATGTGTAATACCTACAACGTTGGATATAGAGCAAGAGCCCATGAGGGCCAGACCTTCCTATTGTCCGTAAGTATGAAAGTTTTTCCATGTGTGTCCCCAACACAGGTAAGAATGATCCCCACCCATGAAACCTGGATCGTGGTTCCTTTGGCAGGTAACAGGTAACAAAGGTGTATAAAATCTTATCTCCAATTTCTTAAGTTAGCAAGCTCAATTTTTTTGCATTTTATTCGTAACAGCATTAATACTCACGATGCTCATTGCCAGACACATAGTATGGTTACAACCCTCCGCCGGACACCCCTAAACTATAATTCTCTGTAATTATACTTACCTTATATTAGGAAAGCTGAATTTTATAAATGTTATTCAGAGAATTATTAAACTGAGTTTTCTCAGTAGCCAGACAGTTTTTTGGGTTCTATAATCCTGCCAGACGCATTAAAAGTGTAATAGTTGCGAGAGTGGGGCTCATATACAACAACTGGTGCGAGTGAGACAGAGCGCTCGGTTCGGTGCGATCTTTTACTGCGCATCAGCTGTCGTCTATACTAATATTATAAAAAGGAAATGTTTGATGTTTTGTTTGTTTGTTTGTTTGTTTTTATTGAATAGGCTTCGAAACTACTGGTCCTATTTCAAAAATTCTTTCACCGTTGGGAAGCTACACTATCCCCGGGTGACCATCTTGGCGTTAATGTCCCGGTTGTGCTCTCGCGCACGAGGATCCAGGATTTGGCAGGTCAGGTAATTACAGTGGAGCGACTGCCGTCTGACCTCCATGACCCTGCTAACAAGGGAAACTGACCAGATTGGATCATGGTTACACATCCAGTCGCCTGAATGTGCAGGTTTCATCACGATGTTTTCCCTCACCGTAAGAGCATCGGTTAGTATTCAACTAATGTACATAACTCAAAAAACATTCATTGGTACATGGCCGGAGCGGGAGCGTAATTTTCTAAAAAATTACGGTTCATTAATAAAACTCCAATAATGTAACCCAAGGTGTAAAAAAATACCCAAAAAATTCCTTACATCGCGTGTGCTGCGAAAACTATTGATGATAGAACAAAATAATGTACTACGACTTTGCAGAACACATCATTATCTATAAAAAGTGTCACGACAGTATATGTCTAACTATTATAATTATGTCACATGTATGCATGTGTTCTTTTATTTTCAAAATTTAATTGAAATGCCGCCGCTAAAAAACGCTATTTATTGGTACTTTGCTATTAATCCTTATCAAAATCAATTACTTCATATTCACGACTGCTTCAATACCTTTATATAACTTTTTGAATTATGCAATTCAGACATTCCATTCGAGAGATATCACGAGTTTAAAAATGTGAATATTAGAAAAAATTTACTGATTAAATGTGAATATTAGAACATTTTTACTGATTATAGATTAAAAAATTTATTATTCTGACTGTAATAATTTTATTTTATTAAATTTCTTGATGAATTTTCGAGCTCATAAGTCTCCGGATACTCGCAAATTGAAGAGAGCCTTTAACCTTGCCGCCAAGTCTAGCAAAAGGACGCTACGCAGGGCTCGATTCGACCACATAAGCCGGATTGGCGCCAAACTGGCCTCTTACCCTCCTGGCAGTAAGGCGTTTTGGTCTTTGGCAAAAGCGGTTGAATCCAATTTTAGCCAATCCTCGTTACCACCGTTGCTGAAGCCAGACGGAACATTGGCACATGCTGCGGAGGAAAAAGCGAATTTACTTGCTTCTCATTTCGCGGCGAGTTCGCGTTTAGATACTGCAGGAAAAACTCCACCCGTCTCACCCCGCGCTGACTGCACTATGGCAGACGTGCGAATACATCAAAAAGAGATTTTAAAAATCCTGCAGAGTCTGGACGTGGACAAGGCTAGTGGACCTGATGGTATACCAGCGACGGTCTTGCGTAGATATGCCCCTGAGTTGTCTCCTATTCTCACACGCCTGTTTCGTCTCTCACTAAAGACTGGTATTGTACCTAGGTCGTGGAAGCTTGCCAATGTGCAGCCCGTGCCTAGGAAGGGCAGCCGCGCAGACCCTGCCAACTACCGCCCTATTTCAGTCACCTCCATTCTCTGTAAGATTATGGAGCGTGCACTGAACAACAAACTCCTTGCGCATCTCGAAGGTAACGATCTCCTCAGCGATTACCAGTACGGATTCCGCCGTGGTCGATCGACTGGGGACCTTCTGGTGTATGCCATTCATATATGGAGTGAGGCCATTGAGAAGCATGGCGAGGCCCTTGCTGTGTCGCTCGATATCTCCAAGGCCTTTGATAGGGTTTGGCACGCAGCCCTACTAAGCAAGCTTCCCTCATTTGGCATTCCTGTTGGCTTTTGCACCTGGATTTCGGACTTTCTGAGTGGACGTTCAATCCGGGTAGTTCTCGATGGTTACTCGTCTGATCTTCAGGCTATCGACGCGGGAGTTCCTCAGGGGTCGGTTCTGTCCGCGTCTCTTTTCTTGCTGCATATCAACGATCTTCTAGTACCCGGTACCCTTGGGTACGCTGACGACAGCACAGTAACGGATAGATATCTGTCAGAGGCAAAAGCTAACAGGGACGACATTCAGTCTTGTCGAGAGGCCATGGTTAGGCGTTTGAACGAAGCTCTCAAGGCAGTTTCCGACTGGGGTGAAGCCAATCTAGTGGCGTTCAACGCTACCAAAACACAGGCGTGTTTGTTTTCCGCCAAACGGAGTCCATTCCATCTAACTCCGGCTTTCCGGGATGTAGCTGTGGAAATTACCGACTATTTACAGCTCCTTGGTGTTGAGCTATTAACCAATCTTAACTTTGGACAGTACATCGAATCCAAAGCCAAGACTGCAGCCAAGAAACTTGGTATCCTCTCGAAGGTCAGGCGGTACTTCACTTCAAAGCAGTTGCTTCAATTATATCAAGCACAAGTTCGTTCATGCATGGAGTACTGCTGCCATCTCTGGGATGGATCAGCCAAATACCAACTGGCCGCTTTGGATTCGGTGGAAAAACGTGCAAAGAAGATAATTTGTGATCCGCAATTAATTGAGGCTAAGCTGCAGAGCCTCGAGCATCGGCGTAGGGTTGCGTGTCTATCGGTATTCTATAGGTTGCATTTCGGAGAGTGTGCGAAACAGTTGCACGACCTCATTCCGCCGGCCCCTTTCCGCCATCGGGAAACGCGATCCGGGCGAGCGCTTCATCCTTATGTCGTGGATCTTCCAGCTGCCCGCACGAGCCGCTTTGGTTCAACCTTTATAATGCGAACGGCTAAGGAATGGAACGCGTTGCCTGCGAGTGTGTTCCCTGATCACTATAATCTGGACGCCTTCAAGGCTAGAGTGAATAGGCTGTTCCTAGACAGGCATGCTCCATCTTCGACCGCATCGTCACTTACCACCAGGTGAGATAGCGGTCAAATGCCTGGATAGTCTAAAATTAAAATAAAAAAAAAAAAAAAAAAAAGAATTATAAAAAAAAATCACTAAACAATTTGGAATAAACGATAGTATATGTTTAGCATAACATTGCAATGAACTGAGCGCTCTGTCTCACTCGCACCAGTTGTTGCATATGAGACACTTTTTATGCGTCTGGCAGGATTATAGAACCCAAAAAACTGTCTGGCTACTGAGAAAACTCAGTTTAATAATTCTCTGAATAACATTTATAAAATTCAGCTTTCCTAATATAAGGTAAATATAATTACAGAGAATTATAGTTTAGGGGTGTCCGGCGGAGGGTTGTAACCATACTATGTGTCTGGCAATGAGCATCGTGAGTATTAATGCTGTTACGAATAAAATACAAAAAAATTGAGCTTGCTAACTTAAGAAATTGGAGATAAGATTTTATACACCTTTGTTACCTGTTACCTGCCAAAGGAACCACGATCCAGGTTTCATGGGTGGGGATCATTCTTACCTGTGTTGGGGACACACATGGAAAAACTTTCATACTTACGGACAATAGGAAGGTCTGGCCCTCATGGGCTCTTAGACTAATAGCTATTTTCCAACTGAACAAATTACTATGGCGCTAGTTTCAAATGTTAGTCCTCTCCGAGTTATGCTGTACGGACAAAATTGTGTTTTGTCTTTTTCCTGTTTACCCACCGCGGCACCAAGTTTGAAATGTTAGTCCGTTACGAGTTATGCTGTTCTAAATCATAGTAATCAGTGTTTTTTTTCTGTTCTACCCACCTTCAATGGCCATGTGATAGCTATTTTTAAGCAGAACCAAAGTTACTTTGGTGTCTAGGTGCCCTTCGTCAATATGACATAATGGTACAGCATAACTTGGAGGGGACTAATATTTGGAACTAGACGCCATAGTAAGTAAGTACTTTAATGCAACAATATAGCCTATGGGCCAGTTATCCTTTTCTGATATACAATAGATAGATATGCTTACACTAAAACAACATATAAACAGTTATCTTAATTAGTTAAATAAACTATGATAATGTGAAACAAAACACCATTTATGTTACTACAACTATAGGTATGCGCCTAAACAAAAACATGCCATACCAACGTAACGACACAGAGAAAGATAAAAAATAAATACTACGTGCAAGCATTATCCAGATATTTAGTATTGTAGAGATAACAAAACACCATTTAATTGAACACTAAAATCTAAAATATTATAACTAAACAGTTATAAATAAAAATGTTGTTAAGTAGGTAAGTACGTACTTATATTGTTAATAGTAGATGTTTATTTGTCAAAGTATTATTTATTATTATTTTTTTTATTATTTATTTATCATAAATGTGGTTCATTGGTATTATTACCCTCTATCATTTTTATTTCTAGTGGTAGATTATTAAAAAAATTATGGCACTTATGTAGGTATGACTTTTTCGAAAATTCTATTATTTATCTGTTCAATACATAAATCATATTTTTATATATCTCGGCTATTTATTCATAGTGAGTTTTGTTTAGCTCAAAAATGGCTGTCCAACGACATATTCACATTGCCATTGGCAGTGGGTACATTAGAAATACAAGGTATGATGTGTAGGTATGAAGGTATGAAGTACAGCATTACTCAGAATGGACTAACATTTGGACAGGTGCCATAGTAATACTTATTTGTTCAGGTCGCAAATAGCTATCCAACGACGGATTACACATAGCTATTGGAGGTGGGTACCAAAATTGACACGTCACCTTTGGTTATTTTGTTCATTTTAGGCATTCCTACATTTTAAATTTAGTAGTTATTAAATTTAATCTCCATCGCGTCATCAGAACGTTTGGTTTTGATTTTCTCCAAATTTGTGGCGCGGTTGGAGTAATGAATGAATGAAAATGAATGAAAAATTATTTATTGCTTATAAGTACATAGAATAAAACAAAAACAGAGGAAATAAAGAAAAGCAACCGGCGGCCTTATCGCTTAAAGCGATTTCTTCCAGGCAACCTCAATACCACAACCACGCTTGGCGTGATACACCGTAATTAACCTAACCCCCGGCCAAGTTTACTTAAACTCGAATATTTTCTATACTACAGAACAGATTTTAATCAACCAAAGCTAAGAACCATCTCGATTAAACTGACTTACAAATAGAGAAAACTGCATGCAAATCGGTCCATCCTTCGCCACGGGAGCTACGATGCCACAGACAGATACACAAAGCCACAAATACACACATACACAAGTCAAACTCTTTTTCGTCAGGAGTTAAAAATGCTGCTGCGCTACCCATTTTTCGCTGAGGTTCTAGTTAATCTGCCTCTGAAACATTATCTTATTAAGTAGTATTCTTTACATTACATAGTCTGCTTGTATTGTACGACTCCCACAACTGAAAGAGACGTGGCTACCTAGAATTAGTTTGGATATGGCGAAATAACAAAATAATTATTTATCATCCGTATTTACGGAAGAATATTGCGACATAATTTACGGCACCCTGACTTATTACTTGCAGAAAATATTTGGTATGTGGACCGCTACAAATCATTGGTAAGTAATACAGGTGACAAAACCCACACTGTAATTATTAACAAGTGGTGGGACTATTTCAAGCCTAAGGAGCCTGGATGTGTAGGTACCACTGCCTTTTTCTGCCGCCAAGCAATAATGTTCGCATTGTTGTGTTCTGGTTTGAAGATTAAGGGAGCCATCGCAATTACAGGCATGAGGCATTTCATCAGATTCTTAACCGTGATCAGGTAGGCTGTCTGCTCGTTTCGTCACTGCAAAAAAATCATTATCAGTAGCCTCTTGTGCACAGTACCTACAGTCCACATTAGTAGATTTAGTAGGTAGTCTACTCGCTCATTTAATTCTCGCAATTTAAGCACCCTGTTCAACACAGCACTGCTAGCACAACTGTGCTCACAACACAGCTCGCGCCGGGAGAGAGCGTTTGTTTCCTTCTCTCAAAACTAAGGTGAAAGAGATAGCAGTATCTGTGCCTATTCATACTTGTCACGCGCGAGAGGCACAAGTGTGCAAGACTCTCGCGGCACGAGCTATCTCTCGGGCACACTTGTGCTCGCCGTGCTGGGTTTGCCGCATCCAGCTTCCGCCCGCAATCACCACGTTTGCCGAGGCGCGGTCTCTACTCAAGAACTCGTTTATCCGTCAAAACCATCGTAGGCCCAACTGTGTCCCTGAATCCTGGTCAAAACAATCAAGTTAATTTAAAGGGTCCAAAACGCCTGTATGCGGTACTGTTATACAATACCTAAATGGGCTCACATTACACCGTACCTCATAGATAAGCAGATGCTAAACATGGAAAACTCGCGTATTCTCAAGTACTCGTTTTCTTAGCTCGCTCTTTAAAACCGAGTTTCCACTCGATTTCTTAGCTCGCTCTTTAAAACCGAGTTTCCTATCTACTTGTTTAAAAAACTGGAGTTCAAAACCGACAATCGCCATCTTAGAGATAGAAGCCGGTTATTAATCCTTCGAGTACAATCTCTCGCATGCACCTGTGGTTGCTTCAAACACGCCGCAGCCAGAATCTGGAACGACCTCCCACCTCCAGTGCGAACAACATCATCCCTCAAACTTCCTACATTCCGCAAGGAATGTGCAAAATGGCTGTTGCGGAACCATTCACGGCTTGCTGGACTGAAGGCCTAGTTAGACCACGGTTTCTGGTGATGTTCAATTATCTAATTCTCTTAGTAATACTTTTAAGCCTAAAGTTTATTTTAATATCTTTTGTGCGATGTTAATTGTCAACTTAGTTTATTTTAATTTTTTTGTGCCATAGTAATTGTATAGTTCTGTATGTATGTATATGTAAACTTAACGTTGTTAATTTTTAAATAATTTTTTGTCTTAATACTGGCCATGACAGAATACCAGCGGGTGTGGGTCCTACCTCCACCCAAACGCTGAGTCATGTTTTTCCATTTATTCTATTTTTTCCATTCGAAGCTTTTATTTTTAAAATACATTGATACGAACCTGTTAATTTATAGACAAATAAATATTTCTATTTCTACTAATCCCTTTCTGATTACTGTAGGTGTTCACCAGGGTTCTGTGCTGAGTCCTTACTTATTTTGCATAGTGCTCGATGTCCTTCAGCGGAAATTCAGGACATGCCTCCTTGGCTTATGAAGTACGCTGACGACATTAACGGTGAGCAAGCTTAGGCAAGATATTGAGACCACAGTAAACACGTGGAAGGATGTGCTAGAAAACGGTGGTTTGAAGCTGAATATCGCCAAAACAGAGTATTTGGCCAGCTACAGCACGGACCCCGACACTATTCTTATAGGTAGCGAAGCTGTCAATAGAACAGATAAATTCAAATACCTCGGATTCGTGATGCACGATCCGGCACGATCGGCGATATCGGCACCGATGTCAAATCCCGAATATCTGCGGCTTGGGCCAAATGGCGGGAACTCACGGCAGTCATCTGTGACCCTATAATCCCTGTAAAGCTCAAAGAGCTTATATACAAGAGTATAATTAGACCAATGATGCTCTATGGCTGCGAGACATGGCCAGCGCTGACGAAACACGTTCGCGAACTCCACGCCAACGAAATTAAAATGCTGCGCTGGATGTGCGGAGTTACGCGACACGATCGAGTGCGTAACGAGTACAGCCGTGGCAGCCTTGGTGTGAGGGATATCGCAGATATCCCTCACACAAGGGAGGAGGCTCGTCTGCGCTGGTTTGGTCACGTGTTGCGTAAGCCTCAGGGATACGTGGGAAATAGGTGCCTGAATCTGCCGGTATCAGGAAAGAGGCCCCGTTGGCGACCCAAGAAGCGATGGATTGACGTCGCTGAGTCGAATGTGAGAGCCAACGGCTTGCAAAGGGGGGATGCCGTGGACCGGGCGAAGTGGAGAAGATTGAGTAGGAAAGTGGACCTTGGCAAAGGCCGGGATAAGCGCTAGGACGATGATGATGAGTTTGTCGACATCCTTTTTTTCACAATATGGCGGCCCCATATTGAATTTTGACAATATCATAACTTCGCAAGATTAAGACAAATCGATAGACGTAAGAACCATCAAAATCGGCCCACGCGTTTGATCTCTAGAGTGCCACAAAGAAACGAAACATAAGCTGATAAACACAATTCCCTCCTCTGTGTCGCGTAGTCGGGAAAAACTTACATCCTGCCGTATGTCCCGATGTATCCATATATGTATCTATGTAGGTACGCTTAGATATTTTTAAATACTCAACAGAATTTAACACGTTTTCAACAATAGATAAAGTGATTCAAGAGGAAGGTTTATAAGCAAGAAAAAAAGGGTAGGTAAAGTAGGTGTACGCGAACGAAGTCGCGCCGGGTCCACTAGTTGTACATATCATCTCCCTTAACCAACTTTCCGAAGGTAATTCTCTAAATGAAAGTGAAAATCCGTTGCGTGGTTTAGAAGTTACAGGATATACAGACAGGACAGACAGTCAAGCGTGCTCGAGATACTGAAGACAAAAGTTAAGCATCGTACACCGATGCCGGTAACTGGATGGATGCCCGTTTCGTACTTTGAGGCTTATCGAACGTCCAACACCGCAACGAGCTCACCACTCGTGACTCCTAACACCGTTGGCGAAGCGAGGTTGACCAAGGTATTTTTTTTATACCACTATGGTGGCAATCAAGGTTACGGCCTGCCTGAAGTTAAGGAGTCACCGCAGCCTGGAGAGTACAACATGGGCTGCGGAGACTGCTTACCATCAGGCAGGCCGCAAGCTTGTTTGCCAACTTAGTGGTAAAAAAAAAGCTTGCGGCCTTTTGCAAACCTTTTCACCCCTTCCTGACGAACTCCATGTTGTACTCTCCAGAGAAAACCTCTCCAGGCAGTGCTTTCCACAATCTTAGTGTGCGTGGGAGAAAGTTCCTTTGGAACCGCACAGTTCGCGGCCAATTTGGTTTTAAGGTGTGAGTAAGTACGAACAGAACGGGACAGAAGAAACTAATTAAAAGCTTGTAAAATCAGTGTGTATTCCCAGAGTACTTCCTACTTTCCAGAAACAGGTCATAAAAATTATAAAAATCAAAATAAAAACATCAAATAAGTAACACTTCTTGTTAACTCTAGAGAGAACCTTCATTTAATCATACAATTAAATACATCCAGTGAATTGTAGTTTGTCCGATTTAGAAAGCCCCCACATTTAAAACATTAAAAGAGGAAGACAAAAGTCAATGTTATTTACTTAAAAACACATCATAGCATTCATCCTTTATCAAGAGAAACCCATCCAAGTTACATACAATACGTACACTCTTTCGAAATAGAAAAGTTTTACAAATAGCATTTCAAATAAAAAGCCAAGACAGAAAAACAAAAACACACATTAGGAAGAAATTCGTACATTGACCTGTTACTACCTGTCTCTGTTGCTACCGCGTAAATATAATTACATCACGCTCGCACAGAGTCGCGAGAGCGTGATAGAAACAGAAAATTTACGCGGGAGCGACAGAGACAGGTAGTAACAGGTCAATGTACGAATTTCTTTCTACTGAACGTCTTTGTTTTATCTCATTCTATCACTGAATCATGTATACATATTTGATTATAGGTACAGTTTCTTGATATGTGATCAGATCAGGACCAGCCGTATGTTATGACAATATGACTTTATTAAAAAGCTACTGTGTCTTAGTTATAAACGAGTTCAATCTTGTTTTAATTACGACAACTAAGTGTTAAATTATTCACTAAACGCCACATAAACTAATGTAAAAAATAAATAAAAAGTGTGAATGTCTAACGCGGAATCAGTGACAGATCCTGACCATATCACCAGAATCATCCCATACAATCTGGCAAGAAAGTCATGAAAATCAGAGGGCGCCACTTGACAACAGGACAGAAATTCATTTTCACGACTTTCTTACCGGACTGTATACCATTGGTCTGAACAACTGTAATATATGAAGCGGACTCGGCTGCAAGTGCAGGGGCTCTCTCAGTCGGCTATGAACATAGTTCCGCCGCAGCAAACACTCAGATCACATGACAATCACTCTCTGTGGACCAACACGTAGATGGCTAAGCACGCAAGTACCGCAAACTGGAACAAGAGAAGCGACATATTAGTATACAACCTAAATGTTTAGCAATACCATTCTAGATGGTATCTATGTGGATGACATCAGGTGGTAGGACTCTGTCAAGCCTGAGGAGGACGCCTGGGTGAGTATCACCGCCTTATCTATTTCTGCCGTAGTAATCAAATTATACAATCTTGTATTATTTGATTACTACTATTTTCGAACCAGCTTCTTTTAATTTCATTCGTACCTGAGTGTTCGATCGCCACGATTGAATGAGCAGTTTTCCATTAGGTATTGTCAGTTGGTTTAAAAAAGTATCATAGATGGCGCTCCCACAATTTTGGTACTTCTTTTTTAAATCTGTATGATTGTGGTAGTGAGAATTAGAGAGGTAGGGCATGGCGGGGTATACCGTTCAAATTCTTCCCCAGTCGGGCGACTCCAAAACTCTACCTTAAAGAATACCGCAGCTAAATAATACTCTTTTAAATAGTATTGTTTCTGCCGGTGAGTGAGGATTTGGGGAACCGTGGCTTTGGCAGCGGAGGGACTTTTGCCTTTATGCTGCCAGAGCAACATGTTATAGAGGTGGGCAACGCATTGGCGATACTCTTGGTGTTGCTAATGTCTATAGGTAGTGGTGACCACTTTCCATCAGGTGGCCCGCTTGCCTGTTTGCCTACCGGATTAAATTAAAAAAATATTTTTCCTGTAGGCAAACATATAAACATAACTTTCAAAGGTTGAAAGAAATGTAAAAATAAATATTTATTCAAGTAGGCACTATATTCCATTTTAATACAAACCTTTCATATTTAAATTACGTTCGTTCTTGATCCTAGCGTCCATGAAACGAACTGAGTCAAATTGATGTTTGTTTTGTTTGCAATAATTTATTAAAACCTCAAAGTTGTTGAACCCTATTGATAAATGCAATATTATCCAGTACAATATACTCAGTGTCTATATAAGTACATATTTCAAGCAATCTTCAATTACCAAAATAGTTTGGGCGCCATCTATCGAGTGACTAGGAATGCTTTACACACCTATTGGAAATCTGCTCATTCACTAAACCAGCATAGATTAGATTTATTGTGGTCTTAGATTTATTGATTTATTAGCTGGGCTGTCGCGACTTTGTTCGTACCCCGTACCCAACCCTACTCTACCCCCATCCTACAACTATTAACTGAGAAATGTAGTTTTTCGAAAATGTCACTCAATGAATCGGCGACAACATAGAGACATGGGGGGCAAATCTTGCACTGTGAGATCTCAAATTCGACATTTTCTTTAGCCACAAATCTCTATTAAAACGTCATTGAAATTGATCTTCTCCAATTATACGACTGTCGAAGATACTTTAGAAAATAGTTTTTTAGCTGTAATAGACATTTCAATGTCATTATTAATGGTGATTTGTGGGAAGAAAAAATATCGAATTTGAGATGTTACAGCATAAAAATTAGGCAACTGGGGCCCGTCTGAATTTTTAAATGGCTCGTATCGATTCAAACGCTTTTCAATTTTGATTTTCGGCATGAAAATTCGATGTTTTGCTGATATTCTAATATTCTCTATTTTTTTAACCATACTCTTTCGGTGCTGCCAATGTGATTTAAAAGCTATTGAAGTTTTCATGCCATAAATCAAAATTGAAAACCGCCAGAATCGAGGCTAGCGATTAAAAAAATTAAGCCCCTGGTCTCGGAAGCGCGAGCGGAACAGGGGAACGACGAAGCGCCAGCTGGCGATGGCGGCGCCAGCAAGCAGTAGTGTGGAGCGCGAAGGTAGCGGTCCGGGACGTAGAGCCACACGCCTTCGCTACTAACTCCGGACTGTGGGATTCACATAATAAATCATAGCGACAACCATTTCATTAGTGGCAGAAGCCGGGATTCTACCACCGTTAACATTAGCGTATCTAGGGCTATTTTCCAAGGGTGGCCTGGCCCCTGAGGTGGCCGATGAAGCCGAATCAATCGCCGTGGATCACAAGGATGGGGTGGGCACCAGACCATTCTGGGGTGGGCACGGCCCACCCGGCTCCCCCTCTTCTTACGCCTATGACCGTTAAAACAAAATGTATTGAAAATGACCCATTAACGAAACGAATATGACGGAACTAGTTAATTTCCGTTTGGTAGATGATCATCTTTAGGCATCAAACTGTAAAGGTGACGTAGGTTATCCTACGTCATCGAGTACAAGATTCCACTTTGTAGCGAATGTAGACGTTTAGGAGACCTACAAAACGTTGGTCTGCCTATGCACAATCTGGCGTAAAAATAATTGTCTTATCTAACTCAAACTTCGTCTTTTCGTAGCGATAATATTTGCTTACCTCTAGTGTAGGTTCAAGAAGTAAAAAAAAACAGTCGACCTCACATACTTGGCAGTTTTACTTTTCAATGATGTCCAGCTCTTTTTTTCTTTTATGTCATACGGTAGGCAAACAGGCAAGCGGGCCACCTGATGGAAAGTGGTCACCACTGCCTATTGACATTAGCAACACCAAGAGTAGTCTTTGTTGATCTAACCCTTGATCTAATAGAAGAATCCACCCCTACTCAAAATAGGTATAACTTAATGGGAGATTTTCATGCAGCTACATTAAAAAGTAAAAAGTGTAGTTCAGCCGTGCCTCACTAGATGGCGCTGCTTAGACAGGATTATCAAGAATTGCTTTTTGTAACTGAAGTTACTCAGAAAGGTGTTTCGTGAAAATATACTTAGTTTTAGTATCTTTTCTGAGAAGAATGCGCAAAATGTGTACATTTTTATACATCTAACGGTTTCGTTTTGATTTATTTTTGAGAATCGTGTCTAAATCAACGCCATCTATTACAATGATTAGAACTGTTATTCCTTTTGAGTTGGCTCTTGGAAAATATCCTATTCAGTTGCTGAGTGCTCAGTGCCCACATAATTTAATCTAGAACTCTTGATCAGCAGAGTGACCATATTGATGTAATACATATTAGTCTGTTTTAACTAATTTGATTATCATCATGTATAATTTACAAGCCATGTGTTGTGTGTTGTGTGGGAACATGAAAATGTGTGTGCAATTAAGAGATTTACTTGCTTACTTACTTGTTGAGATATATACTTTTGACTATATTAGAAAGAATGTTGTTATATAAACACCGAACTCACCTTAAACTTAGGATATTCATTCATATATATAGTAACCATGCCAACGTAAGGTAAGAATCCACGGGCACGTCCAACCACATCCTTCTTAGTAAGCCAAAGTTGTCCTTGGGCGTAGAGACCTCGATCGTCCACACTATTATTATCACCTTTGGTCAAAAACTTCACTGTTCCATTGTTCCTGTAATATTAATGGCAAAAGATGTAGGTACATAATACAACACAACAACAACACCAACAATGTGGTGATCTGATAGAAACATACAAGATACTGCACGGACATTGTGCTGTGAAGGGACTAGAAAACCATCTAAAACTTAAATAATAACAAAAACCTTAGAGGCCATTACTATCAAGATCACAGGGAACCAGTAACTGTCAGTGCATGGAATAAACTACCGGAATCAGTGATCAGTGCTCTATCAGTGAAATGTTTTAAAAATAGACTGGATAGACATTACAAGAACTAAATATGGTGATAAACACGCATCAAGTTACAGCTGCTAGTGTATAAATTTAAATAATAATAAGAATTATCTTGTATTATCCTGTTATTTCGTGGCGACTCTGTATCAGGTCACGAGAGCAATAGATTTGGGGATGCTTGGAATGTGAGGTTAAGCAAAACTATACACTAAAATATCATTATCAGAATTCCACTACATACAGACAGATGAATACTATATGATCTATACTAATATTTTAAAGAGAAAAAGTTTTTATGTTTGGATGTTGAGGGCAATCCCTGAAACCACTGAAACCAATTTCGAAAATTTTATAGGTGCGTACGAATTACAAGCAGCCTCAGGTTGAAGCACGCACGGCTCGAAAATTTGCAAACATGCCTTGCACCGCAAGCCAGTGGTAAATTTTTTGTCTATGCTCAATATTGCTCAAAGGTGCCTCGGCAAGCGTGCCTGGCAAGTATAGACAGCTATCCGAGCCTCAGAAAACAAAACTACGAATGTGCAGGTGTTATTTGTTGACACTTGACAATTCTTTTTTTTATACGATTTTGTAAACATGGGATCAGTCCTCATACTATAAGCAGTTGTATCAACGCCCATTTTTTAGCCAACGCCCGACCCATTTTTTTTTATTTACAGTTTACAGATTTATCAGCTGGAAGCCGAGTGCAGTGCCACACTCTATACAGACATTGTTTTACCAGTACCCTTTTCTTCACTTCCAATCGTAGGTTTAATACCATGCCTGGTTTTCTTGTCATTGGGTGTACTAGCTCTAGCCGCAGCATGTATGCCATTAGTCAATGCTATTGTAGTATTCTCTATATCATCCTCAGTCTTCAGCAGATTGTTGAGATTTAGATTTTATGTAAGATATTTTTGAAAGTAGTCCCAATCTGTATGTTTGTTACATAAGTATGGTCTTTTCAGTTTACTTATGATGGCTCATTGTAAGTACAACTGGAGTGTGGTCTGATAAGTAGTCACAACAATCTTCGATGTTTAGGAAGTGTGAATTGATCCTTTTATATAAAAAGAAATCTAGTAGATCTGGCAGTCTGTTTACATCTGTGGGCCATTATGTAGGTTGCTCTCTAGGCTTTCATTAAAATGCGCCCTCTCGTTTTGGTGAGCCCCATTGTGTATTTATCGCAATCCAGTTGCCAATAGAACAAAACAATATAAACTTTGATTTCAGGAAGTTGAACTTATTAAATAATTTGGCTTTTTCTTCTTGTTATGTATGGACATATTACTTCTTTTGGTTTATAATGTAATTTATTAGGACAAAAGCAGCAGCAGCTTTAATCGCGCTCAATACCATTTCGTTTGAACAGTGCAAATTTAGCTCACCACACAATTGTGCAATGAGCAACTGGGCAGCCTCGCCACGAGCGGCTAACATGCTTTGGGCTTAGCCTCTTTAATTCGTACACACCTTATCACTAACAGGAAGCTACACTAATCTTGAACGTTATTGGGTACTTTTGTATAATCCTAGAAAAAGTATAAGACGCGATGGGAAAGTGAAATGTTTAGAGAGATCCGGACTGCGTGCGGATGAAAACTGTGTGTGATGGCTAGTCATAACAAAATACAAAATTTTAAAAATCATTACCAGATATAAATGCTAAACAATAAATTAAAATAATATGGAGCACACTCATCAAAGACAATCTCAGTGTTAAATTTATAATTAGAAAACCAATTAATACCCTTTCTTTTAAGTTGCCACAAAACATTCTCTTAATAAGAAAACTATACTCACTTTTCGTGGAGCTTGAGAACTCTGTGGACGATGGGGATGTCTCTGCCCTCGACCTTGAACACAACGATTTCGCCGACTCGCACTGGCTCCTCCGGATAGTTCGTGAGGAACAGCAGATCGCCTCTGTGGAACGCGGGCTCCATACTTCCCGACAACACCACCACAATAGGACTCTCGCTTCCGGTAACAACCATCAGACCTTTCCATATCATCAGAGCAGACGACACTATCATCCCAAAACTTAATACTTGGTAGAAAAACTGGAAATCAATGAAAAATTATCGTAAAAACAACCGGCAAGCAAAGCGAAACGTCATCACAGAAACCTTATGTGAAAATTACCTGTCGCTTGTTCATGCGCTTTACATCATCGAATAAACTGTCCAACATCTTTGTTTCTTAATTATTTTCACTGTTTTACTATAAAATCTGCAGGTTTTGGTAACCTTTTCCGTGTTGTCGACAAATCATTCACAAAACCACGTCAACGAGCGAACCACAGATTAATTAAACCTATGCCTGCCACAGATAGAAAAAGTCCAAAAGATGTGCATGAATGATACACAGAGCATGGTATCATTTCGCCTTTTTCTCAAGACTCGAGAAACATAGTGATCTTTCCCACGGCGTCAATCCCTGTTCTTAAGCATATTTGGAATAATTACCCTCTCTATACCTACATAATCGTCTAATGTTAAATATGTGGCCTAGTGCAAGTCGAACTGGCATACGAAGGGTTCCGCACATCGGTAGTTGTGATTTATATGACGGCGCATCGAGTTATTGGTCGTGATAAGATGTCTATCGGTTAGATACTCTTTAGCTGGTCCTTGTTTGTTTGTTGGTCGGTGGTTAGTTAACAATGGCAGCACGCGCACGCATTATTGTGCGCTGTGATGTTCTTGTTTTGATTAACACCAGAAATCAAGCACCCACAAGGAATTGCTATATAAGTCACGAATACCAATACCATAGCCTTTAAACTAACGTCGTTGTAAGTTTGTGTCGTGGTGGACCGCGGGTCCTCATGCGCCGCGCTGGAAAATTCGGCCCTGATGTTAAAATGGTGATGATAGATCAAATTATAATGATGTCGGCTATCTAGACTATAGGGCGCCGATATATACTAGTAACAGACGTTCCGATTTGTCTGGAACTGTAGCCGTATTTACAATTATTCGAAACCGTTTCCGAACGATTCGACACGAAATTCGTGAGGGGCGAATCCGTGTTGAAGTTAATGAGTTCTTTTAGGTTTTCCCGTAAAATATAGGTACCTACTTATATAAGTAAAGAACTATTTTCTGTACCAACTTTTTCAAAAATTTATACTCAGTAGTTTCCTCCAAAAATCTCCAGTTACAAAAAAATTACAAAAAATTTTGGTATAGGTGGACCTATTTAAAATTTTCTAAGTTGCCCCCCAAAAGTGATTTGGGTCACATATATTGAAGCTATTTACCAAATAACTTCATCGTTCCAGTAGTTGCGAAGAAGATTGGCTTGTGACAAACGGACGGACGAACATATAAGGTTTCTGTTTTTTTATTCGGACGTACCTATGGAACCCTAAAAGCCAGGCAAAGCTGCAAGAAAGCCCAAGAGTTACAGAGTTACAGATAAACAGAAGATCGAAATCTATGAAATCTGTAGGTACCTACTGGCAGGCGATCGCTGCTGGCCGAGCTCACCTTGGCTTATGCCTGGGCGCCCTATAATAGATCGTAAAAAATAATCACTTTGTCAAACAATGGAATATATAGGAGCCTATCTACATCCTTCGTTTGTATTTTAGGCCATCCGACACCTTTTTAAGACTGGCAATTACCGCATTCGCGAGCCTGTCGGTATCCACGTATACGGCCAGTTTTGTTTATATTTTTCTGCGGCGCGGCGGCGGTAATCGGCTTACTATCAGGCAGTACTTACATAATGTGTAGGTAAACTTGTTTGCCGGCTTCTCATCCATATGACTATTGGCGTATCTAGGGCTTTTTTCCAGGGTGTGCCTGGTCCCTGAGGTGGCCGATGAAGCCGAGGCGATCGATCGCCAATGTACAGTCATTGAGCCAGGCGCGGATCCAGGATTTGGTTGAGGGGGGGGGGCAAAAGTCAAAATTATAGGTATTCTCTACTCAACATGTGGGCGCGCTGAGTAAAAAAAATTGCCGTTTTAGTGGGGTAAACGAGCGGATAAACGAGTGAGCGGTGCGAGCACATTCATTCGTTATTCTCCCTCATGTTTTAGGTTTTAAAACCTGAGGGAGAATAACGAATGTGTGAGCGAGCGGAGCGAGCTCGAAATTTTTGACATATTGGATCTTAAAAGCTGCGGTCATCAATGAATAAGCGACCGGAGCGAGCTTGACATTTTTACGTTTGAGGTCTTAAAAGCTGGAGTAATCATTGAATGAATGATTGAGGGCGGTGTGAGCTTGTAATTTGTGATATTTTGGGTTACAAAAGCTCGAGGTAACCCTTACATTAATGAGCGAGCGGAGCGAGCTGGCAATTTTAAACATTTGTAGTCTTAACAGCAATGGGTGCTCCTCACAATAGTAATTTAAGGAAATAAATTAATGAGTGACCGCAACAAGCTAGGTGAATGATAAGAAAAGTATTTGAAAATTATGAAAGAGCGAGCGAAGCGAGCTCGAAATTTTTTTCATTTTAAGTCGTAAAAGTTGGTGTTATCCATTTTTAGCATTATAATTTTGACATTTTAGCTTAGGTGCTGTGATGATGTATGATGCTGATCATAATAAAAGACAATAAAAGTAATATAAGTTATTGAATAAGCAATCGGAGAGCGCACAAAATTTTTAACATTATGGTTTTTATAAGCTGGGGTGATTGTTGAAATGAATGTTTGAGCGAGCGCAGCGAGCTTGGAATTTTAGGTTTTGAAAGAAAAACCTTAAGCAAATGAATGAGCGAAATACGCGAGCTCGTAATATTTGACATTTTTGTTATAAAAACAGTGAGTCAGAGTCAGAATTCAGAGATCTTTCAGAGTCAGAGAATTCTTTCAGAATTCGACTTTTTGTTTACGCATTAAACAAAAAGCTACTAGCTGAAAAGAGCAAAAGTCAGGCAACTAATCTAGAGTTGACGTTTTAGTCCACCACTAGAAATACAATATATACCTACACTCCTTTGCAAAAAAAAAGTGGGTGGATTCCTCGGTTGCATTTCATTGAAATTATGTTTGTGTGAAGTTTTTTATGTGTCCAGCCCAGAATTTTGTATCGGTCCCCCCCTTCCTACGCCTATGCATATGACGCCACCTTCCACGCGTACCACACCAACAAGACTCTTTGCCTCTTGCATAGATTGGATCCGGGTGCTTGGGGTACCTATTTGGGAGCCTGGCTCCCTACGACCTTTACGAGGTCATCCGTCCATCTCGTGGGGAGCGGACCTATGCGGTCGCCACTCGACAACCTTTCCTTTCCGCCCCAAAGGCCATCGGTTCTGCTAACTACGAGGTCCTTCCCATTGCCACTTCAGTTTTATTTTGTGACTTTGGAGCCTATGTTGGTGCGGTGACCTTAATTAGTTCTTAGAGGTAGATATTAGACAAACTCCGTGTACCTAGGTAGGTATAGCTCTCTTCAGCGCGTACGCTGGATTTCTGTCTCAGCCTTCTTATGAGGCCCCTAAGTGAAATCCACGTGACCACGACTCTGATTGATGTCAGAACACACGTTTATCAAACTTCGTCTTGAGATACTGCGGTATTTTGGACGACAAGATCATCAAGAAGACTAACCAACCGAGCTGGATTCGCCGCTCTTTCTCTAAATTGTTTTTCCCAGGTAAACAATTTCGAGAATAGAGTCCCCGAGCAATAATGTAGCGGGTGATGTATTATTCACATCCGACGTAAACTTCCTCTTGTCCATGTTCATTTAATCTACCTGTTGTTACGAAGCCTTCTAGCATTGTGCCTAGCTCCTGCGCCTCCAGATATTCCATATAATACCATATCGTCATCAAATCGAAGGTGAGAAACAAAGATTCTTCATCCGTCACTCCCCGTTGACGTTGATGCCAGATCATTTCTAGTCCAAGAGCTTGAAAACGTCTTGAGAGCGGTAGAGATGACATTCCCGTCTCACGCCTCGGTGCAGTTTGATCAGTTTCGTGCACTTGTCTTAGGACAACACTTTGCCGTACCGATGTCAATGTGGCACCTCTAGAGAGACTAGCAGGCCTCGATCGAAAGGCTTTCTCATGAGAACCAGAGGACCATGAGAGGATCATGGTCCACAAACGATAGTGGCCGGTTATACCTACTCCTCGGTATATCCTGCCGCAGCGTGGTTTAGAGTTAAAAACTTTTCGGCATCTGGCTTGTTCGGGTGACTGGAAATCGCCGAACCTGAGAACGACCTTTCTTAGGCTGCTTGTCCACCAGAATAGAATTACCTAAAATTTCCGCTTTGCTTTAGTATTTTGATTAATATTTGCACAGTTCCGCTCCTCTCCGCTCCAGTGGACAGGCAGCTTGCTCAGAGACGACAAATATGGACGACTTTTATGGAGTGTCTGCCGTGGTGACCCCTGATGGAGTTTCTGTCAGCATTGGCACAAGATGTGATGATTGATGATTGTGATGATGTGTGAATGATTTGTGATGACTCTTTTCGTATGTGTTTCCATCATCACCATTCCATCATCACCTGATGCCTTGTTGTTCGTACCTTGACGTCGGAATATACCGGGTTTATTAGGCTTTGGGATCTATCTAGCCAGATCATTACGAGATCAGGGTTCTCGTGATTTAGCATGTCCGTAGAACCTCCCTCGAAACCTCTTGCTTGGACGAGACAATGTCGCCTGATTCGGTCTTCAGCCGCGTCAATTGGCTTTGCCCAATAGCCAGATCCCTCTCTAGCACCTTGGATAAATGGAAATACGAGATGGATGGAGCACAATCAGGATAAAAGTGGACATGTGCGCCACCAAGGATGCTGAAGACCGAGCGAATTGGACAAGCAAAATTAAGAAGTCTGACTCCGTGCTCTCGCGCGTCACGTTAGCAGGGAACAACCGATCATACATGACTATAACTATGACTACACAGACTATTGGACCATCAACATCACAACCGGATATGATCTGCAGCTGACAACGCAGGGCTTAAAGTAAATGCACAAATACATATTTTCGCATTTATTAATAATTTTATGTAATATGTACAGAGTATTTTAAACACCATAAAAAGTTTGGTAAGCACATTTTCATTTCAAAGTTATTTTATAACAAGCAAAGCTAAGCATTCCTGGAACGTAGCATACTTGATATTATTTCATTTCAACATCTGCAGCAGTGAGCTTCAACTTGATGGTAACAGTATTTGGTGTAGTGACATCTGCTACCAAAATTTCTGCGCCGTTAAACAGACCTAACTCTGTTATTTTCTTCTTCAAATTATCCTTAGTTCTCTCTTCGATGCTCTTTATTGAAGACATGTACAGAGTCTTGTTTCTGCCATTTATTATTGTTGTTATTCCTACAAAAAACACAATCATATATCAACGAAACTCATCAAGCACCTCCAAACCCATTGATGTCGATAAGCCTCCCAGCAAAGTCTACATATCCAATATTACCCAAACTATTGAACTGATTTTAATGTTCATCCCAACAGATGCCACAGATACACACATCAAACTTAAACTGAGGTTATATAACCATAATGAGTCCTGCCTCACCACACCCTCTTTAACAAAGAGTGATGCTGTTAACAATATAAGAACGAAAATTCATTTACCACCACTATTGATCTGGCAAATGTAAGCTTAAAAGAACCTGAAGCCAAAAACCAGTGTCGCGCCTAAAATGCTGAACAAATTTCGATTAAATTTGGCAAGGAGATAGATAGCAACCTGGGACCTTACTAGGCTATGATAAAATCCAAAAGAAACCGAATTTAATGTGGATGAAGATACGGGAAATGCTAGCTATTAATGTAAAAAGAAGCAATATTATTATTAAAGCACCTGGACTCTTCATCAAGTATATAGGATCTTCCATCAGGTTATCGTAGATGGTCTGAAGAGTGGCGCCCTCCTCTACCTCCATGGTCTTTTTGGTGTTGCTACAAGCTACGCAGTCAGTTCTTTTCTCAGCACTGAATGTGTATGTGTACACCCCTTCTGCCATATTGAGGACCATGTAATTGTTCATGTTCGCACAACACGAGGAAGCTACTTTGAAGACCTGCAGTGAAACAAAGAATATTTATGCTTCATCATCACAGCCCATAACAGTCCACTGCAGGACTTAGGGCCTCTCCCACCAAAGAGGGAGGTTATTGCCATAATCTCCACGCTCGGCAGGCGGGTTGGAGATCGCAGTGTTATCAATATAACATGGAAAACGCTGCTGCCCATTTTCCAGCCTACGGAGACTCGAGATCTTTTGCCTCGAAAACATTAGTCGCCTTGTACGACACCCACGAGTGTAAGGGGTTGGTGCTATTCTATTCTGCCGGACACCACACGGCTAATATTTATGCTTGTAATATAATAAATATTTATTTATTTAAAACTTCATGCACATTACAGTACAATGGCGGACTTAAAGCTACGTAGCTTTTTCTACCAGTCAACCAGAGAACAATTACCAAAAATTACAAGGCGGTGCTACAAAAGAACAAGATAAAAAAACATAAAACTGACTAAAAGTAACAATAATTAAATAAGTATATCAAACATTCACAGACCGAAACTTATAGATAGTAAAATAAGAGAGAGAGAAAGAGAGAGAGAACAAGGAACTGAGCATAACAAGCTACTGGCACACTCAACAACACTACTGCCCAAACACTTAAAAGAAAAAAAAAAGATGGTAAAGAGAAAGACTATGTAGGAAAATATATAAGGTGTTACAGAGACTTAAGGAAATAACTGTGGACTGCTTGTAGTATAGGTACCTCTATTATGCAGATGGTAAAGACTTATAGGAAGACCTACAAGATATAGGTCCTAATCAACTGTTGTTGAACCATCTAATTATTAGAGTGATTAGGATATATTATGGAAATGGGTACAAGTGTTGTTTTGTTGCCAACATATTCTTGTAACTTTGTACATACATCCAGATTAAAGATTTGTTTGACAGATTGATTTTATTTGTTTTTCATTTATGTTGAGGCACTGGTCTTACTGGATGTTAGAGGAGCTATGGAACCTCATGTGTCACTATTTCTTATCAAGATAAACATTCATCCAAAATAATACAACAAATGTTTACCTCCGTTGCACAAGCAGCTGCAATTGCTGCATTGGTACTGGCTACTGCTGGTATTATGTTCTTCAGGACTCCCTGGGTCAGTCTGTAGGTGACATTGGTAATGCCATGCTTATGAGCTCTCTCTTGAGCCTTTTCAAGAACCCATGCCACATGCTGAGGGTCATCGCCATCCAACTGAGTAGTAGGGCCCCAAGGATTCTTCTTAGACCACTGGAGGACTTTTACATACTCTATGCAGTGTTCTGGCAACCTGAAAAGTCATTTTATGGGTAAGTGTCAGAATTAGAGCTGTACGAACATTACTTAAGAGTAGCCGGAAGTACATCCAAGTGTGTTGACATTCTGGCAATAGCAAAGAAAGAAATGTATTAAAATATATCCACAAAACCAAAGCCTTCTGATTTTTTTTATCTATTGTCTGACACAAATGTAGTATCCCAACAAAAATATTTCATATAAAATTGCTTGGCCAAGCCTCATAGGCTCTTAACAGTTTCACTGAAAAAGTTATCAGATCTCACGAAGAGTCAAGCTCGTAACTCTACAAGCCTTAGCCTACAAATATCTACATTTTGGTTGCTTGGCCATTACATATAACTATTGCATGACATATAGGCTGGTGTCAATCTATGTATATAGAGCCCCTCTTTTTGCTTGGCTTGGCATATA
Source organism: Blastobasis lacticolella (assembly GCA_905147135.1). Classification (NCBI taxonomy): domain Eukaryota; kingdom Metazoa; phylum Arthropoda; class Insecta; order Lepidoptera; family Blastobasidae; genus Blastobasis; species Blastobasis lacticolella. Next base: position 2,187,106 of record LR990051.1, read on the forward strand.
CCCCCAGATACTTGTACTAATGTTTAAAACAGGACTTGAAATGTGATATTCATAATATGATTTAGTAAAAATGACAAACAAAGAGAGCCAACCTCAGATAATGGGAAAACACATAGGACAGAAAAAAAATTTTTGCACACACTTACCTAGGAGTATTGGCAATAGTACAAAGAGGAAAAGACTTCTGAGGCGGATACAGATCCAGTGTGCACTCTATACAAGCACTGAGGCCTGGCAGTATTACTCTGGCATTTCCCTTGAAACCTTCGGTGCCCCCATCCACCAGAGGAATGACGGTGCTCTGATCTAGACTTCCTGATAATAAAACCTTTCTGGATTAAGAATTTATCAATTGCATTTTTGTACAACTAGGTAATAATTCACTTAGGTCCTGGAAATCTTCTTGAATAAGGAACGTAACTATGCAGTAGCTAATTTACATATAAATGTGTCAGCTGCACACCTTCTTCCCTCTGTCAGTTGTTCAAGAAGTTTGCCGGGACCTACAATTAGCTGCCATCTTATTGATGTTAAGTATATGAAGTCTATGCTGGAGCCTATTAAGAAATATATACTGTATAATGAAAAGCTTTCTGCCCACAACTTTCTTTACTGTAGTTTTGCCATCCAATGATTAAAAACAGTCACAATAATTTACCATCATCATTGTACAGCAACAGCGACATAAGCATGCCATTCAGCCAGCGCCGAGCCACAATAGAATCCAGGCCACAAACGACAATGTGGAATTGACGATAGAAGCCTTCATCTTTATCCTGGATGGTGCAGTGATGGGCCACTGCTTCACAGCCTGGAACCCTTATTAACACAACATCTTTATTACACCACAATATTATGTTTTAAAATATTCAATCTATAAACTTTACTCACCTTTTGTTCACGAATTCAACAGCACATTTGGCCTTAGAAGAACCTATATCACTTTTTCTAAATAGAAACTGCCTGTTCAAATTTGAAAGCTCTATAGTGTCCATATCTATTATGTGGATCTTCTTAAAACCCATGAGTGCTAGGTCTTTCAGCAGTTCACAACCTAATCCACCAGCTCCAACCACCAAAACTTTGCAGGAGTTCATAATAAAGTCTAATATTTCTGCAGAAGGTTCAAAATCGGGGTGACAAAAAGGTCCCGATCTTTCCAGAAGTTTTCTTATATTCTGCCATCTTCTGTGCTGGTAATCAGTAGACTGAGATTCTCCGGCAGCTATCATGCTAAAAACAAAATAAGTTTTAGTGCGAAATCATGTTCCGAAGCCGCCGGTAAGAATTTATCGAACACTTACATTACAGAAATTAATCGACCTTGGATCTTATAGAATGAAATCCAATTCACATAAGCCTAATGTACGATTATTCGCAGTAAAATTGAAGTTTTTTGATCGAAATTAACAAAAAGCTTGCTAAAATTATTAAAGGCAAATCGCAAAAATGATTGCTTTTTTCTAAGAAGGTTAATTTGAACGATTTATAAAAATGAAATAGATGCAATGTAATGTCATCTCCAACAGTGTGTGAATGCAACAGAAAAACAAAGTCTCTCTTTTGAAAGAGATCGTATAGCGCTGCAACTATGCAAATAAAACACATTTTATGAAAGCTATATTATCGTTCAAAAACGAATGTAATGTATTCGAAAAATAATAGGGAACGTCACGTGACGCACAAAAATTTAATTTTTAATGAGTTTACTGGACTTAGCTCTTAATTAATTTAATAATGTCTTATATTGAATTGTATAAAACCATAATTCATCAAAATAATAATTATACTGTTAATTAATACTTTTTGGCCAGTTACATTTTGTACCTGCTACGTAACGCGTTACGTTTTGGGACGGTCTTCATTTGTTGAAAATGGAGGCGTGATGGATGCAGATTGTCGGAAAACTAGGATTTTCAAGTTAGCGGTTGTGAAGATTTCGATGTGAGTGGGGCTTCTAAATAATGTTTATCGTTTTCTAGAGTATATAAAATGTTTAATTGATTTAGTTTTTTGGTGCGGGAAGTTGTGCTAACGTTGAAAATTGAGGGAGAGACTGTGTGCTGTTCTAGGGTGATCACTCTTGGTAACACCATGCTTGATTCAAATACAATCCATAACCATGTTTCTATGATAAATTGCTGTGTTGTTACGCATTATAAAATATTAATCTATAGTTCAGTGGTGCGCTCACCGATTCATTACTTGAAATTTTTAAGTTGTCATCTTTTATAGTCATGGATAGAAGAGTCGTACCTACTCACCTTTTTCCGTGTGACGAAATCTTATGTTGCGGCGTAAATTTAGACAAGGGCAATCCCGGTAATACTTTCCTATGTGCTGATTTTTAATAATGTTGTTTATTTATGTCAGGTGTCAATATGGCTGGTAATAAAATTAATACTAAAACGAAGAGTAAAGAAGATAAAGGCAAAAATAGTAAAGTGGGGAGTCAGTCGAATGAAGATAATGAAGACCTTGACTTTACACTTCTGAGGAAACCTGTAGTTACTAGTGTAACAGGTTTTGCCCAAGCAAGAAAAATATTTGACTTTGCTACTGAAGAAGTATGTATTGACTTACATAATTACTTTATCCTATAAAATATGCACCTGTTATAAAATATCATGTGTTGTAGCACTTCAACACATGGTTTCTTTGTGCTATTAGTATATTATTGTCAGTTTTACTTCAATGTTTTCAATTATAGCATAAACTTGTGTTGGTTTTGTACCTACTTTCCTTTATATAATATTTATACCTACTTTCCTAATTTTCAGCTGAAAGATTTATTGACAAATGAGTGTGATTTGTTGTATGAATGTAAAGTATGTCGAAATATATTCAGAAGTTTGGTGAATTTTGTATCTCACAAAAGGATATATTGCAAAGATAAATTTAATACTTCAGTACATGGCCATTTTATACAAGCACCTTCAACTGTAAGTAATTTGCAATAATTTTTTGTTTGAAATGAGTATTTTTTCAGAGTTTTATTGAATACTTTATTTATTTTAGTGTGAAATTAAATATTTTATTTGCACCAGGTTAATGAATATTTCAAAATAAAACAAACAGAAGAAAACTATCAACATGCTCTGAGAAATGGATTAGTTTCTCAAGATAATGAAGAGGCGGATTCAGACCGTATACCACTTACAAAGGATTTGACAGAAGTAGTTGAAAAAATTACAAAGAACAGAGGGGTCAGTCATGAAAATGAGATGCAGGAAGTGTCATTACAAAAAATACCAAGCAGTACAGTAGCTGTTTTTCAACATATTGAACAAACAAAAGAAGATAATATGCGGGCCCAAGTATGTGTCTTTTAAAATTTGTTTCCAACCAAATTCCCTTAAATATCATTTGCATGTATAACAACAAATGTGTAGCATGTCCTAGTATTACAATGTATAAAATAGAATAGAAAAGAAATATTTTATTGTAGGACACTGACAATAATTTCTCATTAAGTACAGTGTTGTCAAGTTCGGACAATAACATTGAAAGTGCATAGTAACATTTTACATTGCTCACATTCTATCACAATCGCTATATTATGAACCATTGCCTTTAAATATTATGATGGAAAAAAATAGGCAGCATTTATCTGGTTCTTGGACTACAGTCCTTCTAAACATGGAAACCACATTCACTACCTCATATTATGGATACACGGACAGCTAATCCTTAAAAATGATTTGTCATTTTTACATACTGAAGTGCTATTTTCTAATATTACTATTTATTCATCCATTTATTGTAACTCTGGTTGTTTATCGAAAAGAACATTAGATGTTGAGTGAGAAGTGTAACAAGGTTACAATAGTAAGTAAGGTGTGAAATACTAACAAATTTAGTCACTGTTACTTGAATAAAGATAATATAATAAAAATAATACCAGCACATAATTTATTAGAATTCGTTCATATTTTCAGATAAACGAACTGGATGTAATATTGTCGCGCGACAAAGCGGTGTTGCAGAGCGACGGAAAGTTCGTTATTGAGAAATCTAATAGAACAAATAAAGTTGACACGGATAATGTGATACAGATAAGTGATGATGACGAAAATGACAGCGGAGGTGTCTTGAAATGCAAGATTTGTAAGTATATCAGCGAAAGAAGCGTGTGTCTCGACAGTGGGACAATATTTTTATGTACAGTAATAAGTAAGCAGTCAGGAAAGTGGCATTTGTCACCCGTAATACCTAGAGTAGTAGTATGTGACAAAAGCAGAACCGCAGGTGTGTTGTCATTCCGAGGACTGACTAGATATGTGCCTCGTGCATGTATTACGGTGGCTACCAATTTCTTCAAATCACAACAACATAAACATTATTGCTCTGTAGTAGTTAGAATTATAAAAATTTAGTGAGAGCTTATATTTTACATATAGGCTAAAAATTGATCTGTTATACGAATAAATAAATAAATAGTCATTTATTTTAGGTATTTTACACCCATATTACTATGACTGACTGAATAACATTAGCATTACAACTTTTTATCACATTTTCCTTAATTCCCATATGAACTTCCAGGTGACTTGCAATTCTCAACGCAAAAGACACTGAAGTTCCATATGAAGTACAAACATTTGGAGAGCAGGCTGGTTTATCCATGTCCTGATTGTTGTGAGGTGTTCTCAACGTCATGGAGTGTTTATAGGCATCTCTTCAAAGTTCACCGGTAAGTTGTGTACACTCAATCAGTTTTGTATGTGACAGAAGTGAACATACATACATAATGTCACGCCTTTTGCCCAGTAGAACATCATCATCATCACAGCCCATAACAGTCCACTGCAGGACTTAGAGCCTCTCCCACGAAAGGGGAGGTTATTGCCATAATCTCACTTGGCAGGCGGGTTGGAGATCGCAGTGTTGTATACATAACAATGGAAAACGCTGCTGCCCATTTTCCAGCCTACGGAGACAGATCTTATGCCTCGAAAACATTAGTCGCCTTGTGCGACCCGCGAATGTAAGGGGTTGGTGCTATTCTAGTCTGCCGAACACCACACGGCCAAACCAGTTACATTAGAATATACATAGATGTTACAATTAAACATAGATGTTAGAATCACGTAACAGATAACTGAAGTGGCGATGGATATGCCATATGGAACGGATGGCCGATAGGATGATAGGTTCTCGGGTAGCGACTACGTATCGGCAATCGTAGTATAGGACAGCAAGAGTCATTAGGCCGAACAAGATGGAATTCGAAGGGCCCATCCAGCCTTAGACTTATGTTTTTATACTGCCGACAAAAAGAAGGGTGTTACAAGTTATATTTGTGTATGTCCGATTTCGACGCGGTCCCATTCGTTTAAAGCATGAGGGGGCTTCCCGAAGTTCTCGACATCAGTCGGTTTGGTTATCGTGGTTATAGGTAGATTAAAGGCCTTTTTTTGGCCTGAGTCTTAACACTTTCACTACACATGTTATCGGGTTTGTTACCACGGTTAGTATTGTTTTTACCTCGATATATCGACGCAGTTGCATGCGTCATCAACTGGTGACCATGATAACCCGATAACATGTGTAGTGAAAGTGTAGTGAGTAACCACGTGAGTCTTAACAGTTGAACGACCAAAGGCTTAAGACTATCTCTTTCCCCACAACAGAAAGACAGCAGCGCAGATCCGAAGACTGCGGGAGTCGATACAGGCGAAGGCTTTCAAGATGAACAACCCGCCGGCGTTCTACGAGAAACGGAAAAACAATATGCAGAAGCCGGCAGCGGTGCCGAAGATCACGGAGGAGGAGCGGTTGGACCAGGAGAATCAAGTATGTGGATCCGTCTACATACACATCCGTCCCATAGGATAGCAGATACTTACGATATGACGACCTGAGTGGTTCAATGGTCAACCACGGTCTGCCACGCAAGAGGTCCCGGGTTCGATTCCTGGCCGGGCAGTAATTGAAATGATGAATTTTAATTTCTGTTACGGGTCTGGGTGTTCTATGTATAATAAGAATGTATTTAAAAAAAAAGTATTTAAGTAGTATATCAGTTATCTAGCACCCATAGTACAAGCTTTGCTTAGTTTGGGGCTAGATGGCGCTGTGTGAATTTGTCCACGAATATTTATTTATTATTTATATTTACTTATTGCCGTCGTATATCTTCCTATTTCGTTGGACATGGGATGGGTATTTTTGGTATTCTGCTACAATTAGAAGTGCCGTTGAGCTACTACTGCGATCCAATTTAATTCAATCGAGCCTCGAAGCCTCGTGGACTCGAAATCCAGGCGGGCTGTCGTCACGTTTGTCATTTCGTAGAATAAAAGGAAGTGAGGATGACTTCACTGACGATTATGGTTGTCTGGAAGAGATCGCTTAAAGCAATAAAGCCGCCTTTGCGCGCATGTAAACTATTGGTTATCAGTGAGCGAGAGGCGAGCATGGATATGACAGCGGATAGGGATGAATGGAGAAAGAAAACATACTTTGCCGACTCCAACTTATTTCACTTTTTTGTGTGCAATATAGAGTACACATAATTATGATGCAATAAAGAGATTACATACATACATACATGATGTTTTTAAACTACATTTATGTAACATCGTGTCGTCGAATAGAAGCTATCTTTCTTTCTTTACTTACTCACTCTACGGTGGCCCCTCCCAGGCGTGGATGGACAACATGGAGGCGGACGGGGAGGTCCCGCGCTGCGGCGGCTGCGGCCGCGCCTTCCCGCGCCGCGCCGCGCTGCAGGCACACACCCACACCTGCCAGACGCGGAACCGCGCCCGGCAGGCCTCCGCGGCCGGCAGGCGCGACGACAAACGCGAGAAGAAGATCGAGATCCAGATACGGAAGGATTACAATAAGGGCCCGCCGATGGGATTGTCCATCTTGAAGCCTGACGCCGCTGGTGAGTATGCCTAAGACTAGATGAAAAAGGAGGGGTAGTTTGACGTGGGTATCTGGGGCCGGTGTATTGTGTCTCTCTCTCATCATCATCATCTCGACGTTATGTCCCGGTTGGGCTCCCGTGCGGCACGTGAGCGCCCGAGGTCCGCCATTTGTGTGTCTCTCTGTGGCAGGCATCGTAACTCCTAACCGGATGGACGATCCTCCGACGTTTTTCTGGGTTCACATGTTAGTTTACGGTATAACTCCGATTCGTAAACGAGAGATACGGCGTTCGAATTCCACTGCCGCCATATTCCAGTGACTCTTTTCTGAGTTATGTATGTTCATACATTAGATGAACAGTAACCGATGCTGTTACGGTGAGGGAAAACATCGTGATGAAAACTGCACATTCAGGCGACTGAATGTGTAATCCAATATGGTCGGGTTCCCCTGGTAGCAGGGTCACGGAGGTCAGATGGCAGTCGCTCCGCTATAATTACCTGATCTGCCAAATCCTGGATGATGGTCAAGGTGGACCCCGGGCCCTTGTGAGCGATGAACTAGAAATAGGAAGTCAGCGAAATATTTAAATGAACTGTGTGTTACTTTCAGTTGTCGAGAAAACCGAAAAACCCGCTGAGGAAGCGCCGCCGGCGCCGCAGCCAGCGGAAGACCCAGTTGAAGAGACAGAGAAAATCGACGAAGAAAATGACAAGGATATTGTTGAAGGAGCGCCTATGGATATCGCTGATGACGAGCTCAAATCCGACGACAGTGCTGATTCGCCGGAAAAAACAGATGATGCACCATCCATGAAGCCTGACTACAGATTACCTTTCGGAATGCAAGCGGAAAAGAGCAACCTAGCGGCCTTCAAGCGAAGAATGCAACCGGAGGTAGACTTCAGGAAGCTGCTCTGCAAGAAATGCGACACCACACACGAAACAGCGGCTGCGTTGCACAAACACATGGCCGGCCATTTGAAATGGATGCGCTACTCTTGCAAACTGTGTAATTTCAAGCATTACGAATTCGATAACCTCCCTGAACATGTGAAGACTGTGCACAAACTGAAAGGTGATGCCGACTTCTATGTGAGCACTCTGAAAGCTATCGACGGAATAGAGGCAATGCTAATCAGCAAATGCTTAGTTGAATCCGAGTCAGCTGATGAGAATAACGAACTTAATGAGACCAGCCCGGAATCCAGACGCCCTAGTCGGTGCTCCAGTGATTCCAGTCGTTTGTCCGATGATAGCTCCTCCAGTAGCACCCTAAAAGAAACAGGCGCTAGGAAACGGAAAATGTACCCAAATAAAGGAAATCCCAAGAAGAAAAAGGAGGGTAAGGCATATTATTTGTGTACATTTTTATTAACAGCCCTGCTGGACATTAACCTTATATTTGGCAAGGGTACATTATTTGTTATTTTGACACAATTTTTATTACAATTTTCCAGATGATAGTGAAGATCAAAAGGATGGTCATGTGGCACTCGTTACTGCATTGAAAGACATTATCGGTGAGAAAGATTCTTCTCTTATTAAGAACTTCGAAGAGAATTCTTCAGACATGGACGACATCGAAGAAAAGCTGTCAAAGAAAACGAAGATTGAAAACAGACCCGCTGTGGCTTCAAGAAGACCAGTCCGCAAGAGAACTAAACCTAAGAATGAAGATTTTGAATATGACTTGTCGAATCTACTCAAAATGGAAGCTCAAGGTTATAGAGACTCTCAATCAGTGGTGACCGCAAAAACTGCTCAGCCTAAGAAAAAGCCAATATCAGAGCCAACGCCAAGCATTCACGATATGAACAAAGAATGCTGTGGGGCATTAGCAACTTTGACCAAGAAGGCAATAGATGCAGGTTCAGCAGCTTTAAAAACGAGTTTTGCTTGCTTCACCTATCAAAAAGAAAGACCATCTAATGTTTTCGCAAGGCCTATGATACCCAAAGTTTTGAAACTAGATAAAGTATCACCTAGAAAAGATGTGATTGAAGATACTAAAGATAATTCTAGTCCGATTAAAGTTACGAAATCATCTGATACTCCACCATGCCCAATAAAAGAGGAAAAACCTAGCAAACCTATTGAAGAATTAAACAATACCAATGATGAAACAGTTCCAACAGAAACAGTTGAAACAGTAGATAGAGAACGAGAACGCAGAGTTCCTACTATTCTCAAGCAATCCCAAAAAAACAAAAACGAAGATTCTCTTGAACAAAAAAGGGAGTTGCTTCTTGCCGAAATTAAAAACCTCAAGAAATCCCAAAAAAGTAAAGACGAAGATTCTCTTGAAGAAAAAAAGGAGTCTCTTCTTGCTGAAATTAAAAACAATGACAGTATTTTGGTAGAGAAAATGAAATCAAATATGGCAATACCCACTGTTGTGCCGCTAAAGTTCCGCCGTCAAAGTTTAGAAGTTATGAAGAACCCACTTATAAATAAAAATATAACAGACTTCACTAAAGCTGGTATGAAAACGAAGATATTAGTCATTAAGCCAATAAACAGAAACAAGGATGGAACGCAAGTCGCGAGTAGCGCATTAAAATTCCAGACTATCAAATTAAAGGAGCCACGTAAAAGCTCTTCAACTGAAGATAAGCCATCTGATCAAGTAGTCGTAGTCAAAGTTCCTAAAGTAGAATGCGCTGTTCCTCGCACGGTTAGTGAAACCAGTAGTTCCAATAGCGATAAACCTTCTGCAACGTTAATCGCTAGTAGTGATAGTACTAATAATAAAGATACCCCAGAGATGTTAGTTGACGGGGAAAAGAAATTAAATACTGACGCTACCACAAAAGAAGTGACACAAGATGTAGAAAACAAAGCAGAGAGTGCTAAATGTGAAACTGTTACCGGAAGTAGAGAAGCAGTAAGTGATACAAATGAAGTTGTGATTAAAACAGATAACACTGAAGATGTTGTAACCTCCGCATAGCTCATATTGTAGACTGTAAACATTTTTGAATTTTTGCCTGTTCTCATTATTTTTCTGTTTTATGAAAAGAGTGACTTAGAGTTTTAGTTACTTGTATAGAAGTTCGATTTTTAAGTTAGATAGTGATGGAATAAATAAAATAAACTGAAGGTATTATATGCTGCCAATACACATGATTTTTAAAGCAGTCAGTTTTACTTGGATCTAACCTTAAATAGGTATATTATAATCATCATCGTCAATCCTTGGTACTGCCATGGTCCGCTTTCTTGCTCATAGGCATCCACTTCGTTTGATCTTCGTAATCCTGACGTCGTAAGAGCTAGGCTTTTGCATCAGACTGTGTTATGTCATATTCCATAGCTTTATACAAAAAGTGCTGAACAGATTTTGATGGAATTTTGCAGAAAAGCATAGGCCATAATTTTACCACAACAACTAAAAGCTGCAATGTTCACTTGTCTGTACTAACTACTACTAAATGTCTTCCAAAATAGACAGATCGTAGTAAAAAAGGAGATAAGAAAGAAATACTAATACTAGGAAGAGGAATAATTTGATTGTATGTTTATTTGGAATAACTACTGAACCGATTTTAAAAATTCTTTCACCTTTTACATTATGAGTGAGGTTACCATTGGCTATATTTTATCTGCAAAAAATCTGATACCCTAGAAAAATTGCAATAATATAACCCTCATAATATATCAAAACAATGTTTTTTTTGTTGGGTTTGTAATGAGAACTAAAGGACTTGATCAGCTAGTTTGAAACTATTATTGAAAGGCTAGGAGCAACTTTATATAAACAAATTTAGGATGTTTTCGCTATGGTAATGAAATGACCTCTGTTTATATAAATACTCTTATGACAGAATAAATCAACAAAAATAATAGCTACATTTAAAGGTTATTACTAGATTTATTTAGAAATAAATTTACATTCTTATCAATTCAACAATTACGCATTCTTAGCTAGAGTCTCGGCCTTTGCGACGACCTCCTCAATGGGACCCACCATGTAGAAGGCGACCTCGGGTAGGTTGTCGTACTGGCCATTGAGAATCTGTTGGAATCCCTTAATGGTCTCCTCGAGTGGGACCAGCTTGCCTGCGTGGCCTGTGAACACCTCGGCGACCTGGAACGGCTGCGACAAGAAGCGCTGGATCTTGCGAGCGCGCGACACCGTCAGCTTGTCCTCCTCGGACAGCTCGTCCATTCCCAGGATGGCGATGATGTCCTGCAGGGACTTGTAGTCCTGCAGGATCTTCTGCACGGCACGGGCAACGTTGTAGTGTTCCTGGCCGATGATGTTGGGGTCCATGATACGCGAGGTGGAGTCGAGCGGGTCCACGGCCGGGTAGATGCCCAGCTCGGCGATGGCGCGGGACAGCACCGTGGTGGCGTCCAAGTGGGCGAAGGTGGTGGCGGGCGCGGGGTCCGTCAGATCGTCGGCCGGCACGTAGATGGCCTGCACGGAGGTGATGGAGCCCTTCCGGGTGGTGGTGATGCGCTCCTGCATGGTGCCCATGTCGGTGGCCAGCGTGGGCTGGTAGCCCACGGCGGACGGGATGCGGCCCAGCAAGGCGGACACCTCGGAGCCGGCCTGCGTGAAGCGGAAGATGTTGTCGATGAACAGCAGCACGTCCTGCCCCTCCTGGTCGCGGAAGTACTCGGCCACGGTGAGGCCGGTGAGCGCCACGCGGGCGCGCGCGCCGGGCGGCTCGTTCATCTGCCCGTAGACCAGCGCCACCTTGGAGGTCTTGTCCTTGAGCGAGATGACGCCGGACTCGATCATCTCGTGGTACAGGTCGTTGCCTTCGCGGGTGCGCTCGCCGACGCCCGCGAACACGGAGTAGCCGCCGTGCGCCTTGGCCACGTTGTTGATCAGCTCCATGATGAGCACGGTCTTGCCGACGCCGGCGCCGCCGAACAGGCCGATCTTGCCGCCCTTGGCGTACGGCGCCAACAGGTCCACCACCTTGATGCCGGTGACGAGGATCTCCTGCTGCACGCTCATCTCCACGAACTCGGGCGCCTCGGCGTGGATGGCCGCCGTCTTGTCGGTGGGGATGGGGCCGCGCTCGTCGATGGGCTCGCCGATCACGTTGATGATGCGGCCCAGCGTCTCGGCGCCCACCGGGATGCGGATGGGGGAGCCCGAGTCGAGCACGGGCTGGCCGCGCACCAGCCCCTCGGTGCCGTCCATGGCGATGGTGCGCACGGTGTTCTCGCCCAGGTGCTGCGCCACCTCCAGCACCAGCCGCGGGGACCGGTTCTGCACCTCCAGCGAGTTCAGGATGGGCGGCAGCTCGTCCTCGAACTGCACGTCCACCACGGCGCCGATCACGGCCACCACCTTACCTTTTGCAGTGCCGGAGGCGGCCTTTGCATAATCCCTCTTGTTGACCGCCGATACTGCGACGACTTTTCCACATTCTGTGAGGGCTTTTTCGGCTACGGACTTGGCGGCTAGGAAACCGCTTCCGACTCTACTTACGGTGCCAAACATGTTTAATGATTTGCAGCACTTGGGGGAGAAAAATTATATCAGTTACTAAATTATGTAATAACCTAACCGCACCACACCAAATCCAACTTTATTCAATATCGTTCCGTTCCCACAGACCAACGACTAAATGTACCCAAGCAAAGATATTGGACATATCCCAAGTGATTTTTTTCTCTATGCTACAAAAACAACGACTATACCTTGTCTAAAATAGGATGATAATTTTGACAGCTCACAAATTGTTGGTCTTTGGCGCACGCCTATGAAGTTTCGTGTTTTTTTTTCGGTAAAATGTACTACGGAAAATGTCGTAGTTCATAGACAGGCCCCGCCCCTTTAGTGAAGTGTCACGAATAACGAATAACAACAGACAATCGAAAATCGGTATTGATATAATATAATCGAGTATTAAAAATTAATATTTAGGTAACCCTATTATTTTTTGTAACTAAACTCTTATTCCTTGTTTGGATTTCACCCTAAGAGACCTATTACAACAACGAATTCGAGTCGCGCGTATTCTACGTAATAGGATGACTGACCGAATAGTGATACGCACGGGTCGAAATCGTCGTTGTGGAAGGGTTTTTAATGTCGTATTAATAAATTATTATTTTAAAAGAAAATAAATAGTTTATTTTGTATAACATGTACTGAATACCCATGCAACTATCGATTCCAAGTTCTATGAGAATGATAATCGATAATCGAATAGATTCATTAACGATTTTACATTACCCCATCCCTATTGTGAATTGTCAAAATTATCATCCTATTTTAGACAAGGTATATCTATGAAGAAAAGAATACGTTGTTCGGTTCCGTTCCTTTTATTCCTTTCATTCAATAGGAATACTTCATAACTCTTTGCTTTATATAATGGCCCTATAGAGATAGTATTTAAACCCAAATCAGTATTATAACACCGAACTTTAGCAGTGTTAAAAACATCGCTTGCATGGGGTTTGATCAATTTGATCGTTTGATAGTGATCTTTGACGTCCGTGGTTCCAAGGTCACTAAAAAATCATTCGTTCACCAAATATTTAAAAAAAAAACAATCAGCTGTTTTTGACTTTTTGAGGCTGTGGCGCTACGCGCTGAGATTTTTTTGGATTGGTGTGGTGGTTAATTTGGTTTGTCGGGTTGGTCCCACAAAACCTAAATCGAAAAACATAATACAAATTGAAATGAAAACAGTGTAACGACTTATATTAGAAGCTGATTATCATGTATCGAAGTCGTGTGTTGACCCGGGTTCGTCTGTTGTTTCATTATTTTAGATGAACTATTTATAATTTTCGTTATTCACATAACTGTCTACAGGTTCGACCGCCAGTGCCGTCATGTACCAATTACTCTTTTCTGAAATAAGTACATATTACAATAGTTGAACCGATACTCTTACGGTGAGGGAAAACATCGTGCTGCAACCTGCACATTCAGGCGATTGAATGGATTAGAGAATATCAAAGGGTGCAATTTTAAAAATCTTAGAAAAAAGCACCCGGGTGGGGGTCCTGATCCATACCTGATCTGCCAAATCCAGGATCATGATTAAGGCGGCACAACCGGGAAATTAACGCTAAGATGACCACCACTTTTAACTGACTACATTATTTGATAAAGCAATATTTCTTTAGCTTCATAATTAATTGTATGTGTTTCAGATGTTATGGCAACAGCGAAAACAAATCAGAGTAGATTATGCAAGACCTTGCGCAGGTAACCTGTGCATGCGGTTATCAAATGCACGGGAGCAAAGCACAGTTGCTGTGGAGGACAGTTATGTGAAGAAGTTCATGAAAGCCGTTGGTTGGATGGACCAGTCAAGGACAGTGAGTGCCTACAATTACTTATAACTAATTTTGGAACATGCAATTAAGAAAGTTAAAAATTGTGAAATTGTTAGTTGTTTTGCAAAGTTTTAAATTTTTGATTTCCTCCGATAACCTAACCTATTGGTTAGGTTGTTGGAAAATTTTAAAATGTTGACCCAGTCACCATCCCTATTAGATAAATATGTATCTAACCTAAAATTTATCTTTCAGCGTTTAAAACTGACTGGATACTTCCTTTATGAATGTGTACCAGAGAAAGTAAATTACGTTGATTGGTTCAGAAAGCTAGAACTACCTGACACATTTACATCTTGGTTTATTGTTACGGAACTACACGTATGGCTACTCATGGTACGGTACATGGCTGAAGATGTAACATCCACAACTAGTGAAAAAAAGAAATATGTACAAGGGGATGGTTATTTTGTAAGAAATTGTATAATTGAGGCTCTTTGGGCAGATGTTGGAAATAGGATTAAGCTTTTGGAGGTAAATTGTTATTTTGTATATGTGATAATAATTAATCGAATAATTATATGGATTGAGCATTCTGCTGCCAAGATAGACTGATGCAGATTTCATCATAATTATACTGTGGGTCCACAGTCCATCTTGGTCTTTTTTATTATTTAATATGACTAAAAAAGGAGATGCAGGCCACCTGATGGAAAGTAGTAACCGCCGCCTATGGACATATCAACACCAGGAACGGTACCGCCGATCGCTAATCATGATACCACCCTCTGGAATGACGTCACAGAATATCCGAAACGTATGTTGTGACGTCATTGCAGAGGGGTGGGATCATGCGATTGGAGATCGGCCGTGGCGCTTAAGGGGTGCTACCAATGCGTTGCCCGCCTCTAAGGAAATCTCTAATATACCTCTTAATAAAGCTTTTCACTTTCTATAATTAATAAATAGACAATAATTTTAACATCTATCAATCTATTTTACTCTTGGCAGGGAGCAAATCCAGCATTAGCCAGAAAACAAGTGACAGAGTTGTCCGAGCAGTTCCAGGCAGCATTAGTAGCATATGACGAGGGTCTGGACAATGACCGCATACTGGCTTCTGCTGTATGGAGGAGGTTCTATTTCCTCTCGGAGGACACTGACGCTGAGCATGTCGAGGCTATTGTGCATTTTATTAGACATCAGGTGTGTATGACTAATAGTAATAAAGCCCTATCTATACAAATGGCGGCCTGGAAACGGACATGGTCTAAACGTGTTTTGAGATTTACCCTATTTTTTAAACCGCTCGCATGCGCTACCTTTTTTTTTACACTCGTAAGTTGCTAGAGATCGAAAAGACAAACATTAGAAGACAAGCGGTCGCGTGGATATGGTTATATAAATAGGGCCAGTAGGAGTAGGAGTCGCAAAAATATATCTTCACGCCCATACGGGCAATGGAGCACGCTCCTGTCACATAGCACCCACCTTTATCCAGGGTCCTATCGACCTCTCGGTCATACAGACCGCGTCAGACCTAGTCACGGGTGATGCGCACGCTGACTTGCCGGTGGCTCTTCGGATGTAGCAGTTTTAACTAGTTTTTGTCTGACTTTGGACTTATTTCTCATCCCTAATTTGAGGAATTATGTTTTATTTTGTTACTAGCCGTTCCGCGGTTTTCACCCGCGTGTAGTACGGATCTGAACATTAGACTATAGTCCTGCATCAAAATCACGCTCTGGAATAACGTAGCTTCTTAATAGCGAAATGATTTTCAAAATCGGTTTAGTAGTCACAAAGATTACTTCCAACATTCAAACCAAACTAAATATATTTTGGTTTTCCTAATATTTCAGATGGCAGAATTGGATAAAATTCGCAGTTCGGATCTGAAGTGGAAACCAGACTTTGAATGGCTTAGTATACTCAACCACTAATGTCGCATCTCGTACGTACCACCTCTATTTGTAATGTTTTGTAAAATAATTCTGTAGATATTATCGTTGTTGATATGTTTTAAAATAATTATTAGCAATAATAACACTTTATTACGAACGACAACTGTTTTTATTGACAAGTAATATTTCGTCGTCACCGAAAGAGTACTAGGTAATCTAAGTGTGTTTACATAATAAATTTAACAGCCAATTCACAACTAGTGTCAAATAAGAAGAGACTTGGCGGGTCACATGGTTCGACTTGCTTAGTAGGCATTACCTGCGCGAAATCCCCTCTACTGCCATTTGACAAGTCTCTTCTTTCATGACGCGGATTATACGCTTTTATAGTTGGTAACGTGACGATATTATCGTGGACGCCCAAGATATAGGGGAGAGATGGCATGAAAAGGACACATTAAATGGGTCCAATAAGCCTCTACAACAAAAATGTTCCCTTCATGCCACCTCTCCCCAATATCGTTGACGTCCACGATAATATTGTCACCTTACAAAATATAAAAGCGCCCAATGGAGCATGCAGGAAACATACAGCGGCCGCCCGGAGCCCGAGTGGCCTGGACTATATGATCAGCGAGTACAGTCTGCCAAGAAGGTAGTCTAGGTGGTAAGTAATAAAACAACTTTACCTTAAAGGATTATTTATACCTTCTATATATATACATAGTACAAAACAAAGTCGTTTCCCGCCGTCTATCTTTATCTATGTATGTACGATTAGATCTTTATGCGGTATTTTAATGCGGTTTTCAACAATAGATACGAGTGACTAATAAGAGGAAGGTTAATAGGCAAGAAAACAGATAGTAGGTAAGGGTAAAGTAGGTGTAGGGTAGGGTAGGGTAGGGGAAGACGCTACGCGAACGAAGTCGCACGGGGTCTAGTTAAATAATATTTTGACAAATTATTTAACATTAGCGACATGGACGGCACGGGAAGCTTTGTCAAAACTGATTGACCACTTTCTTAGCAGACTGTACCTACGGGGCTTAGACTTTGGATGCGTTTTCGTCCAAACGTCATGGGTATGTATCACCCCACCGAATCCAACCCTCCGATTTGTACTCGCACTGAAGGTACAGTCAAACGCATTTAGCTAGCGGCCGTTGTGTTCGCTTGCAATATATATGGGAGGGTTTAAACAGGCGTATGCAGGCCAGTATTATTCGGTAATCGCCCCCGCGGACGCACGACGAACGCGTTGGTTTGATCAGACCTAAAAGACTCACGAAACATGCGAAACGCAGCCAAAGTTCGACCGGCCTTAGATACTCGGTCTTAGACAACATTTTCTCGCGCAGCGCATTCAGACCCAAACGAAAAGTATGAAATAATTTATTAATAATCAATTTACAAAAGCCACAACTCCTCAAGATCTCGAATAGAAGAGTTCCCTCAGCCTCTCGCATCGCTCACGTTCCCACAGCACGGTGACCACGGTTTTGCACAAATTGTCTATCTTGCATCCGTCTCCGCACCACAGCAGTCTATTGTCACTGAGCTTCGAATAGAATGCGGAATACATGTCCAGCAAATGAGGAGCGGTAGACACCATGCTGGTAACCAAGTTGTCCATGGTGGCCGGAGTGAGGTCTGGTATGGAGAAGCTGTTTGTCACATTGTACAGTTGGAACCAATGGGGCCGTCTGTCCGGCGTCAGGTTCGCTTCGGTTAGGTTGTACACGTAGTTCACTATCGACTGTGTGGCCTGTGAATGAAGAATAGGAATGTAAACAAAGAGCGAGTCTGGATTGTATAACTGTTAGCAATTTTAGCGTTATTGGGTTTATTAAGTATCATCGATAAGCCTCCTCCAAAACAGTGGAGAATTCCATCCCACTGATGGGAATTTAATTAAATATGCGAAAGTAACGAGACCTAATTTTGCTACATTACACATACCTAAGATTCGTGTGTGATTATACTAATCCATCCATATAAGTACCTAACTCTGTTTCATTTTCATACCTAAACAGCTGACAGAATTCTATATTTTTGAAGCCAAACAAAATTTTTGCGAATTCAACATTTAAATAATTCAACAACATTTTGATCCGGAAAGTGATTTCGATCAAATTTGGCAAAGAAATAAATGGCAACCTGTGAAAGTAGTAGGTTACTTTTTATCTTAAAAAAAATAACCGAATCTTACACGGACGAATTATCATGACGGATATATTTAGATGATTCTTCTCCGCTAGTGCGTCGCGTCGCGTGGCGTGGGCGCAGAATACTAATATACTTACGAAGGTATCAGGGTTGAAGGTAGCCACTTTGTAGTTGAGGTTGTAGTTCGAGTACGTGGTGGCGCTGCCTCCGCCCCAGGCCATCGCCGAGGGCTCCCCCGCGTCGGAGTAGAATATCTTGAACTCGTCTGAGTGCGTGTGACCGTTGAACTCCGCTACGATCGTCGATGAGAATCTGGGGAGAGTGGGTCTGTTTTGAAACTTCTATATATAGGCAGGTGTATCGTGGCAAGGGGCAGGCCACCTTGCTCGTAGAACTGATGGCCGATGGCGGGGCGGGCGGAGAGGTCCTCGAGTGGTGACCGCGTACAGGAAATTAAAGTTTAAGAGCTCAGTTTTACATTGTAACACACTGTTTCAGAGTAGCGAAAATATACACAAGGTCACACTTAGTTTTGTCTCTGGATCAGACCGATTAATTAAACGATTATTGAAGTGACAAATTCAGTTTTATAATAATTTATTATTAAATAGAAATTAAAAAATAATACAGTAGTATAATAAAATAACTAACAAATAATCGATTCTTGCTTTAAGTCACCGTTCTAATCAATTGCCTTAGTCTGTCGTAGATCAAGATTTTAAAGTCCTTTGCCCATAAGAAGTCCACGTGGTTAAATGGTTTGTAGGGCACTTCGGCCGAGTAAACTACGTTGGGCAGGTTTTCTCGTAACGTGTTCACGTCATACGGGTGCGCCAACCAATCGTCGGCGCTGTAGAAAAGGGCGACTGGGGCAACAATGTTGCTCAGCTCGTAACTAGGGGGTGTCTGGCTTCCGTACCGCGCGATGTTCTGACTCGCACCGTAGTCGAAATGCCTAAAATCGCCCGACACAATGCTCTGGCCGTAATGAGCGAACTGCTTCACCGACGCCCCGGCCGGCGCATGGCTGTATATCACCGGCAAATTGGTCACATTCAGCTGACTGAAGCTGAACCCCGCGGTCAGCATGATCATGTTGCTGCACAGGAACTCCGCCACCGGCCCCGTTCCGCACAAGAGCTGCTTTAGATTCTTCGTAATCGCGTTATCCGGCAAAAACTCGTAGAGACCAAACAGCTTCGACACGACGTGGACTAGCGGCCCGACCGGCGCGAACAGCCTTACAATCGGAGATTTCGCCCTGGACATGAACGCTATGGGCGACAACGCGACCATCAGCGAGATATTCCTGTTATATTCCGGCCGCTCCGACGCCATCACGAAGAACGACGTCGTACCTTGCGAGTGCCCGATGTATACCAGCTTCTCCTTTTTGGTTGTGTCCAAGACGTAATCGATCATGGCCGGAAGGTCGTAGCAGCCGATTTCGTGCCACGAGAAGTCCCAGAACTCGCCGTTCGACGGGTGTAGATGCGTGTGTCTGCGCGAATGTTTGTTGCCGCGAGCGTTGCCCAGCCAGACGTCGTGTCCGTCGGCGGCCAGCAGGTACGCGAGGCCGCTGTCGACGCCGTTCAGCACGAAATCGTCGGCGCTGCTCATGAGCCCGTGCATTAGGAAGGTTACGGGACCGCCGCCCGGGATCCTGAACATTGTCAGAATATACCCGTCTTCGGTTACGACGTCGTGTCGCTCGATTCGGAATCCGTATTTGCTGACGAGTTCCTCGATCGTCAATCGGCAGTCTTCGTTCTGCTGGCCGTTCCAGAATGCGAATGCGATATCGTTGGCGTAGTCGACGATGTTCTGATCGCTGATCAGGATCGGGAGCCCGGGCCCCGAGCCGAAGGTGCGGGCTAACACGGTCGGCAAGTACGACGTGACCCCGGCGGAGGCGGCGATCAGGTCCCCGGTGATTTTTGTCCCGGTTTCGACGATTGGATTGTCTATTATTGTGTTGATGATGTCGCGGCCGGCGTTTGCCACCGCGGGGAACAAATCTCCGAACAGCCCGCCGTCGCACAGCCCCACAATAGACACCAACAATAGAACTTTGAACATGGTGTTACGCAACACAAGCACCCATCGTATTGTCAAATGGTACACTGATCACTAATGTGAACCGACCTTGACTTTTTGCTCCCAACGGTGATTTTTTGCTCTGTGATCATTTAGATATTTGTTCTTTTTATTTAAATAAGTGCTAACAATCTTTACCTGTTATAAAAAGTAGGTAAATATAAAAACATCCGCACATAGTTAAATGTGATATTACGTGACTCTACATAAATTATTCGGATTAAGCAATTGCCTACCTATGGTAGGTGAGGTAGTTGTAAGTAGTACCTATCTATTCATTTCTAATGACTGTATGTTCCTATTCTTTTGCGCAACCAATTACAATGTGTTTAGATAAGTATGTGATGTTCACAATTTATTTATAATTTACAAAAGATTGCTCACTTATTTTTCACAACGAACGTGCTATTTCATCGCAGTGTTGTCGCATGGCTGCTTTACGAATACCTAGGTACAGTCACTCCTAGGTAGATAAAGGCTCTTTTTTTAATGCATTTAATTGTTACCAATTGCCAATTGTATTATTGTGCAATAAAGTTTTAAATAAATAATAAATAAATAAATTGTTTATTTTTTATACCACCAATGTGGCAAACAAGCTTACGGCCCGCCTGATGGTAAGTAGTCACCGCAGCCTATGGACGTGCATCACCCACGCGTTGCCGACCTCGTAAAAACCTTTTCACTCCTTTCTCGAAGACCTCATGTTGTAGGTACTCTCCAGGGAAAACCTCTCAAGATAGTTCATTTCACAATTGAGAAAGTTCCTTTAGAACCGCACAGTTAGCGACCAATTTAGCTCCGAGGTAAAAAAAAACAAAGAAAAAGTATTAGTGAAACTACCTTTATTGGAAAGATAATTGTATGGCATTTATGTTTGAATATGATTTCTGCAATGTGGATGCCGTGACTGGCGCGCAGATAGCCTAATTTGGATATTATCATACACTTTTCGCAACAATCCCGGCCGTACCTACTTCGCTAATAAATAATAATGAGGTACAATCTCGGTAGAATTAAGTTAATAAATACACGACGGCCACATGACCGTAATCATATTTACACATAAATGCCATAAAATTATCATTCCTTTAAAGCTAGTTCCACTGACACTGAATCCTTTTTCTTTGTTTTATTTCAATTTAAATATCTCCGCCTCTTAAATAAACATCCTATACAATGGTATAGTGAAACGGTCAGCTATTATATTGTAGTACATTAAGTCTAATTATGAATTGGATTTCGGTACCCCACACGATGGAAACACTATAAGGATCTGAGGGCACCTATTATTTGTCTGGGAATAATCATCATCATTATCATCATATCAGCCAGAAGACGCCTAGGTACTGCTAGGCGTAGGTCTCCCCCAGAGATCTCCACAAAGGCCGGTCCAGTGCCTTCTGTGCGGGCCGGTGGGATAATAATAGTGTAACGTAAAGAATTACTTCAGCAACAGAGTTGTAGCACGTTAGAATGAGTTACCCCAGCAAGTAGGGTCAGCACAGCACCGAGACCTTTAAAACACTTTGGAAAGAAAAGAGAAATTAAATCATCAATTACATTGAAGATAATATGCAATTGGTAATATCCCTAATTCAATCCCAATTTTGGATCATTCCCGTTGTCCCCCGAATGCTATCCTTCGAATGGGGGACATAAGTTTCGTTGTCCCCCGAATATTTTCGCTTCCTTGGTTTACCCCAACATCCAAGCTTACAATCATAAGTAGCACACAAACTTTTCCCCTTTATAATATTATTTGCTGGCTTACCTGTTAACGATTCTGTTGTACTCCCTAGTCCAGTAATACATGAGATCAGCAACTCCTGGCGGGATGTGCGCCAGGATATGAACCTTCTCCCCAGCTCGCTCGGCCTTGTACAGCTCGTCCACCAACCAGTCCAGGTGCGTCTTCGCGTCTTGCGGGTCGTACACAATCCACCTGGAAGAATTAACAGTGTTGTGACTTGTGAAACTTCCATTGACGAGTCTTGGCAAAGGCCGACTCGTCTTGGTAAGTAGGCATTTTGAGTCGTTACTCGTAATTTTGGGTAACAAGACATTGTGGGACTGGACGTTATGAATCAATTGATGATCTGGTACTGGTCATTTTATGACGCAATTATTTCCCAACTCGTCAGTCGTCACCTTACTATCTCGGCACCCATGGATCCGATCTTAGGTATGTTTTTACGTCACATACCTAAGTGACATAATGCGACTACTATTAAGTGACTAATGTATTCTTGCAAATAAACTATTTGATTTGATTTGATTTTAATGGATAGAAAGGGTCCTAACTTCTATACCATGACGACATAGACATGTACGGGTTATCAATAGAGTTGCTTGTACGGATGGCGGACGGCATTGCGGCTCCTCTAGCTGACTTATTCAACGAGTGCTTGGATAAAGGCGTGTACCCAAAATCTTTCAAAGAAGTAAAAGTATGCCCCTTGTATAAAGGGAAAGGCAAAAAGAAAGACCCTGGCTGCTACCGTCCAATATCAATTATCCCAGCTGTCGCCAAGGTATTTGAATATGGGCTTACCACGAGACTCACATGCTTCCTCCAGCAGACTAACGCAATTTCGAATCGACAGTTTGCCTATCGCGCGGGTCATTCGACTACGATGTTGGTGCGGGAAGTCGTTGAGTCTGTGTTAAAGGCTAGAGAGAGTAAACAACACGTAGCCCTACTGTGCTGCGATCTCTCAAAAGCTTTCGATGTAGCAGACCACAACGCCCTCGCCTGTAAGCTGAGGCACTACGGCATCGATGGCCCAGCGCTGTCACTGCTGACGGACTTCATGAATGCTAGGCGTCAGTATGTAGTGGCTAGGTGCGGCGAGGTAGCGTCAGAGGGAATGACCACCGAGAAGGGAGTTCCCCAGGGATCTTCTCTCTCGAACGTTGCTTTCTCGATGCTCCTCAATGATTTGCCTATCCATATAACGGAAGCAGACGCGTTTATGTTTGCTGATGACGTAGGTGTAGTCGTGACAGCCCCAACGCTCGAAATGCTCCAACACAAACTAAACGTGGTAGCGAGTAAGTTGCTGAACTGGTTTAAAATAAACGGACTGATGCTAAATCTGACAAAAACTCAATTTGTCCAGTTCACCCTGTCAGGGCGTAGTCAGCAGTCGCTTTCGGTGAATGTGGATGGAGTGACAATCGAACGTGTACCTGTCGTATCATTCCTGGGCTTCCAATTGGATCAGTCACTATCATGGGAGTCCCACATAGAACATCTTTGTGGTAAACTGGGAGGTGCATGTTTCGCGTTGAATCGCATGAGCTCTACCTTGCCTTCGCATGCGGTACGGTCGTGTTATTTCGCCGCCGTGCAGTCGCTGCTCCAGTACGGCGTGGAGTTCTGGGGGCGCGCCGCCGATTGGGAGCGTGTCTTCCGAATGCAAAAGCGCGCTGTGAGAGCGATTGCACGGCTGGCGCACGATACGTCTGCGAAACCATACTTTGTCTCTCTGGGTATTTTAACTTTGCCGTGCCTGCTAATCCTGCATGTGGGTGTATTTGTAAGGGAGCACTTACATGATTATACCCAGAGGTCAGATGCACAGATACGTCAGCTTCGTTTTGGCAACCGGTTGTTGCCAATTACACATAAGCTCGCAAAAACTGCAAAAACAGTACGTGTTATGGGCCCCGCAGTCTACAACAGACTTCCAGCGGAAATAACCGATGCGCCTAGTATTGGTTCGTTTAAAAACAAATTACGGCGTTGGCTAATCGAGCAGGCGTTTTATAGTATGGAGGAATTTTACGCGCTAAAAATTAGATAGAGAAATCCTACAATGCATTTCATACTTTAATTGTTATTATTTATTTATTATTTATTTACTATAAGTAAATAATTAATGACATTATGATTATTATTGAATGACATCTTGTATCTACTATTATTAGCTAGATAGAACTACTATTGACATTTTGATTAATATGCTTATTTATAATCTTGACATTTATTAATTTGTATGAGTAATTCCATTAATTAATACAATTTTGTATCACATTTTATTGATTATGTAACTTAAAATGGTAATTCATTTAATCAAGTTAAATAATTTGAATATTATCATAATTTTATGACGTGTAATGAAAAGTTACCAATAAATAATGTCTATGTCTATGTCTATGTCTACATACGGCGAGGCCGCCTCGCGTGCGTCTGAACCTTCTTCAACCCGCCTTGACAGATTGCATGGAGATTATGGCAAGGCAAAATCCCACAACGTGGACTGACGAACTGGATCACAGGTACTTACCAGCTGTATGCGGAATCCACAAGCCTGGCTTTGTAGGGATCTCTGGGGCAGGCCTATGCCCAGCAATGAGCATCTTTTGGCTGATACGTTGATGATAAAGAAATTCTTCCACGAATGTGAAGAACTCTACCGCTGTTCAATGTTCGTTTATGTCATATACAATGAGCGCTTAACTCGATAAAAACTCAGTGAATAACTTGTTTTAACCTAACCGCGACGAAAGAGGGGTGGTAGGAATACACTGATTTCAAAGCGATTTCCACTTGAATTGGTTTCATCAAAATATGTTTCGTCAAAGTAGTGTAGGAAATAAGTATTTAAATATACGTAAACGTATCAGGGGTTTTCGTATATCTGTTATTATGATACGTTATTGACATTATCTATCGTGATTCGTGTTCAGACAGACTGACAAGGCCGCGTTCTCAAGTGTATAAAAAGTTAAGTATAAGTGTGGGCTGTTTCTAGACAGGCATGCTCCATCTATCTAGCATATTTCCACGATAATAAATCTATTATTTCCACAGAATCATGATGACAATGATTTCATTTGTCCGGCACTTGATAAGTGCATGCTGCGCTGGTGTTTTGTGACAGATATGAATTTGGTATCGCAACTACGAGTATGGTCTAAGCAGATTAGAGAAAGAAATGAGGCGAAAAAGTTAACTATAAAAAATATGTTTGTGAGTTTGTATGTTCTCATCTCCGAAGCCATTGTTTTACTAATAGGAAGCTACTATATTTTCGAGTGTCATAAGCAGACTTCTATATAATGGTCATAAGGTACTTTATGTCCAGGAAAAAGATATCCTTCAGGGTGGTTACTACCTTCCTAACTTATAAATATAGCTAACTAGTGGACCCAGCGCGACTTCGATCGCATGGCGTCCTACCCCTACACTACCCTACACCTACTTTACCACTACCTACTCTTTTTTAATCACGTTATCTATTGCTGAAAATCGCATTAACATCCGTCGCGTATTTTAATAATCGTTCGCGTACATAGATACATGAATTCATATGAAATGAAATGAAAATACATTTATTGTCGCAGGACACCACATCACAAGTTCACAATATACATATAATTACAGACAGTAAACAATACACATCGGAACATAGGAACACACGGCGGGAATCGACTGTTGTATAAGATGTGTATATTAGACGTTTTCCTCATTGTGTTGCGTGCAGTGCAGATGCGTCACGACTATCTATGTAAGTATAATTAATAGTTAGTGTAGACTGGAGGTAATGGTGACGATGACGTCACTAAGTCATGTTGTTGTGTTTACCCTTTCATGACCTTATATTATGCACGACGACATTTCACGACAGTCGTCTAGCTAGCCTAGTCTAAACTCTAAGTACTATACTGTACTAATATTATAAAGAGTAAAGTTTGTATGTTTGGGTCAATCTCCGAAACTACTGAGCCGGTTTTGAAAATTCTATATAATCTTACATTATTCTCGAGTGCCGGGCATGCAATCGCCGCATATTATGATATTGATGTGTGTATCTGTTTGTCTGTGTATGTGTGGAGGTATGTGTCTGTCTGTGGTGTCGTAGGTTCCGAACGCATTTACCGATTTTGATGCGGTTTTATCGCGGCAGTTAATTGGCTTTGTTTCATTAAATTTTGTTTAGCAGTTTAGAAAATATTGAGTCCTTACCTATAAAATTGGCATTTTTCGCAAGTATACATTAACTCAAATATTTTTAATTGTACATAACATACCAAAATTAATATTTGATTTCGAAAATAGAGTATTTTTAGATGCCGATAAGTGCCTTAAATTTAATGAAATATGTTTCAGTCATTTTCGCCATACAAAACGCCAATTTCAGGTAAGGACAAAATATTTGAGTATATGTAAACGCCGCACCCCGCGCTGCCGCCGCCGCGCCGCTCCTCGCTGCGCCGCCGCTGACTTCGTGCCCGCGGCCTTATACTAGAAACAGACGCTCCGATTTGTAAAATAAAGTCGCTTTTGGGTGCGGAGGACGTGATCGGACGTGCGACCAAGATCGGCTCGCCCGCGCGGACTATATCCAAAAATTACTTTATTTTGTACTTCGTAGTAACAACTGCCACTGACGGTTGGTTGGCTCCAGCCAAAACGGAACATCTGTTACTAGTTTTATACACTCACGGGTGCGGTTTTATAGAGTCAGCTTGCGAGACTGATAAATCTATCTCAGATTTCCCCGGCGTCGACCCTGGTCAACCTCACCTCGCCAACGGAATTATATTTAAACCTGACGAGTGACGAACGCGTTGCGATGCTAAAGTTCGACTAGACTCAAAGAGTATCAATATTCTGTGCTCAAAGTAAGAAATCGCCACCCATCCACTTACCTATCTCGGCGTGCGTTGCTTAACTTTTATTAACCACGCTGCTTCTAGACTGCGCCCACTTTCATAGAGCTCTATACATTGTACCACAGAACCTTCGCTCACCAGTTCATCCTATAAGCGACGTTGTTGTTGACGGATATCGCTCTCAAGCCGGGCCGTATCAGCACCGAGAACTCTCCGCGCTCTCGTAGCGTCTCCATCGCCTCCTCAGAGAGGTATGATCCCCATTTCTCTGCCAAAGCGTCGTACAGCCACGTGGTGTTTATCTTTTCGCCAGTAACGTAAGCCGGGGCGAATCTGAAAATTAATTAGGTACACGTAGAGTTCTGAAACGGCTTTTGCTTTTGAAACTGGTAATGTAGTGCGCATTGGCGACCTGAGTATCATCATCACATCATCACAACCCGTAACAGTCAACTGCAGGACTTAGGGCCTCTCCCACGAAAGGGGAGATTATTGTCATAATCTCCACCTTGGCAGGCGGGTTGGAGATCGCAGTGTTTAAATATAACAATGGAAAATGCTGCTGCCCATTTTCCAGACTACGGAGACTCTTGATCTTTTGCCTCGATAACATTAGTCGCCTTGTACGACACCCATGAGTGTAAGGGGTTGGTGCTATTCTACTCTGCCGGACACCATGAGTATAATCTCAATAAATTCACTTTATAGAATTAAAATTACGTTAATTAAACTCTTCTCAAACGTCAAAAATCTAATGGAAAGCAAAGGGAATGTTTAGCGAGCTCACCCAGGTAGGGGGCGACCGACGCATGCATAGGGGGTCCCGGATTCAATACTCGCCTAGCAGAATTTGAAGGGGTTAAAATTTAATTTCTCTTCTACCTATGGTACCTATTACTGTTTCTGTGCCTTGTACGAACGAGCCTATGGCATGCATGACACATTAAATCCTAGTGTATCATAATGCAAGCAAACCACCCGGACCCCCAGCATCCGCTTTAAGTGGAGAAAGAAGAGTATACTCTTCGCCCGATTCAGCATCCTCAAGTGGCAGGATGTTGACTCAACCGGCGATGTCAATCCATCTCTACTTGGACCCGCGGGATCTCGTATCATACTATTAGGCATCTATTTCCCACGTATTATTGAGACTTGCGCAGCATATTAACTAGCGCACCTAGCGTTTTCAATCAAATCCGTCTAATCCATTTCACAGCCACGAAACCTACTCGTTATGGTTAGTGTGTGGTACCAGTGTTAAATCTAACTTACTGATTCGTGGGCTGCGACTCGTGGTTACCAACAACGGGTATCACCGGAACATCCGGGCCGAAATTTTTTCTTATCTTTTCGACGACATGTCTATTCATGTCGTCTATCGCCTCGTACGTGGTCTCCCAAATATGGTGGTCGATCGTGTCGCCTACATAGTAAATTGCGTCGATTTCCTGAAACAATTTACTGACATAATTCCTCGAACCAGAGGATGCATGTGATCGGCACAAGTGGCGCCAGAAGATAGGCAAAGACCCCGCATAACGGGACAGCGCAAGGACAAAGATGAAGAAGGAGTTTACTGACATCATTTATAAATTTAGGCACTCTGATGTCTCATGCCTATTGCAAGTGTGCGGCTTATCATCATCACAGCACTATCAGGTGGAATCACACTGATAATCATCCATCTATGCCATTATTGATTCCATAGATTCGATTGTTCCAGGCGTTGTAACGCACATCGTCACAGAAGTATTCCTATCTGTTCATTATCATCATCATCTTAGCACGGGACATGACTTCAACTCAGATATCTATAAATATTGGATATCTGTTCATCGGGACGAGAATCGAAAATGATTGAATTGACTACATAAGTGTAATTAAGTTTGTACTCGACATCACATTACCATGTACATGTAAATCTAGATTTGTAAGTAATAGATAATTAAGTGTATGACTTGTGTTTGTGACTAATTTACACCTTTTACATGTAAATTTAGTATATATTTTTGACTGTATATTTACTGTGTCTCCGACTGTAATTGTATTAATTTATGGGTTTTTTAATGCCTGCAATAAAACTTTTATTATTATATTATTATTATTATTATAACGTCCCGATTGCGCCCGCACGCGGCATGCGAGGGCCCAGGGTCCGCCTAATTCCTATCTGTTCCAAATCGTAATTAAGTATTGTCGGGCGAAAGTAATTAATCAATAAAATATCGTAACACCGTTAATTAGATGCACTTACCCTGTGGTTCTCAGACATGGTATCGATCACGTCGTCGTACGCCCAGATCGGGGTGTCGCAATCCCTGTAGTCACCCCAATGGCCAGCCGGGGGAGAGTTCCTCGGTACAGCCCGCTCCTCAGCCAGACTCCTCATCTCCCTGACTTTCGAAACCACACTCAAGTCCACCATAACTTGGTCGTCCACCGTGACTACTGCCTCTTGGAGCAGGGACTCGTCTATATTGGACTTGGCGTGTCTGGACCTTGTGGCTGGAGTCTGTCCTTTCCTGCAGCAGGTGGGCGCATCGCAATCCGCGACGCCGCCGGACTCGTATCCGGGGTCTAGATGGGCGTCTGTGAGGATCCCAATGGTCAGAGGTGCTTGGACTGTGACCGGTTCCTGGTGGGTTGATCACAAATTAAATAATAAATAATAATAATAAATAAATATGCTTTGACGAATTCACACAGCGCCATCTAGCCCCAAAGTAAGCAAATCTTGTGTTATAGGTGTTAGATAACTGATAATTAAACTACCTACTTATACCCTTTTTTTAAATACATACTTATTTTACTTATTATACATACATACACCTTGGATCGTAACAAAAATTTAAATTCATCATTTTCAGTTTCTGCTCGGCCGAGAATCGAACCTGGGACCTCTACGTGGGAGATATTAACCAACTGAACCACTTAGGTCGTCCAACCAATGCAACGTCAGGTCCAACCAGGTCTGAACCAATTAGGGCGGGAATTCCTACTTCAGAGCATGCTGCGCAGTTCAGTCGTTGAGTATTCAAGTTTGGAGTTACCAGAGCGATATGATTCGTAGCTACGGGTAAGGAGTCGCATAGCAGATCACTTGAATGAATATTAAAAAGTAATGTCAGTTTTTAGACTGTGCGTACGTCAGTATTGTCATTGTGGTGCCCGACAGAGTAATATATTGCACCAGTTCTATAGATTTATGGGTGCCATAAAAGGCTACTAAAGTCTTATTAGAGGCTAACCAGCGGGGCTATTAGGATTTCCTTCCGTAGACAAGAAATTTTACGTTTTCTGTTGTGTATTAAAACACTGCAATCTCTGAACCTGCTTGCCAAGCGTAGAGATTCAGGGTGTTCTATTTTCATACTAGATGAATTTTTCCATTCTTTCATTCGGCCCCTAGGTCAGCGCTAGGCGGCTTGTTTTGTAATATCATTATATTTCTTTATAATTGCTTTGTTTTATATTATTAAACATGCAGAAATACATTTCAAGCTCATTCGGATACATTTACCAACGGCCAACTGCACAAACATACATTAAAAACATGAAAAAATGGATAAACCTACATAAAATTTGTATGAAAACGGAACGCCTCTCAAGGCAAACCCCTTCACTTATCTGGAGGAGGCTCAAGCCCAGCAGTGAATTTATATCTAATCCATTGTCGCTAGAGTAGAGAGGAGACCAAATCCTACTAATATCATAAATGCGGAAGTTTGTAACGATAGATAGATAGATAAACACATAGAAATCATAATAATACATCACAGTTAAAACCAGTAAGAGATAGTTGAGCGAAGGCGGTTATTTATATAAACTACTAATAAACAGATTTTGATGAAATTTGGCAGTTATGTAGCTTATAGCTCAGAATAGCACATAGGCTAACAGAATAGCATATAACTTGTCCCGATATCCTATGTGGTTGCCGTGGGTACAGGTCCGGAATAACCGAATTTCACGCGGACGAAGTCGCGTGCAAAAGCTAGTAAAATATGCACTACGAATACTCACAATAATATCATCAGACGGCGCGGGCAGGTCCACTGTGTATTCTAACCTTGGGTCGGTAATCAGACAGACGGTGGGGTCGTGGTTATTCTGAAGAACCAGCCCGCAGAACGCTCCGGGTGTTGCTTCAGGAGTCGTCTCTATGATGTAACGGATCACTGGCTGGAAAGGTGGAGGTTTGGGTAATGAATGAATGAATGAATGAATGATTTATTGCTGTAAAATGTGGTACATGGTAAGGAACTGTGTTAAGTCTGAGAGCACTACCGCTTTTACCTATTTTTGCTGTCAAGCAAGAATACTTGCTTGGTTGTAATCCGGTGTGAAGGATAAGGTAGCTGGCGTGGTTTTATACCACGTTAGTCATCATTATCATCATCTTAGCGTTTATGCCAGGGTTTGCTTTTCCACTTTCTCCCTCCATTTCGCCCGGTCTTCAGCATGTTCACGTTTACATAATACAGAGTTACCCATTGTATACTTTTGATTGTGCAATAAAGCGTTATTCATTCATTCATTCATTCAATTAGGTATATAATCAGTATCAACATATGACAACATGGACCCGGATCGGGCACAGCAATCGGTTAGTGTTCAACTACTGTAGATACCTACATAACTCAGAAAAGTCATTGGTACATGGAGGCACTGGGGTTAGAAACCGGTTCCTCTCGCTTTCCAGTTGGACTTCTAGCCATTAAGCAACCATCGCCTCAATACCCTCCACTAATGTGGAGGAGACTTATGTCCAGCAGTAGACTTCTACAGGCTCTTGATATAATGTGTGGTGAAGAAGGTGTGTGCAGATTTAAGTCCAGAAAGTTGTAATAAAATTCAGGCAGTTTCTTCAGTTCCTAACAAAGATATAAAGAGCAAAGATATAAAGACGAAAATGCGTTGAGTTGCTTTGAGAAAAGGGTGTGCGGACGTGCTTGTCTGCTCGACTTGGTGGGGGGCACTGCCGTGCACCCTGAAATAAATTAGCTACCGCTTTATTTGTTCCTCATGCTTCGACAACTCCCCGCTGTGTTATTTCAAAGATTAGATTAACGCACCTACTTGTACATTGTAAATATGTCAGTCATAAATAATTGATAAAATAACGTTTGATTAATCGCTATAATTAAGTAATTAAAAATACTTCTGAACATTACTTATTTGTGTAAACTCAGGCAGAAAATAGACGCACGACACCCACTGAATGGTCCCACTGGTAATTCCGTTACCGTTGCCAACTTCTGGGCAAGCCAGACCTAGGGTTTTTAAAAATTGACTCGTTGAAGAAGATTTGTGTAAATGAATTTACGTAAACTGTGAGTGTGCGATTATTTTCTAAGGTTTCTTTTTCAAAATAGCAAAGGCTTTCAAATTCTGCAGTAGAGTTTTCTACCATTTACCATCAATTGATTTGTTGTCAAATGTCTGGCCTTTAAGAGGTAGAGGAACGGACTGACCAGTGACCAGACCTAGCGTAGGTACCTACAGTAGCTAGCTACATCATGTACCATCTACCATACATTCCATGATGGGCTACATACATTTAGTGTATGGTAGAGAGGTCAGTCTGTACACTCTGCAGCTACGTACAAAAACGTAAAACCAACTCACCATATTGAGTGCCACAGCGCCATCGCAGACGATACCACTCTCTATGCCAAGCACTACGCAGAAGAACGATACGGTAGTTGATAGTTCTGAGTCCGTCTGCCCCTCCGCTACGCTCTGGAATAACGCCGAGAAAGCGCTGCGGCAGACTATGCACTCCAGATTCTGAAAGAACAAGAGTTTATTCAAAAGGTGAGAGAAAACAACATCATCATCAATTTTAAAGGTATGTTCCGGGTTGCCTACCGCTTACCTTTGCTTACGAGTAGTCCGATATTTCGTCGCAGTTGCATGCATCATGGTCACGGTACCAAACACCGCACGGGAGCGTCGAAATATCGGGCTACTCGTAAACAAAGGTACGCGGTAGGAAACTTGGAACATACCTTTAAAATGTGTTATAATAACCGCGATAGTTTACAACATTATCATCAAGAGGAGAGGCCCTAAGTCCTGCAGTGGACTGTTACGGGCTGTGATGATGGTATGACCCATAATCTCTAAGTTTGGCGGGTAGATTGGTGACCGTACTTTGAAAATATACAACCGAAAACCTTTCTGCTCATTTTAGAGTTCATAATATGTGGTAGAAGATCATAAAGTGCATGTGTGTCGTCCGGCAGAGTAGAAATGTATCTGTATAATTAGAACACAGATTCTGTTCATTGTGTTTTCAACGTTTACTATGATCGAATGCGATTTCTTAGTTTTCCTACCCGCCTGTTTGGTAATGCCGCGGAGTGGAGGTTATGACAAATTCCTCCACTGATGTTAAGGAGGCTCTAGTCCAGCTGTGGACTCTACCATCCTTAAGATGATGATGTAGGCTCACCGCACGAACGCCTGTGTTCTGAACTGCTCTCGAGGAACCCAATTCTGGCCGCTGCAGTAACTCGAGGACGTCGACAAGGGTGGCCTTCTCCGCGACCGACAGCTCATTGTGGAAAGCCTTCCTGATCAGGAGGTCTATTTCATCTAGAATGGTTCAATGGTACTGGATTAGTTTTATTTTGCTTTATTCGGTACACCAACAACAAACAGTACAGTAATATTTACAAAGATTTATAACAGCGATAATTAGAAGTCGGATTACAGTATAAACAGAAATAATAAATTACACAGACCCTAATGTTATTCAAAACGAACAGGTTAAGGTTAATGGCCCAATTAAAAATATTTCAGGTCCACTGAAATTCAGTCCCTGTACGTGGATAGACTTATCTGACCCAGTGGCAACAAATGGAACTAAATGCCGCCATTGTAAAATGTCATTTTGTTGTCAACGAAGCGACGCCATAATCGGGTCAGATAGGAACCCGTTATTTAGTTGTTTTTTTGCTACTCAGTGACAAACGAGCAGTCAGCCCACCTGATGGTAAGTGGTAACTGTCACCTATAACGTTTACGATTCATACATTTAGGTTGCAGTTAACAAAAATGCAGAACCGCAGATGCGCTGTCACTGTGAGGATTAAGGTGAAATGGCTCATACCTCTAATTTCGCTGGCTACCTGTTCCTTTAAACCGGAACACAACAATGCAAGCATTGAAGCGATGTTGTTTAGCGGCAGAAATAGCTAAGGCGGTAGGAGGTCCTCACTCAGGCACACTCCTCAGGCTTGACAGAGTCCTACCATCTGATAAACCTTGTTTTTCGAACTGTACTGTTCTGTAGCCGTATTCACAATGATTCGAAACCGTTTCCGAACGATTCGACACGAAATCGTGAGCGGCGAATCCGTGTCGATCGATTCGAAAACTGTTATTCAGAATCCCGATAGATTCCACGGAAACTCTACTCTCATATGAAAATTTCATCAAAATTAACTGAAATCACATTTTCCCAAGAACTTTTGCGGGGTCCTTTGTCGATTCCGTATCCGAATCCGATTTCCGAGCCATTGTGAATACGGCTGCTGTAGGTCCTACTTTCTACTAGTCACAACTGTAGGTCTTACTTTATACTAATACTAAAAATACTAAAACTGAGATTGCTTGTATACAATATTCAGGAGCCCAATGGCTAACGGGTGTGGCTCGTAAGGGAGGTACCGAGGTCGATTCTCAGTGCCTCCATGTATCATGACTTCTGAGTTTGTACATTAGTTGAACACTAACCGATGCTCTTACGGTGAGGGAAAACATCGTGAGGATAACTGCACATACAGGCGACTGAATTGGATCATGGTTACAACAATGATCCAATCCGGTCAGGTTCCCATGTTAACATGGTCACGGAGGGCAGATGGCAGTCGCTCTACTACAATTACCTGGCTAACCTTTAATGGTGGTCGCCAATTGACGCCAATATTATGATGTTTAGTTATTAGGGTTTCAGACCGATCTTCGAATCTTCAAATCCCATTTTGCCAAATCTCCGTTGACACATTTCACCGAGTGCGACAGGATATTTTACTAGTAGGCAAATATGCGAGTAAAACTTTCATCAAAATCATCTAATTAAAAAGTATAAAAATCGGAAGGTACCAAATAACACTTTTGCTAAGCTTTCTGTGTACATTGCGGTGCCTACGTCAGTACGTAAGTAGGAGCCGTACTTACCCGTCGATATGTATCGGCCGGCATTGCAGGCCGCGATCACAAACACTGTTATTATCACACACGTCCTCATCGCGAACCGATACCTTCGCAATGCGTGATAACAATATGAAGCACCACCATTTATCTGTTAGGTGATTGGAATAGTTCCTTGAGCTAGGTTGCGATTGTAAGCGCAGATGCGGGCGCACATATTACGAAAATTTGTTTAATTGGCACTTTGTAGGCCTGTTTATCTTTTTTGTAGGCTGTTTGTTCCTTTTGAAAGAATGCATTTGTGACGTCCCTCATCGTTGAGAAGTATCGAGACTTAGTTCCTAAGTGCTAGTTAGCGCGACTTCGTCCGCGCGAAATTCGTTTATGCAGTGTTCTCGTAGGAACCACATTGTGTGCTTGTGTTATCGTTAGGTTATAAGTTACAACACTCAACATTTCATTAAAATCTGTTAAGTAGTTTTTGCGGGAATTAGTAACAAACACAGACCGAACGTCGTCCACTGTTGAGTCTTAGCCTCCTCCACATTAGGGGAAAGATTTGAGTCGCCGTGTTTGGCAGGCGAAGTACAGCAAAAAACGCGGTTGCCCATTCTCTGGTCTACGTCTATGGAGGTGCTAGCTGGCCTGCTTCTAAGGTATCGAAAAACGAGAGGAGTAGGTATGTTACTGGTATGTACCTACATATAGGGAACAGTCTAGACTCTAGAGGGTTGTTGTATTCTACTCTGTTGCATGAGTTAGCATGGCCAAATCAATTCTATGCTCAGAGATAAAATTCAAAATCTGTGTAAACAAATTGTCACTATAAAAAATAAATCCAAAGGATGGATTATTTAAAATCATTGAAATAGTGATAAAAATTATTACATACAAAATAAAATAAAATCGTATGAATTATCAAAAAAACATTACCTATTTCAAGTAATCCACCCCTTGGGTTTATTTTTTATATTGGCAATTTGTGCACACTTTTGATCTAGAAATTCATCTATGAGTTGTCTTGGGCCTCAGCGCGGCAAGCCTCTTCACAAGTGCAGCGCAAATGTGATAATGATAATTAAGTATCTATCTACTTATTATATACGAAGGTAGGTAGGACACTCCCCCGGAAATCCTTCGCTAAAATAAATTCATAATCGACTAGGTATCTACATTATACTGTTATCGGAGTTACCTGAAGTAGATACTTTCCTACGTAGTAGGTAAGAATCAACAATTAAATTGTCGATAAAAATTAAATGAAAAACGTAATCTGTTGTATAGATCATTAACCATAATACGTAAGTAGATATCTATTAACTATGGCAATCTAAATACTAAATCTAAACAACTGGGCGCGACACAATAAAAGTCATGCAAAACTGTGTTGAAATTCACATTTAGGCATCCTGTGCTGACTGCGCTAGAACTAAGTAGAAAGCAGTTGATTCCATCGATGAAAGCGACTTTTAACTTCTTGATAGGCCCATACACGTATCATGTATCGACTTAAGTAGTCTGTGGGGCATAAGTATTTTCCTACTGTTGTGTATTTTAAACATTGCGATCTCCCAACCTGCCTGCCGAATATGAAGATTTTGAAGCGCCACTGCTCTAAATAAATAAATCAGTACTTGAATTGCCTCCGTCTATACTATATTATAAAGAATTAAGATTGGATTATTTGTGGGTTTGTTATGGATTAACACAAAAACTACTCAACCGATCAAGAGAAATTTCACTTTTAGGAAGCTGCTTTATTAGCGAATAACATAGGCTTTGTAATTATTAAGACAAGATTAGTATGCAAGGAAAAGGGGTAGTTAGGTGTAGGGTAGGGTAGATGTAAGGGAGGGGTAAGGTATGACGCCACGCGAACGAAGTCGTGTCTTATAACTGGCATGTGAAATCACTTACGTCCGTGCTTCACTGAGGGGCACACTGAAAACCAGCGCCATGGCGTCAGCCGTGGCTTAGGCTGAGTGTGGCCCCGTTGCACGTCTCCTTATGGCACAGGTAACGAAGTAACGTGCTATCGTTCCTTTATCATTGTTTCTTGTATGCTTTATTATAACCAAATGTACTGTGCCATGTGTGAGATAGATGTAATAAACGATTTTTATTTATTTATTTCTAAAAAAGGTATGGTATAAAAAAAAGTCTGTTATAAAAAAACTATCAAGCACATATCGCTGTGTATTAAGCAAATGTCGCTAGGTGTATCAAACACATATCGCTAAGTATAGCCCAGAATAAATCAAATAAACCGACATGCTGGGCCAAGGCAGGTCTCATAAGCAGGCATTATTAAGTGATATCCGCGGGTCCATGCAGCGACCAAAACTCCGCGATCGGACCACGGCCAACAAATGGATATGCTTCTAAAGAACATAACCTTGGTATAAATTTTACAAGGCAGATACCTCTAATAGAAAAAATAAGCGCACTGTGCAACACTAGCTTATACATAGCCACTAAAAACACTCGATGTCCCGATAAGGGTAATCTGCCATCAATCATCGTATCTGAAGTGTTAATCTGAAAATAACTGTAATGAACAACTTTGGCTCGCGGTTTAAAGACGTTTTATCGGTGAATATTTTGCTGAAACCGTGTTACTCTTGTATAGTTATCGCTAATCTCTAAAAACGTTATTCGAAACGAACTTGTCAAATTCGTACAAAACTTAAATTAGGAACAGAGGTTGTAACGTGGATTGATTTGACGATCTGAGTGGTTCAGTTGGTTAACACGCCGGTCTGCCACGTAGGGGTCCCGGTTTCGATTCACGGCCGGGTAGAAATTTAAATGATGATTCCTAATTTCTATTACGGGTCTGGGTGTTATATATCATCATCATCATATCAACCAGAAGACGCCCACTGCTGGGCATAGACCTTCCCCAGAGATCTCCACAAAGGCCGGTCCTGTGCTTTCCGCATCCAGCTGGTACCTGCCACTGAGACGCTAGTTCTGATATTTTGACATCAGACGTCGGTCGTCAGACATATAGTATTGTCGGATGTCAAAGGAACTAAATTTGACAGACTTAACTGGCGCGGACGAATAGCAGCTGGCTGGAATGGATTAGCAATTTTGACAAACTAGTTTTGATGAACGGCAAGGCAGTATTTTGACAGCGGACATTAGTTCATAACAGCGACCAATAGCTCAGTTGAGCTCACTGTCCACTGTTTTGTATTGGCATAATTCAAATAACGAATTGAGAGTAGTAACGAATTGAGAATTTGTAGTTTCTACTGGGATTAGGTTCTATAGGTAAATATTAAAAAACTCATATTAACGGCAATTTACAATAATTTATTATCATCACACAATACGGGACCAAGGTCTTCAAGGACCCTGAAATTGGTACAACAGTCCCCTCGTGACGGTATTTCATGAATACAGGATCGTATCAAACATCGCTCATCTCCACATCTTCAATCCTCATATCGTCCAACATCTCGGCGAGAGTGATCCTTGGCAGTGTGGGGTCGATGTCGTCTGTATCCACTCCCATGGCGCCGCTGTCTTTGAAGATGTTCACGTTATGCCTGAACGCCGGATCTTCCTCCAGATCGTCCAGGAAATCGTTGTAGTCCCTGTGAACAGATATCCGTGTTTAATGGGGAGAACACACGTGTAGATTCTTCCCTGGTTTCTTTCCCGGCTGGTGCGTGTGGGTATTTGTTGGGTATGGCGGACAAGCGAGAAACGGCGCGAACTAGATCCTGCTATCTCTCCCCTCTTTGTATTGAGAGGAGGAAATAAAGATTGCGGCGCAAGCAATGTTGCGGTCGCACTTGCGCTGCCTGCAAGGCTAGCATAAGTGCGCGATAAACGAGAAAAGGCGCGACATAGATACGCTATCTCTTTCATCTTAGTATTGAGAGGACACAAACGGTCTCTCGCGGCACGAGCCGTGCTGGTTAGCGTGAAGTTCGCGGCAGCGTTCGACAGCGCCGGTCCAAGGCTCGCAGCCATACAGCATTACAGACCAGATGCTCTTGTATATAGGCCCCTTGAGCTTGATTGGGATTTAAGGGTCACCATTTGGCCATAGCTAAAGAGATACGGGACCTAATATCGGAGCGGATACCGCTGAAGCTTCTTTTTACAAATACTGGTAGCAACAGGTCGGTATCGAAACGTTTTCTTTTTGTATATTGTCGCTACGTTTACGAACGAAATGCTTGTGATAATGTCGATTGCCCCCGTGCGACAGAAGAGACAAGAGATAGATGAAACGAGATAACGCACCACAGCAGTAGCCTGTAAAGACAACGAACAACTCACTCGTTAACGGAGCTGGTCGCGTCCATGAGTTCTCCATTAATATGTTTCAGCTTCCATGTCCTGGCGCGGCGCCTGGCAGCCTTCTCGCCGTAGTGTTTCTTCACGATGAACACGTCAGGAATGGCCGAGCTGTCCAATTTGTCCAGGTTCGGGTCGTTCGCGTTGGAGTCCGTTAAGTTATAGCTATGGAGAGAGTGTTTCTTTATTTGGGTAACATGTGAAATGACAGAAAAGTTTATTGTGTTGTGTGGTGACGAGCAGACTAATATTTTTTATCTTCCAACGAAAAAGGAGGTGTTAAAAGTTTGATGTGTGTATTTGTGTATATCTGTGGCATCGTACCTTCCGAACGGATGAACCGATTTGGATGCGGTTTTCTCTGTATTTGAACGAATGGTCGAGATGGTTCCTAGCTTTTTTTAATTAAAATTGGTTCATTCAGAAGCATGAAAAATTGAAAGCATGGCAAATTCTGGCGGCGAAAGAATGAACTACCTAGTGATGGTGGTAGCCATGTTGTTTCGATGTGCTGTGCAGCGCCACGTCGTGGCGCAGGGGTATCAGCATTGCTTGCCCACCTTTAAAACCTCGGGACACGTTGCTCTGACCAACAATTAGGCAAATGCTTAGCCCCACAATACCCATGAAGCACTGGAGACCTTACTTACCGGCAGGAACACAATACTGCAACAGTATTGTTTGACTGCAGTATTCTGTAAGGCGGAGGTACTACCCCAGTCGGGCGGCTTGATAGGGTTACCCAGGTGTACGATGGGCACGAAGGTATTTGGAACGGGATATCCGCGCTTTGGCTGTGGCTCATGCTGAGTGAGGTCTTTTATCGACCGGGAGGGCCACAGCATGGTAATGCCAAATTGTTTAATTGTAATAATTACGTAATAATAATAATATGCTTGGACAAATTCTCACAGCGCCATTTAGCCCCAAAGGTGTTAGATAACTGATAAACAACTTATACTTTTTTAAATACACAGATATTAAAATTCATCATTTTAATATCTGCTCGGCCACGTATCGAACCGATAATTTTATGTTCGATTTTATTTTGTATGATTGTAAGTGTATGTTGAAATATTTACCAATGCAATTTTTTGTTTAAATGTTGTGTTGTGGCGTCCAGTTGATAAAATATTTATTTATGCAATTCCCACATCCGAACTCCCATGTACTCACCCGAGTACCGAGTCGCCGGGCTTGAGGATGTGTCCGAGATGCGTCCGCGTGTGCACGGTCCCCGAGTCGAGTCCGAGCTCGCTGGCCTTCACCACCCACACGTCGGCCACCACGTGCTTGTCCGAGACCATCCCTTGGCCCGGGAACGACTTCTTGTCCTGCGTAACACACGGCGGGAAACTTCAAGTATAAAAATCAACTTGGCCTTAATATACCGGATGCGCTCTCGCATCAGGACACGGGGTCCACCTTGACTATAATCCAATAATGATCCAATTTGACATCCAAGAGATGCTTATCAGATAATTACAGTGGAGCGACTCCCATCTGGCCTCCGTGACCGCACCAGTGAATACCAGGGAAACCAGTGAATACCAGGGAAACCTGACCAGATCATTCAGTTGCCTGAATGTGCAGGTTTCATCACGATGTCTTCCCTCACCGTAAGAGCATCGGCTAGCATTCAACTAATGTACATAACTCAGAAAAGAGTCATTGGTACATGGCCGGAGCGGGATTCGAACCCGGTACCTCTAGCTTACGAGTCGGATACCTTAACCACTCGGCCACCGAAGCTCGATGGCGGGAAACTTAAAGTACCTATACATTAATCGAGATGGCTCTTAGCTCTGTTGAATTAAAATCGGTTTAGTAGTTTAGAAAATATTTCAGTTTAAGTAATCTTGATCCGACTTTTTCTGTCTTCTTTGAGGTTATGTTACATGAAACTTAAGTGCGTGAGTCATCGATGTTATAATATAATCATCATAGCGTTAATGTCCCAGTTGTGTTCTCGCGCACGAGGACCCGGGGTCCGCCTTGAACATGATCCAGGATTTGGCAGGTCAGGTAATTACAGTGGAGCGACTGCCATCTGACCTCCATGACCCTGCTACCAGGGGAACCTGACCAGATTGGATCATGGTTACACATCCAGTCGCCTGAATGTGCAGGTTTCATCACGATGTTTTCCCTCACCGTAAGAGCATCGGTCAGTATAAAACTAATGTACATAACTCAGAGAACAGTCGTTGGTACATGGCCGGAGCGTGAGTCATCGATGTTATGGGCTATAATTACCGATTTCCATCAGCTGATGGGCTGTCTGCTCGTTTCTCACTTAATATAAAATTGCCATATTATTATTACACCACGTCAGAATACTGCCGCGCTATTGGACAGACCCAACAGCTGTAAATTAAAGTATCCCTGCCTTCCTTCCCACCTGGCCTGTCACTCTTGTGACGTTAGCTTTAGACGCTGTCCTAATGAGGAGTTTTCCAATGGGTATCTAAAGCATTTTAACCACTCACTAGATGGCGGCCCGAAAATTTTGGTAAATGATAATCGCTTGAAAAAGGTTCTTAGCAAAGGGGATATAAACACTGTACGTTGTATTGGATAAAATTGTATTTATCAATAGTTTTCAACCATTTTAGAGGTTGTAATAAAATGGAACATAGTGCCTATTCATAAAAATATGTCTTTGTACATTTCGTTCAACTTTTAAAAGTTATGTTTATATTAATTTATTAATAATCATTTTATTTTTAGGTTTAGTATTAGATGGCTGCATGATATCACTGCCAAAATCATACAGATTTTAAAAAATTACCAGAATTATAGGACCGCCATCTATTGATGCTTTTTGAAACCAACTGACAATACCTACTGGAAATCTCCTCATTGGCAACGGTTGTACGACCGAGGTGGTGCGACGGACGGTTTTGTGGTCTCGTATTGGTCGGGCGAGGTCCTTAGTACGACCACGTTACCAATTACGAGAGCGCCTTGGCCGTGTCTCTAACACTAATAATTGCGTCCGAACTCGCCGCTACGCACCTGACCGGTCCATTTAATACGCGCGCTACGATACTGATCACTGCTGTAGCATCTCTGGTATTAGAGTTAGCAGAAGGAGTTTAACTTTGACTTTCGTGTTTTCGGTCCATCAGTCTATCATTCATTGCCCAACAATGAAGTCACACTCACTTTCTCCTTCAATATATCGATATCCATCACGACGTACTCGACGAGTTGCTTGGGATTGCAGATCGGCGTGAACGGGTGCCGCCAGTACACCGTCGCCGACAGGTCGCACACTGGAGACAGAAAGGAAAGTTATGATACATATTATTATTTCAGGCTGTAGGTCTCAACAGGCCTTCACACTCCGCGATAAAATGCTATTGTTTGCCAGTCTCTTTCAATGGCCCACAACTCAATGCATATTGTATTG
Source organism: Blastobasis lacticolella (assembly GCA_905147135.1). Classification (NCBI taxonomy): domain Eukaryota; kingdom Metazoa; phylum Arthropoda; class Insecta; order Lepidoptera; family Blastobasidae; genus Blastobasis; species Blastobasis lacticolella. The sequence goes on from LR990051.1 coordinate 2,229,930, forward strand.
AGAAACGCTGCAGCTGCCTGCTTAGAGATAATAAATGATCTGCCTCTATGCCATCTTGTTACTCACATGAATAACATCGTTATTAGGGAAGGGTGTGAAAAGGTTCATACTAGCCATACATTTGTGGCAAAAAAGACAGTTTGTGGAATTGTGGCAAGTCACCAGTTAAGGCTTATTGAAGATGTTGGAATGTGTCATTAATAACTCTATAAAAACATCATAGGCTATGAGGTAGAAAGAAGAAAAACAATACACAAACCTTGTCCGGTACTAGCATCAATCAAATGTATGGCACTCGTCACTCTATGCACCAGGCATATCGGGGAAATTCCACCCAACTGCTGTCTCAGCTTCTTCGGCAGACAAACAACACTGTCCTTGGACAACGGGACAATCTCTATGCTAAAAGTGAACTTGTAGTTGTAGATGTTGCTATGTATATCGTGCGATATCAGCTTCTTGGAATGTTGGCTTTTGATCGGTAACATGGACTGGATGAAGTCCACCATTTTGCGGGCATGGCTCTCGGTTGCATAGAAGAAGTCTAGGCCATCTGAAATGTCATGAATTACAATATTTTACTATTACAAGTAAATTATGTAATGTGTTATCATTTTGAGGCATGCATATGTACTCTGTACAGAGTTACCTAATGGAAAGACAAGTTTTATAATAATACTAGCCACTTTAAAAATAGACTACACAAACACTACTATAAATCTTAATATCAGTATCTATACATAGTATAAAACAAAGTTGCTTCTCACCTCTGTCACTCTGTATGTATGTACGCTTAGATCTTTCAAACTACGCAACAGATTTTAATGCGGTTTCCAACAATAGATAGGGTGATTCAAGAGGAAGGTTTATAGGTGAAGTCGCGGCGGGCCAGCTAGTCTAATAATATCTTAAGATTAATAAATTCATACCATGTTTCTGCTTGATACCGAGTGTATTCTCATGCGCTTTATGTTTCAACATCAACTGCTCAAGGTAGAAAAAGGTCTTCCTATTGTTGGCTCTTTGTCTCACTTGCACCAACGCACGCCAATAGTCTTGGGCCTCCGAACGGTGGCAAGCATCGCACATCTGATGCTGAATCGAGAACTCTACAACAAAAGTCTGTTGGAGCACTGTCCCACCTATTACTTCCCCTTGCACTGTCAGCTTTACCTGAAAATATTATGATAAAATACATACATATTATATCACATCTTTTCTTTATGACAAATATTTTAATAAATTTACAACTGTATTAAATTTATGTTTTCTTTAAACACAAATTGACTGAATTTGTTACTGATGGATAAGAGAAATTTAAAAAGCAGGCCAGGCAAAATACTCTGTTCAAAAATACAGAGTGCCTGACTTAATTTTTTTTATGTTATACAGCAGACAAACAGGCAACCTAATGGAAAGTGGTCACCGCCGCCTATGGACATCAGCAACACCACAACATCAACATACCTTGATTCTCTTTGAATGGGGCTCAGTCCATGCAAACCCAGCGTCAATGAGGTTGACTCTGTTGAGACCCTTCAGGCGCTTCAAGCACAGAGCCAACAACTCACGAGACTCCAAAGCTGCCACAATCCATTCACCAGGAGGCTGGAGATATCTATTTGAGTTTTAAAAGTCATATAAGTATTACAACACAATGGTAAATAGTATTAAACAAAGTTGCTACTAGCTATCTGTGCCTCTGTCTGTAAGCTTAGATCTTTTAAACTACGCAATGGATTTAGTGCAGGTTTCACTATCATTTAGATAGTTTATATGTTTAATACAAGCATATTATACTAGGGTAACACCAAGAAAGCTCTAAAAAATTGCAGTTCTGCAGTTTAACTAGGTTCAAAGTCCAAAATTGTCACCCATCAAGTTTGCAGACATTGCGATCATTGCTTAACCTTCGTTGTAAGTCTCGCAAGCACGCTTCCACTAGACCAGTGCCTTATATCAAATCAACATCCACAATAATCATATTAATGCATGCTGTGGTGACCTGTGAGTAGGACTGCGATGACCTTGTGATTGATGATAAACATAATTTGTATCCCACTGTACATTAACTATTGTAACTCTGGTTGGTTATCCTAATAAATAAAATAAACAAAATATTGGCACTTTATTATTATTATTATTCCTTAACAGACAGGCAGTTGGAATAACTGTATGTCTCACACTATCCTCAGCTTATGACATTTTTATTTAAAAAAATCTTTAAATATTTTAATTCTTTTTAATTTTATTCAATTGGTTAAAGGAATTGGTATACAGTGCTGATATCACTTGTTTGTGAAACTTGTCCCAAAGTTGTGTGCTAATTTGGTTTTATAAAATTCTTGTGCAACTTCTGATAATGTTAATATAAAAGATAGAAATGATAAATAATGTAAAAAGATAATACTTGAGCCCGTTTCTTATTTTCCTTCCTTATTTTAAGGGAATCTTATAGGAATCAGGTCTGTTAAGATCACAGGATTACACACTACATACTACACAAAAGGCATTTTTAATACAGTCTTGGGAATAAATTCCAGTTTTTGTGTTGTGTACCTTTCACATCCTCGGCAAAAGAACAGTGTCGCTTGTTTAGGTACACCCTCAGTGATATCGACATGGGCTCTGAGACAGGCCACACACATGTTCGAGGGATTAGCCTCTATAGGTACAGCGCATTGGCAGCACAGTCTGAAAAATAAGGATTTACGTAAAAACAATTTAGATACATACAAGTTAACTTTAAAGTATAACCTCTGACTTTTACTTACACCCTTGTGCTGCTTGGTGACAGAACATCGTCAGGTGCAATATATTCCATTATGGAATATTGTAATACACTCTAAATTATAACAAACACCACGTTGAGCAATAAAGTTTTCAATCTCCCCAGACCGCACGTGTTGATCCCAGCGGTTGTATTTTGTACAAGAGAATCTACTATATGGTGGGTGACGTACAGGCAAACAAAATGCCAAGTTCACACGGTCGTTGGTCACACACCGTTTCATTCATTCAGAATCTGAGATTCTGCATTTTCAAATGTATAAAACCAGACTGAGAAAGTCAACACGGTCCATACTATTTCATGTCTTATTTCTCTTTTCCTCAATCCTCTAGCACACTATTGATGTGGCTGTAAACACATTATCAGCTGATCTGATGAAATAAAAGAAATGAAATGCAACTTTATTACCTTATGGTAAAGAAGAAATTTATTTGTACGTCATTCATATGACATTTGTTTTTTTTTTTTCTAACCGGGATACGAGTTGGCAATTGAATGAATGATAATTATTGGATGCACACAATGATTCAAATTATCTCTTTTAACTTATGCAGTGTAGTATTCAGAGTAAATAATGTACTCAATAATTACTGCGTTCAAATGATACATCAAAAATAACACAAAACTTAGAAAATCTTCAAAACAAACGATATTTATATCTTGTACGAATGTCTGAAAAAGGAAGTACGTATTTTTTTGTATGGCAACTTTCATATCATGAACGAAACACCCGCTACTCAATCATTCATTCACGTTTCCTTGTTATTACGTAAAATTTCGTGACTCGTAATCTACTTTGCACTTGTTCGATCGATTTATTAAACCGAAATAATGTTTTCTACCGTCTGCAAAGTTGGCCGATTGGCCACGAAGGCGGTAGCAAATCCATCCCTAGCCGAGAAGACTCCCGCGATCGCGGGTGCGCTGGTGGCCAAACGCGACTATGCGGCGAAGAAAGCATCGGGCAGTGCAAAAGGTAAGGTGGTGGCCGTGATCGGCGCCGTGGTGGACGTGCAGTTCGAGGACGAGCTGCCGCCCATCCTGAACTCGCTGGAGGTGCAGAACCGGTCCCCGCGGCTGGTGCTGGAGGTGGCGCAGCACCTGGGCGAGAACACCGTGCGCACCATCGCCATGGACGGCACCGAGGGGCTGGTGCGCGGCCAGCCCGTGCTCGACTCGGGCTCCCCCATCCGCATCCCGGTGGGCGCCGAGACGCTGGGCCGCATCATCAACGTGATCGGCGAGCCCATCGACGAGCGCGGCCCCATCCCCACCGACAAGACGGCGGCCATCCACGCCGAGGCGCCCGAGTTCGTGGAGATGAGCGTGCAGCAGGAGATCCTCGTCACCGGCATCAAGGTGGTGGACCTGTTGGCGCCGTACGCCAAGGGCGGCAAGATCGGCCTGTTCGGCGGCGCCGGCGTCGGCAAGACCGTGCTCATCATGGAGCTGATCAACAACGTGGCCAAGGCGCACGGCGGCTACTCCGTGTTCGCGGGCGTCGGCGAGCGCACCCGCGAAGGCAACGACCTGTACCACGAGATGATCGAGTCCGGCGTCATCTCGCTCAAGGACAAGACCTCCAAGGTGGCGCTGGTCTACGGGCAGATGAACGAGCCGCCAGGCGCGCGCGCCCGCGTGGCGCTCACCGGCCTCACCGTGGCCGAGTACTTCCGCGACCAGGAGGGGCAGGACGTGCTGCTGTTCATCGACAACATCTTCCGCTTCACGCAGGCCGGCTCCGAGGTGTCCGCCTTGCTGGGCCGCATCCCGTCCGCCGTGGGCTACCAGCCCACGCTGGCCACCGACATGGGCACCATGCAGGAGCGCATCACCACCACCCGGAAGGGCTCCATCACCTCCGTGCAGGCCATCTACGTGCCGGCCGACGATCTGACGGACCCCGCGCCCGCCACCACCTTCGCCCACTTGGACGCCACCACGGTGCTGTCCCGCGCCATCGCCGAGCTGGGCATCTACCCGGCCGTGGACCCGCTCGACTCCACCTCGCGTATCATGGACCCCAACATCATCGGCCAGGAACACTACAACGTGGCCCGTGCCGTGCAGAAGATCCTGCAGGACTACAAGTCCCTGCAGGACATCATCGCCATCCTGGGTATGGACGAGCTGTCCGAGGAGGACAAGCTGACGGTGTCGCGCGCTCGCAAGATCCAGCGCTTCTTGTCGCAGCCGTTCCAGGTCGCCGAGGTGTTCACAGGCCACGCAGGCAAGCTGGTCCCACTCGAGGAGACCATCAAGGGATTCCAACAGATTCTCAATGGCCAGTATGACAACCTACCCGAGGTCGCCTTCTACATGGTGGGCCCCATCGAGGAGGTCGTCGCAAAGGCCGAGACTCTAGCTAAGAATGCGTAAATAATCGACTAGAATGAACTGTAGAGACTGAACAAACAATGGTGTACCAACCTAGATGCTGCCATGATACAATAAAGCGTGGGTGTGTGTTATTTCCTAATGTTCTTTCAGCTCAGTGTTTGCTGTAGCGTAATTGCTATGGAGTAAAGATTCTAGCGTTATGACACTCATCCATGCTAGAAATCGGTTAATGTAGTGAAACACTAAATCATGTTGTATTTACATATTTATAAATATTGTATGTAAGTTTGAAAAACTCTTGTTATGTAAGAACGCTAATATATTAAAGAGTAACTATTTATATTATTGTCGGCATTTTTCTTACTAACTCTCCTATCATCGCTTTAATTTTTTTTATGAATTTTCCAGACTTCAGACTGACTTGTCTTTTTGTGATTGTTATCGTTATGTTCATATTATTGTACTTTCTTTGTGCACAATAAATGGTTAAATAAATAGACAATACCCAAAATCACGACTTGCCATATCAATCACGCTACGTACATTGTGTATAGATGTCTTGAATTATATAAGAAACATAGAATGTGAATTTCAACGAATACTGCAAATTATCCTATGATACTTATATAATTTAAATACATAATTTCCATAACCAAATAAGACAAGTCAGTCTGGACAGATTTTAGTTTCTGCAATGTTATCTGACTAAGATAATGATCGTGCTACGTTAAGCGTTTACGCTATTTATGTACCCAAGTACCTATGCTATGTAAATAGATTGTTTTATGTTTCATCACTCATGTCATTGTCTGTAAATAACGATAACCTGTGAGGACAGCCTCGCTCGACCGAGACTGACAGGGTTTTAATAAAAACTCAGTACTAGTCAGGAAGACTTCTTTTGGCAAACGCTGCTAAGTACTACTACGGAAAACCCTACTTGCCCCTCAACTAGAAATCGCTACATACTTATTATACATATAACATCCAGACCCGTAACAGAAGATATAATTCATCATTTCAATTTCTGCTCGGCTTGAAATCGAACCCGGGACCGTGGCAGACCGTCCATGTTTTGATGTTAACCAACTGAAGCGGTCAGGTCGTCACCAGAAGGTACCTACCACGTTATTCCTTCAAATCGGAGCACCGCGTACCAATCCTTACACTCGGTTACTGCATGGAAATAACAACCTTACTGACAGAAATAGCCTAAACGGTGATCCCCATTTCTTGAAGACTCATCATCTCAGACTCAGACTTTGGCTCGACTTTTATAATGCGAATAAGGCTAGCCTGCGAGTGCGTTCCCTGATCAATACAATCTGAATGTCGTCAAGGTTAGAGTGAATAGGTTATTCCAAGACGGGCATGCTCCATCTTCGGCCGCATAGTCACTTACCAACAGGTGAGATGGCGGCCTGTCTTGTCTAATTGGTATAAAAAAATAATCGTCCTAGCGCTTATTGCGCTCCGCCAGGGCCGCTTTCCTACTCATTGTCCCCCACTTCGTCCGGTCTTCGGCATCCTCGCGTCGTAGGCCGTTGGCGCTCACATCCGACTCAGCATTATTAATCCATCGCTTCTTGGGTCGCCCACGGCTCTTTCCTGATACCGACAGGCTCAGGCACCTGTTTCCCACGTATCCCTGAGGATTACGCACCACGTAACTAAACCTCTTCCGTCTCACAGGAAAAAAACATATTGAAGACTTTGCTGGCCCTCAACTCATGTGGAGGAGGCTCAAGTTCAACAGTCAGCAGTAGACTGTTGATGTGATGATACGGACTGACGCAAAATACATTCGCATCATAAAATTTTCATTTATCTCGTTTACAAGTTCGTCATTTGTTTTGATTTTATATTTTCTTTTTTACATTTTCCACCTTAAAGGTAATCGCACACCTATCCGCACCGCAAGAATCATTCCTAGTGTCAAAATGCGAGCACATCAGTCGATTCGATCGCATCGCCCCGTCATCCGAACGCATCTAGTTTTTCTGGGGTTTTTCCAGGTACGGATAATTCGGCGCATGCAGGTGTGCGAGGTTTAACAGAATTTCATTAAAGTCTAAAATTTGATTCGTTCGGCTCGGTTTCCGGCCAAGTGCAATGTAGGGTTCCGTATATAGTACTAATATGCATGCGTTGCAGCGGCCTGATAAGTCACTATTCGTTGCGTTCTCAATAACTACATAACTGATTTCGATGCGATTTATTGCATTCAAAGCTTGTGATTACGATTTTAGCCGTCGCGGATATTACCAAAAATTTTGATTTTATGAAAATGTTTTTATCACAAGCTTTCATTTACTTTCACATGTAATAAAATATTTCAAATTAAATATGATCCATTTCTCGTTTTTCCAAGTGATTTTACGTTTAATTCAATATTTGATATAATACTTGATACCTCCACATGTTCCGGAGAAAAAGGGTCTTGACAGACAGATAACGTTAATGTTTTTGTTCTTTCTGGGTACGGAACCCTAAAAAACAAACAAACTTATATTACGTTCCGGTGTTGTTCTCGCGGGAACCACAATGAATTTCGGGATAATGAGCCTACAAGCGGCCTGCCCCGGCTTCGCACAGGTTTTCTTATATACACTAACATAGAAATTGGTAGGTCTGAAAAGAAACTGTCAAAAGGGACTATTGGCAATAAATGTACAAGTAGGTAAGCAATTTGTATGTTTGATTCTGGAAACTACTACATTGAATGGAATTTATAAATGAAAGTCATTAATTTTAATCAGATTTTATTCCTAAAGATTATCGTTTGCCTCCTACGCGCGGCGCCGACTTCTGACTGACTTTGGCAGCCTTGGCTTTGGGGGCGGCTTTCGCCTTTGTAGGAGCGGCGGTCGTCTTCTTGGCCGCCTTTGTTGACTTTTTCTGTTCTTTGGCGACCCTGAAAAATAAAGAAAGAACATTCAAACAGTTGCCTGTGACCGTTTGGTGACGGTAGATTAGAATGTATCATGTGTAATGAAGTATACGCAGTTTAAAATTTGAAAAATCGAGAAAAGCCAATCGTACATTCCTTTAGTCGGTTTAGGACCACAATGAGAAATATCAACATTTACAATAACCACTTTTTTGAATGACTACTTTAGATTTCTACAAAAGGACACTTTAAGATCCAGCTAAACCGGCGCGACCAAAGCAGCTGCGAACCGGGAGCGGTAGTATGGCGCCTTGCATTCCTACGCGACCACAGCGCGGCTATAGAGACATTTTACTAAACAAGTTCATCTTCGTTTGGACACTTATGCAGAACAACACATCAAAGTTCAATTAAAATCATTTATATTCTAAACTAATATTATAAAGAGGAAAGATTTGATTGTTTGTAATGGATAAATTCAAAAACTATTTAACCAATTTTAAAAATTCTTTCATCAGCGACCAACTTAGCCTATATTTTACCTTTAAAAAATTAGAGATCATTAGGTAAATTGCAATAATATAACCCAAGGTATTAAAATATTGCATATCCATGCATAATTTCAGAATGGCTGCACCTATTTGACTATATTTTTTGTTGGATTTGTAATTATCAGGACAAGATTTGTATATAAGGAAAAAAAAATGGGAAGGTAGGGGGAGGTGAGGCGTAAGGTTAGGGGTAGACTAGTTTCGGGAAAAACTGTAAACTAGGTTACCCTCTGATAAAGTAGTTTCTAAAGTTGAAAGATTTTTAAAGACAATTTATGTAGTTTTCAAGTTTATCCATTATAAACAAACAATAAAATCTTTTCTCTTCATAATATTAGTACCGATAATCACATCTTAAGTTAATTTGTGAACACTACTAACTTGATAGCCTGGTCTCTCTGGGCCTTTCGCACTTCCGGCTTCATGTTACGCTTGGCCATGATGTCGTTGAGGGTGGCCCCAACAATAGCACGCTGGTGCTTTTGAGTCCTGCGCGTCCTCTTCTTGGTCTGCTCCTCCTCCTGGCCCTTCTTGAACTTGCGCCTGAAAGTGGAGACAAATTTATTATTATTATTATTATTTGTAGATGCACTAGCAGCTAGAAGCCGATGTGTGCATTTCACTAGCACTTGTGTTAGTCATAACTTGTATTTTTGTTACGATAAAGAGAAGTATGTTGTCGTTTCGCTCCTTCATGGAGCATCCTCAGGAAAACATTGACCAAGATAGTAATAAAAAAGAACCTCATGGAAATCGTTCCAGCCGTTAGTGAGATACTATGCCACTGACAGATACACATGAACTTACAACAGCCCTTTTCGTCAGGGGGTAAAAATACATAATCAAGATCTTATACTTTATCCAATATAGGTTGTAAGATTCAGTTTAGACGGCCTGAGTGTCAAGTTTGCTGTTGCCCTCGGGAGCCATCACGAGTTGTAGCTGTGGGTATGAGAGATCTTTCCCCATAACAAAAAAACAAGACCTATCTAGTTTTAGCAGTTACTTGCAGGGTAGTCAAGGAGGATTTTTGCAGAGCATGAATAATTGGGGAAAAGGGCAATTTATTTCACAAAAAATGAATGGCTGTATCCAGACTGTAATGAGGATAAATCATATGGTAGAATTTTATAGGTTTGTGGATAAAGTCTTAACATATTTGACATGGTTGACTGGTAGATAAAGCTATGAAGCTTTAAGTCCGCCGTTGTACATAACAGTGCATTAAGTTTAAATAAATAAATAATTTATTTACATAACAGTTAAACCAAGTGTAAAGAATTTTGTAAGGTGTAAAAAGCCATGTCTGTACATGAAGATATTTTAGAAAAAATAGTAGGGATACTATTCTGGGATGTAACTATGCCAAAATAAAATATTTTTTGAATTTGTCTGTCTGTTTGCCTGTTTGCACATCACGCAAAAACAAAAGAATGAATTTTGATAGTTTGGTAGCTTGAAGCCATGTCTAATTTGGGTAGGTAAAACCAGAGATACAGCTTGACCTCCTTGTAGTACTAGCATCCATACATTACGGAGGACATTAAAATGGTAATGCAAGCAAAAGCTAGTTTCATCTTAGCGTTAATGTCCCGGTTGTGCTCTCGCCTAGAGGGCACGGGGTCCGCCTTGACCATTATCCAGGATTTGGTAGGTCAGGTAATTACAATGGAACGACTGCCATCTGACCTCCATGACCCTGCTACCAGGGGAACCTGACCAGATTGGATCATGATCACTATGTTTTCCCTCACCATAAGAGCATCAGTTAGTATTCAACTAATGTACATAACTCAGAAGACAGTCATTGGTACGCGGCCGGAGCGGGATTCGAACCCGGGACCTCTGGCTTATGAGTCGTATACTTTAACCACTCGGCCACCGACGCTCACAAAGCAAAACCTAGTTTATTATTAAAAAAGTGAAATGGGCAACAATTAAACGAGAAATTGCAAGATATTGCAATATGAACAATGGGCTAATTTTGTAACTCTGTTGCTAACAAAGCTTCATTACAATTTACTGAAACTATTAAATCAATCATACATAATCACAAAAGTAAATTTCAATAATTGAAATCAAAAGATAGTTAAAAACAGGATTTATGTGATTAGCCTACAAATTTAATTATAGGTCCATTTACAAAACCAATAGCAGGGACAATCACGTAAGCCAGTTGTGTGAGAACAATAGGAATATTAGGAATATCACCAAATGCAAGCCAAAGCATTGGCAAAAAGTTGGTTAGAGGATACCAAAGGGTGCAACTCAAAAAGACTTTGAAAAGTCGAGAAAAGGCACCCGAAAGGGGTGCCAACCAAAAACTTTACGAACCTCACTACATAGTTTGTTACTGACCGGATAAAGTTATGGATAAATTTTCATTGTCTATAATACTTGTGATCAACCTGTATATTGAATCAAAAATATTGGTAGAAAAATTGAAAACTTGGGCTTACCTGTATAAAACAGTCCATGTCACTTTGCGGGGATTTCTCCTCATAAGGTGGGCGGCTTCACATTTTGAATTCAAGAATGTGAATGTCTGAAACAGAAAATACATACATATAGGCAACTCAGATGTGAGACATTTATTAGGTAAAACTTTTACTCATATTTATGGGTGATGGGCTACTGGATTAAGACTTGGTTGTTACACGATAAAACTTTATCATTTAAATTTCAATAGACTTATTATTTGTGTTTAGTTTGGGGTTATGTTTGTAAGTTATAGGTTATAATTTTATTTGAACACTAAAACAAAATAAAACATAACAATACTAGGTGCTGAGGAATTGGATGCGACGAGTGGCATTAGAAAACAAGCGCTAGTTTACCTTGCCGTCCACCTTGACCATGGTCTTTCCATGACCAGGGTAGATCTTGTATCCACTATAGGCGCAAAGACCGATCCTGAAAATAAATCACACATCATGTAAATCAATCACTCAACACATATATAAATGTTTATTTAAAGCAAATATCACAAGATTACACAGATTTAATACGATAAAACACATAAATTCAATGAACGTACTTCATTTTGACTTGTCGCAAATGAAAAGAAGGGAAACTTTCAGTGTTGCTATAGTTACAAAATGATTAACCTAAAAAATTTAAATAAATTGTGGAAAAATGCGTAGAATAATGTCCCGGTTGTGGTCATGTGCACGAGAGACCGGGTTTCGCTTTGACCAGGATTTGGCAGGTCAGGGGGCTTACCATGAGTTCTTACAGCAGGACCTAAACAGAACTGCCCTTCTTACTGCTTACTGCTGCTGCACATAAGCTTGTCTCGTTCTAAATCGGGCAGTTCTATTTAGGTTCTGCTATAAGAGCTCATGGCAAGCCCCCAGGTAGTAAGAGTGGAGTGACTGCCATCTGGGGCCTTACCATGAACTCTTATAGCAGGACCTAAACAGAAAGGCCCTGCTTAGAACGAGACAGCGCTATACGTGTCACATAAGCTTGTCTCGTTCATACCGAAAGCAATTCTGTTTAGGTCCTGCTATAAGAGTTCATGGTAAGCCCTCAGACCTAGATGACCTTGCTACAAGAAGAACCAGGGGTGGTACCACCGAGCTCTGATAGTACACCGCCATCTTTGTCCCATCCTGTGGAATGACGTCACAACATCAAATTCGAATATTTATTATTATTACCCAGTAAAATGGGCTCAAATGTACGATTTTGAACGCCATGAAGTTAGTAATACTCTAACTATATGGGAGTGAATTTTATGTTACGTTCTACTAACATAATATTCAAGCTTTTCAATTCTTATTTGATCTCGTTTTATAAATAAATTTAACATTGCAGAATACTTAGGATGCTCAACAAATAGTCTATAAGTCTGAAAATATTCATACATCTTCTAAGCATTTTATTCAATTTAAAAGTACAATAAAACGGATCGCTACTAGTGTTATGCACTTAATCCTCAATGCGACAAATCATCGAAAGACAATACTTATATGCAATTAGCCGCTCATGTTGTTAAACTCCGCCTACAAAAAGGATCGTGGTTACTTTTTTAATAAAATGGCTGGCTATAAGCCTAAAAATTGTTCATTAAATTAAATTATCTTTATTAAAGAGACAACAGTGGTCTATTTATTGTTAGTAAGTCTAAGTCTATGTTAGTAAAATTTATAATATTACATTAAGTACATTATTAATTTAATTATTTTCTAATATTGTATTTTAAGCAAAGCTGATATCATCACATAACAGGTCTCTCTATTTTAACTGGTGCGCACTCTGATCACTAGCGACGCAGTTTTCTTGCGCCTGATGGCATCGACGCCGTCTGTGTGCGTCTCTGCAAACATAGCAGGTGCACTGCAGTAACGTGGTAGCCGTAACAGCACCCTGTATGCATAGTTATACTGGACCAGTTGCGTATTATACCGGACTATAGACTCGCCGAGAACAGTGATGTGCAGTACGCTTTAAATAGTAATACTTTGACTGCGTCTGTACATCGAGCGAATCTATGAGCCAGCATGTTCGCCCGGACCGACAACCAATGGTACTACAAGTGTTTATTTTGCAAACATAGGCATTATCAAGCAACCCAAACATCCACTTTTTACCTGATAATTCGAGATTTAGCCCGTATGCCAGCGCCCTCCACCAACGCATTTGGATTTTTTACAATTAACTTTAAAAAGATTTTTTGTTAATCTAAAGAAAATAAATAATATAAGAGGTAATAGATTGGTGGAGCGCCTTACTGGAACGCTCTGGAGGACGATCCAACTGCACCTCCGCAGCTCCGCTCCAATAATCGAGACGTAGGTAATTGGGAGTTTGCGCTGCCTATGGGCCGTGCACGCAATAAGATATTTATTATTCACTGGCCACAACGCTACATCTCATGAGAGAAGGTTCAGTCATCCAAGACGTTCTTCAAATGGAAAATCTTACCAACATGGTTGTTTTCGCCAGGACCTATCCTCATAAATAAGCACCTAAGAGATTTAAAAAACTGATTTTTAAGCATGAAGTTCAAGTATAACTAATTTCATGCCGTTCAAAATCGTACATTACGGTCCATTCTATAAGATTGGCTCTATAGGAGTAGAGCCTCCTATCCAAAAATATGCATAATAATAGTGTGAATTTGCAATAATTGAAATGCTTTACCTTAAAACAACTTGCCATTAAAGATAGATTTAAAATTATTAGCAAATTGAGCAATATTTCGGTGATCGAAATTATTATTTTGATGCTGACAGGGTCGGATTTAGTATTAATTGTATAAAATTTTAATACTCAAATCTTGTAAATAGCGGTCCTCAATTTTATAGGTACAAATTAGGGTTTCATACCAAAAATGTACTTAAATGGCATTTTTAATGTTCTGACATTTTATGAAACAACTTAACGGATAACCGCGTATTTACGTTTATTTATATTTATTTGTTTTTCTAGGTTTCCTAAAGACCAGACATGGCGATGTCTGGGTTTCAAATTGGCAGTGTTGCGTTGTAAACATTTTGAAGAACAAGATAATAAGTAGATGCAAGTCCCTTCAGTCCTGGTGTATCATCGTTATATGAATTTTTACTGAAAATAAAGAATATGCTGCCTGTTTAATATATTAATGTACCTATACTTTTCATTTTTTTTATGACTATGTCCTCTAGAGGGCATCATATTCAATTTATTGTGAAGTCACCACATATGCCAACCTGTGGATAATGAAGATACTTCTAACGATAAGTAAGTAGGTACCTACTTTGTTTAGAAGTTATGAGACAACAAATAAACATTTATACCGGTCAAAATCCTCAAAACCCTCCTTCATGCAAAAGCAAGCACTGCCGATTCACGGTATGTAGGATCGAGAGATCAAAAAGACGGTGGTAGGTTCAGGGCGTTAATTCAGATAGACTGTAGAACGACTTCTGTAACAGCCAATCTGTAAGTGTTAATTTAAATTTGTTACCATCCAACTTTTTTATTTCATAAGGTAAATGATTAAATATTTTAATACCACTCACGTATGTGCTTTTAAGGAATAAATTATTATTAGTTTGGGGTATAACTATATTATGTTCATAATTCGGTCTGAGTAATCTGAGATGTGTGACATTTTGTCTCGAATTGAAACTCGGTATGTTCTCTCTGCTTCTGTAGATAAAAATTTTTCCGTATGATACCGTGTCCTGTTACGGAGTTTCTTTCGTCATTGGTTTTATCTAACGAAATAGTTTTCTCCGTTTTTCGTGAAATATAGGGAAAATCGCATACTGGTAGCACCGTAATGTCACTTTTTTGTTGCCAACCAAGTCAACTGTCATGAAATACCAAGGACCAATACTTCGTACGAATCGAATCTCTTTCTTTGTCTCGCACGTGCGTAAAGCTCACGTGCGGAGACCGCATCCTCTGGCGGTAGTTTATTTAGAGCCCCCGCAGACTGCAGACTTTCTATCGGCCAATAGTTTAATCGGGGTCTTAATCAGTACGAAGATGTATGCAAGTGCGCACACTATAAAGATTCGGAATCGGCCGATAAAAAGTTTAATGGGCTTCCCGATTGCCTTCAAACTAAATTATCCGCCAACTATCGGCCGACTCTAAAAAAGTATTGGCTCCCTTTCACTCACGCACACACGAAGATTGTTTAGTCGGCCGACTCGACCGATAGTTCAGTTCGCTCCTAGCGTTAGCGCCGGATGGTCGTGTGTATTTTTTTAATAATGGCCTCTCAATCGTTGATTGAAGAAACGTCAGTAGTAAATTTGATTGAGGAAGTCGAAAAAAGACCTGCAATTTATAAAAAAAACTTAAAAGAGTACTCTGACGTGAATGTTAAAAAAAAACTGTGGGAGGAAGAGTCGGCTGACTATTGGCTAGTTTGCGCACTTAATACCAACTAAACTATTTAGTGGCTCGGTGTGCGCGCTAGCAACCCAACCCGATTAAACTGTCGGCCGATAGAAAAGTCTGTAGTCTGCGAGGGCTCTTATACGACACGTTAAAACGGGCCGGTCATTGGGGTTATCGCCTTCTTTACGCCCCTCGCCATCAAGCGCACCGGGTGGATCTCCGTTCGGTGAAGCCCGGTGAGCGACCAAGCGAAGCTAAGAAACTTCGTTCGAAGTTCCTTACTTTTGTTTGTGAGTGGATGACTTCGTTGGCTGTAAATGTCATGTCAACCCAACATTGTCTGACATTCGTCGCCGCCAAGTGTTTCTATACTCTTTGTCCGCCGCTACGAGGTTGTCACTTCACTGCTTCACTTTACTTACTTGTCTTGTCATTCTTCCATCCATTTATCGAAGAAGCTTTTGATTTATTTTCTTTAAATGAAGGGATTAAAATAACTAGTTTTATTTGTTTTAAAAACAGTCTAGGTCATGATTTGTCCAGATTTTTTGGAATTCCAGGTTCGTTTCTTGTATCTAGCGTAAAGCTATATATATATAAATCCAAGTGTGTGTTCCCTAACCTCTTGCGATCTTATGACTTGATTACCGGCCTATTGGTACAAATTTTAATTTCAATATTTGTTGTTGGGGAGTAACCTTTGCCCTGCAGTCGGAAGAAATGGTTAAAAATAAATAATAATAATTTGTTGTTAGGATATCCTGAAGAAAATGCGTCTTATGGATGATAAGATCGTTTATGCAATAAACACATCAATACCCACCCAGTCATTTCAAGCCAAAGTTGACCCCACTGCTGCTTGTCAAGACCTGTATTCCCAAATTGAAAAGGGGAACTCTGAAAGAGAAAAAGTGATAAAAACATGTATTGTTCATGCTGCTGAGTCTGTCAAAAATCTAAAGGAAGTTAAGGAAAAAGCTCCAGATGACTTTGATGTACTCAAGAATTTGAAAGCAGAGCAAAGAAAGGTATAATTGATGAAGAAAAGGTATTACATTGTTTCAAATATACTACCTACATAGATTGTGTATGATTTCAGTTACGCCTGTTACAGCAAGAACTAAGTGTAGAGGAAGTGATCAGGGAAAGGACTACAAAGTTGCTCACAGAAAAGTGCCGAGGGTATTTTAAGCCAACATCTTCATGAAGACTGGAAACTGCATTTCAATTTTATTGTTTTTTGTAGTGTATGTACATATTATAAATAGCAGATAGCAAATTTTTGGCCTTATTTGTTTTAGCTATTTCATTATTATGAAATAAATCAAATCACTTTTTGTACACTAGTTCCACTACACTTTACTCATCTTCAGGCAATTGCCTGAAGATGAGTAATTCAAAACCGGTTGCAATTTAATAAAATTGTATAATAAAGTGGATCTAGTGTACAAAAAGTGATTTAATTCATAATAATGGAGTTCCATCATGAAGTGACAACACAAAGTGTTAAATATTATTTCATTATTTATCAATATTTCATTCCTCATCTGAATCAATTAAATCACAATCATGGTAAAGGTATACTACATATTTATTCCTAGAAAAATATTTAAATATTATTCAATAACTAACATTTGAGTGAATAGATTTCAGAACAATTAGCACATTATTTTTGTTCAGCGTCTTTCTTTTCATAATTTTCTTTGTACTGTTGATGCCAATCTAGATTCATTTGATGGACTGATTCTCCTCTCTTTGCTGCAGCTTTTCCAGACAAAATAGCACCAAAGCTTGCAAGAGCTGTAAGAAGCATAAGCCAATTTGCAATTTTAATCCTTGCCTCACTTCTAGCTCGTTCAATTAGGTCAGGCCTGAAAGACAATATCACTATAATTAGTATAGCAAAAACTATATTAAATAGCTTCCCTGTGTTGCACTCTCTTAAGATATTGGCCCATCTGCCGGCTTGTGCCACAACTAGCAATTTGACCCACAATATCAACACACCAAGAAGAACTCAAAAAGTGTTTAAATGCAAAAAAAGTTATCTATCACAATTTAAAAAAATACTAGAAAACAAATGAATTGTTCAAAGAGCACATCTAGGTAGGCAGTGATACATGTAGACTGGCCCGTACAAAATGGATTGTCATAAATGTCCCAAACAATACATAAAATAACATAAAAATCAAAGAAATCCAATCATCAGAAGCAATCGACCTTGAGAAGGTTTACGGTGTTAGATGAATAATAATGTTAGAACAATAGTAACTATTTGTTATCATTGTTATGTTTGGTTGGATCTACCAAACAGGTAGTACAGGTATTGCATAATAAAAAAGAACTTACGATACTAATTGGGGTATTTCCTCCTTGCTTTTAAATTTCTTTGTCCAAACAAGAATAATTTTTTGAAATTCGGAGGGACTGTATTTCGGTCTCATTCCACTACCATCCGATTTAGGTGCTTGGCTGGATGGAGTCACAGGCGTGCTCATATTCCTTCGCAAAATACTTGTACATATCCGTGATAAACGTAAATTGTACATTTTCAAGTATAAATTTTTACTTCGTCGTTAACTACCTCTTGACTTTTATTTCGGTCAGAAGGTACGTACGTTCTTAGCATTAGCACCGTTCCTTTTTACCGACACTCGTCTCGGCGCGGCGGCGGCCGTGTGGCAGTCAAACAGAAGATAACTGGTAACAATACGGTGGTGGCAGCTCAACAACAACTCGCTCCACTTTTTTTGTAGTTTTATTCACAGGTTTTATTACGTTTTCTTGCGCACCACCGCCACCGCTATTTTGCACACGGATTGTTCCGCATTTATACATTCGCATGATTGGTGAGCGGAGTCCAGCAGCGGTAATTATTTCCAATTGAATGCCGCCATTTTGGTCCCACCCTGTGGAATGACGTCACAGAATTCGTACTGCCGAACTTAGTATCAGACAGAATGTACAAAACGAATGCCATTAAAGTATATATAGAAACGTCTGAAAATCCGTTTTGCATTTTGATTTTGAAATATCTTAACTTTTTTTTTTATGTTATCTGCAGACAAACAGGCATGCGGGCCACCTGATGGAAAGTGGTCACCGCCGCCCATGGACATCACCAGGGGTGCCACCAATGCATTGCCCGCCTTTAAGGAAACTTCTAAATACCTCTTGAACAATCCCATGTCATAGTCCAAATGTAACACTGTGGCTGGGAGCTCATTTCACATCCGAATCGTACGAGCGAGAAACATTATTTCGAATCTTCGCGTGGAAACTACTAGATACGTACACCACGTAATAGGGATGAGTACCCAGCCCACGGCAGGTGGTAAATTAAATAAATAGCTAGAAAAATTTACTTTATACCAGAATATTTTCAGATTCTTTTCGTATTATGGTATTTTGAGTGTATCCTAATTTGAAATATTAAATTTATTTATAAAAAGAGATCAAATTAAAACTAATAAGACATTTGAAGGCCCTACCGCGTATCTTCGTTAACGAGTAACTTAAAATATATGATAGTAACTTAATAAGCTTGAAAATTATGTTAGTAGGACGGAATATAAAAGCAAGAGTATAAACGACTTCACATCGTTCAAATCCGTACATTTCAGTCCATTTCACATGATAGGCCCGTGAGTACAAAATAGAGGCGCACTATCAGAGAGCGGCAGTACCGCTGCAGCACTTTTTAGCCGTTTTATCCGTTAAGTATAGAATGAAAACGCAAGCTGCAAATTCAATGTAAACACCATATAATATGCCATATTAGCCATGTCCGTCCCATACAGGCTTGGACTACAAGGATCCGGGACGGAATAGAACGGAAAAAAACGTCTCCGGATTAAATCCGTAGCTCAAACAAATGTAGGACATTTGCCTGCTTCGACTACATGCGATACGGGTCGGAACGGAACGGAATTCCCTCCGGAAGCAACCGTATCGTGCGCCGTTTTTCTCCGTGTCCTCCGTACGTTTTTTTTTCATACGTAATACGGAACTGCCACTGCAGGACTAAAGGCCTCTACCACGCAAGGGGAGGTTAATGCCATAATCTTCACGCTTGACAGTTTTTATATTTTATTTATTAATAAAATATAAAATATAGGCTTGCATTTGACCTCAACTCACCTGATGGAAAGCGACGATGACGAGGTTGTTTGGAGAAAAAAAGAAAAATGTTACTGCCTGCTGCCCATTTTCCCGCCTACGGAGACTCTAGATCTTTTGCCTCAAAATCATTAGTCGCCTTGTTCGACACCCACGAGTGTAAGGGGTTGGTGCTATTCTACTCTGCTGGACACCACACGGTAAACTCACTGCCTATACCTTGTCAGATATAGGATGATAATTTTGACAGATCACAGTAGGGATGTGGTTGTGTAAAATCGTCAATGAATCTATTCGATTATCGATTATCATTCTCATAGAACTTGCAATCGATAGTTGCATGGTTATGCTATACGTATTATACAAAATAAACTATTTATTTTCTTCCGAATTAATAATTTATTAATACGACATTAAAAACCCTTCTACAACGACGATTATGATACGTGCGTATTTCTATTTGGTCAGTCATCCTATTACGTAGAATACTCGCGACTCGAAATCGTTGTTGTGAAAGGTCTTTTAAGGTGAAAACCAAACAAGAAATAAGACTTTAGTTTCAAAAAATAAGAAGGTTACCTAAATGTTAATTTTAAATATTCGATTATATTACATCAATATCGATTTTCGATTGTCTGTTGATATTCGTTATTCGTGGCACTTCACTAAAGGGGCGGGGCCGGTCTATGAAGTACGACATTTTCCGTAGTACATTTTACCGAAAAAAAAACATAAAACTTCATAGGCGTGCCCCAAAGACCAACAATTAGTAAGCTGTCAAAATTATCATCCTATTTTAGACAAAGCATAAATGAGCAGTTTTCCAATAGGTATCGAAAGCATTCCTAACCAATCCCTAGATGGCGCTCCGACAATTTTGGTAATTGATAATCGCTTGAAATAGGTTCTTAGCAAAGAGGATTTAAACATTGGGTACGTTGTATTGGATAATATTGTATTTAACAATAGTTTTCAACCATTTTAGAGGTTGTAATAAATTATTACAAACAAAACAAACATCAATTTGACTGAGTTGATTTGTTTTATGGACACTAGGATCAAGAATGTAGCCAATACAAATATGAAAGGTTTGTATTATAATATATTACGTTGAACCTTTTGGTAAAAAATTACCAAAATTGTAAGAGCGCCATCTATTGATGCTTTTTGAAACCAATTGACAATACCTACTGGAAAACTCCTCGTTACCCTAAATCAGGTAAAAGTAGTCGTAACGGCAACCCTGCCGTATCAAAACGGAACGAAACGGGTTGTGTGGCGTAATATACGACAAAACTATGTTAACAATGTCTCTTTCTTACCAGCTTGAACGGATTAGCGGATACTACACACACGATATATATTGTGATTCACGCAGGATCACGATATTTATCGAGTGTGTAGCCTAGAGTATCACGAATCATGATACGGATCACAGGATTTCCGAAAATCCAGAAATCTACGATCGAGCGTCTAGTATCTAGTCGATATTTATCACGACATTTCTGTCAAACTGACAGATAAATAACGTAATTTCAAATTTATTTTCATTGTTTGTGTTTATTTTCAAGCTGCTGTGGCCACTATGGACCTGGACAATTACTATAAAAGTATAAAAAGTCAACAAGATCCTCATCCTCATAATTTTTCTCATTTTTTTCTTTTCACGCGTCTTTTTAATACTAATGCTAATACTATAGCAACGCTAGCTTTATCAGTTATTTTGGTAAAAATATGTATATATACACATACAAAAATATGTATTAGCGTGTGTAGAATATATCGTAAATATACACCAGCGACGCGTCAAAAATGCTTTTTTTTTAGACTAGGCATTGGCAACTTAGTCTATTCAGCCATCAAAATGAATGAAAGAATGCACAGACTAATGAAAATATCAACGATTCTTATCGTGTGCAGGGTCGACTTGCGATCCAAAATATTACTCGATATGGATCACGATACGTATCACGATATATATCGTGTGTGTAGTATCCGCCATAGGCTTTCTTACCGGTTATTCTTAACGGGACGAACAGACCTAGACACATTATGGATAAAAACGGCTAGTATGGCACGGGCCTTAGTGTTGAGCGCGGTTGTAAAAACGTGACACCAAAAGAACGCTCGACGAACGAAACCCTTAATTTTCTTACATGGCAAGTTTCTTTCTCTTACTTGTCTGACAGCTGTTATCAATCCTTCCTTGTAAAAGGATAAAGGCGTGTTTGCAAGCCAACAAACAAACATACATTTTTTTCAATATTCTGAGAAATAATTAGGAATATATTAAGGCGTCAGTTAACTTAGGTGTGGTATAAGTTTTCGTTTTGAACTTTACTTAGTTATAAGGTACTTTTCATCGCAGCTTTTCATGCCGTTGTTGGTTGGAGGAGGCTTTTAAATTGCTCATTGTAAACAAACCTTTATTTTATTTATTCGTGATTCGTGCTTGGAAGGTTTTCTTGTTTGTTTGTTTGTTCGTTATCTAGTTGGCCTTTGTTTTAATTATCGTTCGTCGATGTTCTATTGTCAGTTAATGAAGCTCTCATTGGCTTACCAGTTTTCCCTAAATAATAATTATAATTAATCTACAAATTAAAATTATCTAAAGTTACTGATTATGAACTTGACAACAGAATTGATTGTGAATTAATTATTGGTGTTTGATAAGATTTGATTCCGGCTGAATTGTTATTTTATAATTTAAGTCACTACTCTGCAGGTGAGTGTTTGATTTATTAGTAGTTAGTATAAAAATGGGTTAGAGGATACCAAAGGGTGCAACTCATAAAACTTGTATGAAATGTAATTGTGGTAGGTCAATAGCTGTGTTCACAAGTTTCAATGAAAGATATTATAGGTATAATACCTACATTTAAGAATACTCTCACTACCAAGTTACACCTATGTGGTAATTTGTAATTTAAATTATAAGTCCTAATGTGGTAATGAGATGCCTAATACCTATGTGTTTGCAGGTGTACCCCATCAGAGTGAAAGAAAATAAACATGAGCGAGCGTCCACAGCCACTGAAAGCCGTCAACAGATTCTTCGAAGGGCGGGAGCCATGGCAGATTGTTACAGTCACCGCATCATCGGTGTTGGCTTTGGTTTGGGCCCATAGCCTGTACAACGCTAGAGAACGTAAGTATTTTTGTTTCAAATTAATCATTCTGGTAGCCTGTCATATTAATTTGATATTCATTTCAAACAAAAGAAATACAGAGAAATATGACTTATTAATAGAATTGATTTCTTACTGAATTGTATTTAAAGTAGGTATCATAAATTGATTTGAGCATGAAACTAAAATATTGGATGTTACTTTCATAGAACATTAATTAATTAATTAGTATTCATGACATTACAATGTCTAACTAAGTAAATATTGTGTTACCTACATACATTGCCCTTAGTGCAGCTGCACTAGCCTTTCCTTACTTAAATAATGTCAACAGGTAGGTATGTTTATGTGCCCATTGTCTGGTATTCTGAACCATATTAAGCATTAGTATGTCGAGAGACAATGCTAAGCTATTGTGTACTTTTCTGATATAGTTTTAAGGTTCAAATTACATTGATTATTTTTAGTTCGTGTTTCGGAATCATTAAGTGTTAATATCCTTTGTATAAACTTCATTCTTGACTTTGTACCGCATTTAAATTACCTAACCTCAATAGTCTGATGAGTCTGTCTGTTAGAACCATTTTATTATACTTACTTATCTGATTTTGTTAGTTTGCCAGTGCTGCCATGTAGCAATTGCTCTTTTCTAAGTTTGTATATCTATATCTATACTAATATTATAAAGAGGAAAGGTTTGATTTTTTGTTTGTTTGTTTGTATTGAATAGGCTTCGAAACTACTGGACCGATTTCAAAAATTCTTTCACCGTTGGGAAGCTACACTATGCTCGGGTGACATAGGCTATATACCCGTGTACCCGTAGTGGTACCCGTGCGAAGCCGGGGCGGCTGCTAGTCTTCTAATATATAAAATTCTCGTGTCACAGTTTTCGTTGCCATACTCCTCCGAAACGGCTTGACCGATTTTGATGAAATTTTTTGTGCTTATCCGGTATCTATGAGAATCGGCCAACATCTATTTTTCATCCCCCTAAATGTTAGGGGTAGTCCACCCCAAAAATTTTTATTTTATTTTTTAGACAATATTTTTAATTTCTATTTTTTTATGATACAACATACAAAAATACATACAATCCTCAATTTTCACCCTTCTACGATCAACCCTTATTTTTTAATAGCCATTTTAGTAATTAAATCATTTTTCCTCTCCGGTCGAAAACTGATCAATCGTCATTTAATTATTTATATGGCAAAACAACGTTTGCCGGGTCAGCTAGTTGTCTATAAATCTGCGAAACCCTAATTAAAATTTATGAAGTATTTATGAAATTAAAGACTAATTTGTAACGCCAGAAATGTATCAGCGTGTGTAGAAATATATGGGGTGGTTCGATAGTTATGCTCGCAAATGCAATTCCAAAATAATGTTTAATCTTCTTAGAATTAAAGGTATATTTTGTGGTGTATACGTAATTATTTCAATTTATGTTGATGTTGACGTGAATATGTTAATTTCGGTCTTAATCTTTAAAATACTTAGTCTAAAAGTACTGAGACACCATTTAAAATGTACGAAAACTTGAAAGCTTGTTTAATTTGTGTTAAAACTAAAACCATGGAAACGGGATCAATTAGGTCTTTGTTACGATTTATTTCTAGTATCCAGCGGGGACTAAGATGGTCCAGTCCCGCAAATACCTGGATTTAAATTATCTTGCGGGATTACATTTCCTAAGTACCCCTGTATCAGGGGCTGAATTTAAAAAAATAATGAGGATTTTATATCAAATACTTCTTCAAACCACATTACACTTTTACTACACATATTAACGAATTTGTTACCACAGTTGGTATTGTTTTTAGTAGACTGATCAGTATGAGTAGGTCAGTCAACTCGTGACCATGACGCATGCAACTGCGTCGAAATATCGAGGTAAAAACAATACCAACCGTGTTGTAACAAACCCGTTAATATGTGTAGTGAAAGTGTAGTGAATAACCACGAAAGTCTTCAAATTAAATCACATTAATAATTTTTTTTTATGTTATACGGCAGACAAACAGGCAAGTGGGCCACCTGATGGAAAGTGGTCACCGCCGCCTATGCACATCAGCAACACCAGACGCACTTTGACGTGCAAGTTCAATATTTCCCTATACTTATTTCCAACCCTGTGACCCTGGCGCATCTCCATAGCTGTGACTACGAGACTGCGCAAGGAGTTCTTCCGATGGCTGCGCCAGGTGCCGATAGTCCGGCGCAAGATCGACGAGAAAATGGCCGAAATCACCGGCGACTTCAAGAAGGACGTCGCGAAACGGCTCGCCGGGGTCACCGTGAGGCGGCAGCTGCCGGATCAAGGACTCCCGGCTGACCAGATAGCTGAAGAGGTCAGGGATCACCTTACGCTGGGTACGTGAAAAGCCTTGACGCAACTTGGAGTCATACTCAGTTTGTCTGGTCCTATAGGCATCCTGCCGTCCAAAGTACTGAAGCGTTTATTGCCTGCCGGCAGTGGCCGAATACTGGCTGTGCGACTACACACTAACATGCGGCTTTTCTCACATATCCGCAAGTTTTTACAATACGTTACATACATCATGCCTTTTCCCATACTACCTTAGAAACTAGAGAGAAAAGGCGCGTCATAGATTCTGCTATCTCTATCATCTTAGTTTTGAGAGAAGGAAACAAAGGCTCTCTCGCTTCTATCTCTCGGTCACAGTTGTGCTAGCCGTGCTGAGAGAGTTATTGTATATCGTGTGGTATCCTAGCTGAGAGGGTTTTTTATAATTAAGGGATGTAAACGAATAACCTGCACTCGCAGCATGAAGATCTTTGTCGCAGGAGAGAGCGAGAATACATTAGCTGGCTCTTTCGATTTACGTTGTATCAAGCGAGACCCAAGTTTATATCTTGCGCGACATACACCGTCTTGCTACGCGAGCAGGTCACCTAATGGGAAGTGATCACCGCCGCCCATCATCATCACAGCCCATAATAGTTCACTGCAGGTCTTGGGGCCTCTCCCACGAAAGGGGAGGTTATTGCCATTAGCTCCGCTCTTGGCAGGCGAGCCGGAGATCGCAACGTTATAAATATAACAATCGAAAACGCTGCTGCCCATTTTCAATCTACTGGAGACTCTAGATCCTTTGTTTCGCAAACATGACCTTGTACGGCACCCACGAGTGTAAGGGGTTGGTGCTATTCCACTCTGCCGGACACCGCACGGCCACACCGCCCATGGACATTCGCAACACCAGGGGGCAGGGGTCGCAAAGATGTTGCTTGTCTTTGAGAACGAGGCGCGTTACCGCTAAGCTACTCGTAGTTATCTCGTATCATGTCTCTTATTAAGTAAACAATTCTCGTAGTATTGATCACATAATAAGGTCTCTTTTTGTATCATTTATATTATGTTACGCGTCGCTCTGCTTGTCAAAAGGCGTGAGATCAAAATCTACCTTATTTTAAGATCAATATATAATACTTTGAATATTTTATTATGAATATCTTATTTTAAGATCAATATACAATATATAAAGCTTCTGAATTTAGACGACTAAATTCAGCCAAATGTAACAGCCTATCTCAACCTAACCTACCTCCTAAGGCATATACGACTGGAAGAACGGCAACGTCTCCGGCGCCGTGTACCACACTGACGAGGACATAGCGCGCGTGGCGTGCGCGGCGTACGAGCTCACCGCGTACACCAATCCGTTGCACGCGGACGTCTTTCCCGGCGTCAACAAGATGGAGGCCGAGATTGTGAGGATGGCCGCCACGCTGTTCCATGGGGACGACGAGTGCTGTGGCACGGTGAGGGATTATTTTTATTAGACTAGCTATGCATTTGAAATAGGTGCCTGAAGCTGCCGGTATCAGGAAACCGGCCCTGTGGGCGACCCAAGAAGCGATGGATTGACATCGCTGAGTCGGATGCGAGAGCCAACGGCTTACGACGGCGAGGATGCCGAAGACCGGGCGAATTGGAGGAGAATGAGTAGGAAAGCGGGCCCTGGCAGAGGCCAGGATAAACGCTAGGACGATGATGAGACTAGCTATGCATTTGACCCCCATCTCACTTATCATTATCGCTATCTTAATCCTCGACGAAAGAAGAGGCGTGTAATAAGTTTTATGTGTGGATCTGTAGGTCTGTGTCTATCTGTGTTATTGTAGCTCTCGAATGGATGGACCGATTTCGATGCGCGAGTACTGTGGTACGGTAAGGAATTACCACTTTTTAAGCCCCGACGAAAATAGAGGGCTGTAATAAGTTTGACGTGTGTATCTGTGGAGTTGTGTGTCGGTCTGTGTCATCGTAGCTCTCGAATGGATGGACCGATTTTGATGCAGTTTTCTTTGTTTGGAAGCCAATTTAATCGAGATGGTTCTCAGCTTTGTTTCATTAACATCAGTTTACTAGTTTTAAAAATATTTGAGTATATGTGTACTTGGTCGGGGGTTTTCCGACGACTTCCTGTCGGTTAGGAAATTCGACCATATAGTTTTTTTGTCGTTAACAAAAAACGTAGTCGCGCCGAGCATAGCTTGTAAAATATTGCCAAATCAGTCCAGCTGTTCTCAATTGATGTACACACAACCCGTGTATAGATTTGGAGAATCACCATGACTATACGAGTAGCTTGTTAATTTTAAATTTTCCAAGGTTAACCTCCAATACTACCTATAGTTGTCGTGTTCAAAGCAAAAATACACGAGAACGATGTCTTAATTATTACCATGCAAATACGTAGCTCCACAAATCTTTATGGCAGTAATAATCATGTAGGACCTTGACAAACATTAGTAGATACAGACGCAGTTTTAGAACAACGATAGTTACAATAGATACAATCATTTAAATTCTTGGTTAAAGGTTGTTATATAGACTGTCTGTTGGCCTTTCACAACTAGACTGGAAACAAATTGGCCATCTACCCAGTATCATTTCCACCCATACTATTTTCGTGGTTAGCTGTTAATCACATCTTGGTTGCGCTATGCTTGTACTTTTTGTAACAGTCCGTAACGGCCATCGATGGTCTTTAGCCTCATTCGCATTAGTGAGGGGCGTGGCTATAATTTCCACGACTGCCCTGCTGGAAAAGCAGTGTTGAAAATGTAGTCGTGTCTACTCAGTTTCTGGTCTACCTAGCTAAATGATCTGAAGGCGTGTATCGATCAAGAGGCAATGCAAAGCTTCCGAGGCAAACGCGTTTCCATACCGCGAGATGTCTCGCGAGGCAGCCTCGTGATGTCGATACACGCCTTAAGACGTTAGTTGCCTTGTAAGACCCCAGCAATGGGACAAGTTGGTGCTACTAAGCTATTTGGCGAAACTTGTATACAAGAATTTACAACAATCACATATCGTATGTAGTTTTAAAGATTACCCACTATTGTACATTTTATTATCATGCTATTTAGATTTGGTATCAGTTACGTCGAGACATGAATACATTGGGTAAAGATAAAACTGTGGACTGAAGTTCGAATGTGCCAGGGGACGGGTTCGTAGAGCACTACGTGAATGGTTAGGGTCTCCCTCCCCGGTTTAGTGTATGCGTATTTACCCGACTGCCACAGAAGGAGGGTTAGGTTTTACGAGCGTATGTATGTATGTTCGTATTGTATGTATTTTCTTTGGCACGGGCTACAGCCGTAACGGCTTAATGGATTTTATCTTATGAGGTGTTGTTTGACCGCGCAAGTGACACTGGCTACACTAAAATTTAAATAATCAAAATGGCGGATTTAAGGTGCCATATTGTGACTTTCGAAAATCTTTTTTCTCTATAACCAATCGAGTGGGGTACCAAAACAAAGGTTTTGAAAAGCCGATTTCAAAAAATATACAACTTATATACACTTAAAATAATTTTTGCAACATAAGTCTGGGTTTTTTACTTTTTGTACTACTAACTTGTTACTTAATCGCTTTGTGCTACGCAGTGATAAACGAGCAGCCAGCCCTGATGGAAAGCTATTACTATCGGCCACAACATCTTCAATTCATGCACTTAACTTTTATGTAACAAAACCGCAGAACCGCAGATCGGCATCAAAATTGGGCCGCTCTGAAAACCAGCGCCACTGCGTCAGCCGTACAATTGGCTAATTTATATTTCTATTATTGTCTTCGTGTTTATATTCCTGTCTTATATGTTTTGTACTTTTTGGCAGGTAATAAATAATAAATATTCGTGGACAAATTCACACAGCGCCATCTAGCCCCAAAGTAAGCAAAGCTTGTGTTATGGGTGCCAGATAACTGATAAACTACTTAAATACTTTTTAAATACATACTTATTATACATAGAACACCCAGACCCGTAACAGAAATTAAAATTCATCATTTCAATTTCTGCCCGGCCGGGAATCGAACCCGGGACCTCTTGCGTGGCAGACCGGCATGTTAACCATTAAACCACTCAGGTCGTCGAAGAAGCTGCCTGATGGTAAGCAGTCACCGCAGCCTATGGACGTTTGCAATACCACAAATTGGTCCATCCATTGGCACGACTATACTGTATCAATTTGACGCCTGTACTCTCACTTACAGGTCACGACAGGCGGCACGGAGTCCATAATAATGGCATGCAAGGCTTTCCGCGACCTCGCCTACAGCCGGGGCATCAGCAACCCTCAAATTGTGGTGCCTTCGACGGTACATTCGGCCTTCGACAAGGCTGCACAGTACCTGAACCTCTCAGTGATCACTGTGCCCGTGGACCCGGAGACTATGACAGTGGATGTGGAGGCTGTCAAGCGAGCCATCGGCAGGAGGACTTGTTTGGTGAGCTGGTATTTTGTTAATTGATAGCTATTTCGCCATCCTTCATTTTATTCCGCCATCGCACCACCCGCCGTGGGCTTGGTACTCATCCTCACTACGTGGACCCTCTGTTGGTCACGACGCGAAGGTTCGAAAGAACGTTTCTCGCTCGTACGATTCGGATGTGGAATGAGCTCCCAGCCACAGTGTTTCCTTTGGACGATGACATGGGATCGTCCAAGAGGTATATTAGAGGTCTCTTCAAAGGCGGGCAACGCATCAGTGACTCCCCTGGTGTTGCTGATGTCCATAGGCGGCGGTGACCACTTTCCATCAGGTGGCCCGCTTGCCTGTTTGTCTGCCGTATAACATAAAAAAAAAAAAATTGTGCGAGGGCCTTATAAAGCTTACTGTCACCCAAAAAACATGAAATAATAATGAATGTGCTTGAACAATGCACACAGCGTTATCTAGCCCTAAAGTAAGTAAAGCTTGTGTTATGGGTACTAGATATCTTATAAACTACTTATATAATTTTTTTTTTATTCATGCTTATTGTACAAACACCCAGACCAGTAACAGAAATTAAAATTAATTTCAATTTCAATTTCTGCTCTGCCGGGAATCGATCCCGGACCTCTGCATGGTAGACCGGTATGTAAACCAAGTGAACCACTCAGAGAGTCAATGGAAATATCACTGATACCCGAAGGATTGCCAGGCTTTTGGCAGTAACTGAAAGATGGCTGACGGGGCAGTAAAGTTCTCGAGTGGCGACCACGTACTGGAAGACGCAGCGTGGGCAGGCCTCCCATAACGTGGTCCGACGTTAAAGGTCGCAGGTATCAGCTGGATGCAAATGGTATCTGTCGAGATCTCTGTAGGACGCCTATGTTTAGCAGTGGATGTCTTCCGGCTGATGTAATGATAATTATTATGACTGCCATCACACGTGCTGTTAGGTGTAGATGCAGTGTACCATGGCACATACCTGCTTATTAGCAAAGGTGTATGGCAGTTGGATGAGGCGTGGAAATGTTTGTTCGATTGACGACGACGTATTCAGCGCGACAACTCAGAGCAACTACTGAACGGTTTTCCCAGACTTCGCTTCGGAACAGGGTGGTGACTAGCCACCACTGAGAGCCACTATAGGATTACAATTATTTGTTTGCCACAACTCCGGAGTCACTTGTGGGGTAACGATGTTTATATCCGCAGAAGCGTATAGTATCGACCCCCTAACACAAACGCTTACAGGGATTTCAGATTATAAACTTAATTATCCTTGTACTATCTGTGATAAAGAAAAAAATTGTAATGTAATAATAGAGATCCGTTATCAGTATGTACTACTGCCGTTTTTGTATTACGTTTGAAAATTCGTATCGGATCCATCGATCGTAGATCATGGGTAGAATGAATGTGAACTATGAACAGTCGATTTCGTTAATATTGTGATAGCTCAGTGGCGTCATGTATTTGTCATTTTTGTAATGACTGACCAAATATCGCCATATCTATTTCTGCTGCCAAGCAACAATGATTGCACGGTTGTGTTCCGCAGAACGATTGCGAGAACCGCGCAGTAATTGTTTAAATCCACTTTCTCCTTCGCTCGCTGCTCGTAACATTTTTAGGTTTTTCTCTATCTCTACTTCTCTCAATTTTTGCGTCTACTATTATTTTAAAGAAGTCTTCTCGACGTTTCGAGTGTCCTATCACTGAGTATCATAAATAACCGTATCGTAAATAATCGACAGAAATAGTCGGACAACCCCCGACCAAGTTCACGTGCACTGAAATATTTTCTAAACTACTGTCCCGATTTCAATAAAACACAGCCAAGGACCATCTCGATTAACCTGGCTTTCAAATAGAGAAAACCGTATCCAAACCGCTCCATCCGGAACCACGGCACCGCGGACCGACACACACCTCCACAGACACGAGACACCACGGGGGTGCTTCTCCACTACTATTGATTTGGGGCCCCTGGAGAGCAAGCTACGCCACCGATAGACATACACCAAACTCGTAACTACCCTCGTTTAGCCGGATAATAAAAGAACCACCCAAACCCCCTCCAGATCGTGGGCTCAGCGCCGAACTACCCGTACGGCACGATGGACGACATAGCCGCGCTGTCCGCCGTGGCGCTGGAGTACGGCGTGCCGCTGCACGTGGACGCGTGCCTGGGCGGGTTCGTGGCGGCCTTCATGCCAGCCGCGGGATATCCTGTGCCAGTGTTCGACTTCAGGCTGCCGGGCGTGGCCAGCATGTCCGCTGATACGCATAAGGTAGCTTTGTTTTGTTGCAATTTATTCCAGGTCGTACCCACTGGGAATGGTAAGCACTAAGTAGGTAAGCGGGCCACCGGATGGAAAGTGGTCATAGCTGTGGATATCAGCAACACCAGTGGCTCGGCGCAAAGCGACTCTGGTCCAGTTATAGCGTGCTTGTGAGACCGATGACAAAGGTAAAGCAATGCTTGCAGTGTCCAATGCTACAATTTGAATTCAGATAATGATTATAATATTGTTATGCCGCCTACAGCTACTACACAATATATAACCTAGCAGACAGAAAAATATCGAAAATCCCCCGACCAAGGATACTTATACGTATTCGAATATTTCCGTAAATACTGAACTGATTATAACGAAATAAAGCTAACAATCACCTCGATTAACCTGGCTTTCAAATAGAGAACACCGCATCCAAATCTACGATGCCACAGAGTAGAATGAGTCTCCTGTCATGATCCAAATCGAAAGGGTCGCTGCGATTCTCTGACAGCCCCCACATGGCCACTAACATTTTATACCTAACTTTGTCCCCAGTTCGCACCGAAAGGTACGAGCGTAGTCCTATTGCGCTGATTACATTTGACTAAATTCAGTAACTAAATTCAGAAGCCAAAAGCGAGAGAGCAAATCAAAGTAGAATGTATTTCTCATTAAATAAGGTCCATTTTCGCATCACGGCTTTTGAAAAGCGGAGCGACGCGTGACTAAATAATTTTTTTTTTATGTCATACAAACAGGCAAGCGGACCACCTGATGGAAAGTGGTCACCACTGCCTATAGACATTAGCAACACCGAGCCTATCGCCAATGCGTTGCCCACCTCTATAACACGTTACTCTGGCAGCAAAAAAGCAAATATCCCTCCACTGCCAAAGCCACGGTTCCCCAAATTTCCACCCCATGGAGCTCTGGAAACAAACAAAAATGGTCCTTATTCTACGAGCAATACATTTCACTTTGATTAGCTCTTACGCTTTTCGCTTTTGAATTTAGGGCCGATCGTTCAATCCTCAGATAAAGTTTGTTTGCCCGATAAAGTAATACACTGCCGAATTAAAACAAACTATAATCCTCTATAATTATGAAGTAATAATACAATTTTATTTTAGTCGCATAATAACTTATCAGACTGATATGTTTTATTCGAGGATTGGGAAATGGGCCCTTAGTGAAATGTGATAAGCGCATACACCGAGGCCACTCCTAACGTTTGATTGGTGCCCCGTCCCCAGTACGGGTTCGCGCCGAAGGGCACCAGCGTGGTGCTGTACCGCGCGGCCGCGCACCGCCACCACCAGTACACCGTCACCACCGACTGGCCCGGCGGCGTCTACGGCTCGCCCACCGTCAACGGTGAGACGCCCACTGATCACGCCCATTGTGACCCGCGACACCAACCAACCAATACATGTTTGTGACACCAAACGAGAGACTTGGCACACGGCAGTGGGGATTTCGCGCAGGTAGCAGGCATGGCCGTGTGGTGACCGGCAGAGTAGAATAGCACCAACCCCTTCCGCTCGTGGGTGTCGTACGAGGCGACTAATGTTTTCGAGGAAAAAGATCAAGAGTCTCCGTAGTCTGGAAAATGGGCAGCAGCATTTTCCATTGTTATATTTAAACGCGATCTCCAACCCGCCTGCCAAGCGTGGAGATTATGGCAATGACCTCCCCTTTCGTGGGAGAGGCCCTAAGTCCTGCAGTGGACTGTTACGGACTGTGATGATGAATCGTATACAGCGCAAGTCGACTCACGGGACCCGCCAAGTCTCTTCTTATTTGATACTAGCTAACTCTCACCTCCTGTGCACGCGCGAGTTCATGGCCGCCGGCCCGACCGGTTCGACTCCAACGGATTATGCTTCGCTGTCTCACTCAGTTGCGGTTCCAACGGGAGGGATGGCGAGCTATGATCCGTTCGAGTCGCGACGGTCCTTTATTTCGATTTTATCGCATAATAATCGCTTTTTACGTCCATATCCCGGTGGTACCCTCGTATGCGAGGGCCCGAGGTGCGCCTTGACTGTGTTCCAGGATTTGGTAGATTAGATTGCACAGGAAAGGCTCCCCAGGAAACTGTTGAACGCGCACCTGATGTCGCCCATAACGTCTACTATTCATACATTTAGGTTGCAACCGCAGGTGCATTGTCACTGTGAGGATTAAAATGAAATGCCTGATGGCTGTAACTGTGCTGGCTACCTGAGTGATAGAGTGGTGGTCGTAGCAATGGTATAGTTGGGTGAGCCAGTGGCAAATGGAACAAAACTAATCGTTATTTGAGGTTAAGGTGTTTGTTCTAGTTTATTTGTTATAGTTTTGTAAATATTATATAAAGCTTAGTTCAGGTCCAAGAACTGAACTGACAGTCAGGCTTCATACATTTAATACTCACGCCCGTTTCCCAGCTCCATGCCTGGTGAGCTGAGACTATCGACTCCTGAAACATGTCGTTTGCTTCCACATTCACGTTTAAGTCTACATATACTCAAATATTTACCAAATTACTGATCCGATTTTAAAGAAACAAAGCTTGGAACAAGAACTAGCTTGCGTAAACTGGTTTTCAAATAAATAAAACCTCATCAAAATTGGTCCATCCGGTCGGGAGCCTTCGGGGGCGTTCGGGAGTGTCTACGATGCTACAGACAGACACACAAATTACACAAATCTTTCTGCACCGGCGGTTGAAGATTGCCGTCCGTGGAGTATGACGTGTCAATCAATAATAATCAATATGAGATAAGTAAGGTATATGTCAAAATCATTGAAGATAAGTCAATAGAAGTCCTCTGCGCGTGTGACTTTGTCGCCATGCAGATGACCCGATAGGCATCCTTTGCCCATAGTATGATGTAGCAAAAGATAGATTTACAAAAGATAGTATCGATGTGGGGACACCCGTTCTCGATGGTTAGACGCCCCACGTGGCATTTCTGTGTACTTATCTTATTGTGAACTACCTTTTGCCCGCGACTTCGTCCGCGTAGAAATCATTTTTAAGGCAGTTTATCTTTTTCCCGAGCCACCATTTGAAATGGCCTCTCTAATGTATGAAAGCTAGTACACGGAGAGGACAAGCTGTTTCGCTGGTTTTATCCATTTGAATCAGATGAAACGTGGCCTAGATTTCCATATTTCTTATAGTTTAGCTGGTCTATTATGGTTTTACATCGGGTGCTCCAGTTTCTAATATCAATATACCCTATATGGTGCCCAGGCTTAATAGCTACACAACAAAAAAGTTTCATTCAAATCCGTCCGGTGATTAGCGTGTACAAACAGACAGACAAAAATTATAAAATTTATTTTTCTATTATAATTTCTTCATCGCCCTATGATATTTATTAGACAAATGGCACTACTTATCTCTAAAAAGAAATCTCTTCCAGCAGGCCTACAAAAAGAGATTATGTGATCAATATATGCGGATACGACGTGCACAATAATTATATACTATAACTAAATACACACATAATACGTAAACCAACGTTCTGGTTTACGCCGGGGTACAATACTGAGGTTCCTTTCACACACGCATCACCAGATACCACAACACAACTCACCTCACATACGCAACGCGGCATGCCCAAGTTGGAATGTGTACAATAATGTGTTGTATTTTAGTCTATAATTATCACTACTTCGTTTTTTTTGTGATTGTTGTGTTGTTTGAGGTTCTTCTTTCCTTTTTTGTCATTTAAATTGGTTGCGGTGTTGTTGTTGGTGAGTAAATGTGATGGTATTCTGTGGTAATGTCCGTAGGCAGTCGCGCGGGCGGGCTGATCGCGGCGTGCTGGGCCACCATGATGTTCGTGGGCCGCGAGCGCTACGAGAGGATGGCGGGGGAGATCGTGGCCGTCGCTAGGAGACTCGAGGACGAGTGAGTTACTTGCTTTTTAGATCCTAAATTGAAATGTATTTTACAATATTTAGAATATAATAGAATATGTTTTTATTCACACACAACAACATATCACAGAGATATAACATCATTCAATGGCTCAGAAATGCTTGAATCACTGACCTGTAATAATATAAAACTTTTATTATGTATATTAGTTACCCAGCAGTACAGATGCACATCAACCCACCCAAACCTAGTCAAACGGTCTACCGGTAACCTGAGTAGTTCAGTTGGTTAACCCGGTCGTCACACGCGAAGGTCTCGGGTTCGATTCCCGGACCTAAAAATATAAGTATAATAAGTATATTTAACTTAAAAAAAGTATAGAATAAGAATCGTTTATTGCACAACTACAACACTTTGCTTACTTTGGAGCTAGATGGCGCTGTATAATTTTTTCATACTTATTTATTTACTATTATTTATTCTCTCACTTTCGTATGGGAACCATCGACAGTTCGGATTCGTTGGCTACCTTTTCCACCCAAGCACTTAGTAGGTGTATTATTAGAATGGAGTTACTTGGTGTCAAAAATAGATAAGACGGTGTTACTCACCCAGGCGGACTCCTCAAGCTTTGCAGAATTCTGAATTTCTCTTATAAAGTACCTTAAAATTTCTGTAAGGTATAACCTAAACCTTTAAAAACTAAAAGTGCCTTTAAATTCCAGTCTCCGCAAAATCGAGGGCATCAAGATCTACGGCAAGCCGGCCACCACCGTGATCGCGTTCGGGTCGGACAAGTTCGACATATTCAAGATGGCCGACTGCCTGCATAAGAAGGGATGGAGCCTTAATGCTCTACAGTTCCCGTCGGGGTATGAATCTAATGCTTATTTCAGCGGGTTTGCGAAGATGCATTTTATTTTCGTGATCGACAGAAATAGAATGAGAAATAAGGATTAGAGGGAGGAGGATGGGAATTTTGAATTTCCATCCTCTACAATTATCAACGCCTGTCCAGCAACAGATTCGAGTCTCATTTTTTTATGCTACGCAGTGACAAACGAGCAGACAGCTCACCTGATGGTGAGTGGTAACTGTCGCCCATAACATCTACGACTCATGCATTTAGGTTGCAGGGAACAGAAATACAGGACCGCAGGTGCGTCGTCACTGTGAGGACTGAGATGAAATGCCTCGTGCATTATCCTCCAAACCGGAACACTACAATGCTTGTATCGTTGCTTGGCGGCAGAAATAGATAAGGCGGTGGTACTCACCCAGGCGGACTCCTCCGGCTTGGCAGAGTCCTACCACCTGATTTCTGTCAAGGTGGCATTTTTATCTTGGCGTCGTGTCTTTGGCTCTCGCGGGCCTTATTTCCTGATACCGGCAGGCGCCTATTTCCCACGTATTTTGATGTTGTGTAATGCGCTTATTATATCTGACAAAATTCAGAAGCAAAAAGCGTGAGAGCAAATTAAAGTGAAATGTATTGCTCATAAAATACGGTACATTTTTGTATCTCGTCTTTTGAAAAGCGGAGCGACGCGTAGTATAATACAAGTGATACAAAGATAAACTTTATTCTATGAGCACTACATTCCACTTTGATGTGCTCTTTCGCTATTTGCTCGAATTTAGGCTACTGAATTTATTCCAATGTAATAAGTATTTCCCACGTATAATCTGTCCAGACTGACTTGTCTTATTTGGTTAAGTAAATTATGTATTTAAACGAACAATTTGCAGCAGTACTCGTTGAAATTCACATTCTACGTGTTTCCTGTATAATGAGGAAGTTTCCTAATATCGATATTGCCATATTTAATGACATAGTGTTAAAATATAGATCAAAACAAACAAGCCAGTGAAAGAAATTTGGAA
The DNA here is from genome assembly GCA_905147135.1 of Blastobasis lacticolella. NCBI lineage: Eukaryota > Metazoa > Arthropoda > Insecta > Lepidoptera > Blastobasidae > Blastobasis > Blastobasis lacticolella. The sequence continues at coordinate 2,267,386 of LR990051.1, forward strand.
ATCCGTCCATAAATGATTGAGCTATACAATATTTAAGTTAACATATTTTTCCGCCAAATTATTGCTGCCGCGATCTAGCTATGACGTCACCATGCCGGCATCCCGCCCGCCACCATAGCTGGGCACCGTTAATCAAATAGTTAACTTCGTTAATCGTTAATCCGCTACAAAAAAAGTTAGCTTCGTTAAACGTTAAAGCGTTACATTTCGCAAGAATTAACGCAAGTTAACGTTAATCGTTAATATGTGTAAAATTGCATTTGTATTGTTAAAAATGCAATTTTACACACATTTTAACAATTTATTTGTTCACACTTATAAAACCTGTTGGTTTATGATGTTCTGGAAGTTAGGAAGAAAACAAAATACTTGTTTAATTCAAATGTGTAATTTAATCGCCGGGCATAAGGTGCATATTCCCCTTCATGAACATTAACATATTGAAGTTCTCGTCTGAAAGGGAGGCTCGCTTTGGTGCTAAAATGTCTTTACCCGTGGAAAACAGACGTTCAACTGCAGCGCTTGAGGGTACAGCAGTATTGTATTTGATGAATAGATTTATGAATATCTGTTCTCCGAGGAATGCAGCATCGTTGAACGAGTCTTTTGATTTCATGTCCAGCCACATTTTGACGAGACTTTGCGCTTTACTCTTTAAAGAGTTGGAGCTCTTTGGTTTTTCTATAGACTGAGTCTGAGTGACAGAATTGAAAAAGTCTTCCTCGTCATCATCATTGTCACTCGCATTGCTCCCTCCGCCACTTAAAATATCTTTCGAATTTTCCTCTGCTTCTTGTCGTAAGGCATCTTCTTCCTTTTTTTCCATGCACTTTTTTACTGCATCCACTCTACTGCTGTCATACGTTTCCAGCCATATCAATCGGAACTTTGGGTGAAATGCCGCGGCAAGTTGGCACTGGTCATCATTCAGGAGTGGTCCAAACCTTTTCTCTATGCCATTTAATAAGGCATTGGCTAAAGCTCTGCAATTTACTAGGCCCTTAGATTTAATATTTTTGGATTAACGATTAACGGACTTCTGACTGATGTTAACGGAAGTTAACGTGTCCGTTAACATTTTTAAAAGTTAACTTAAAAGTTAATCCGTTAATCAATATATTAACTTCGTTAATTAACGATTAACGGATTAACGAGTTAATGCCCAGCTATGCCCGCCACTATGGGGCTACCCATGCACTGAAACTCTTGGTGTCTGTATCTTCGGAACCGTAATATCTAGACACTTGAACTACGAGACACAAAATGTGTGTTATTATGGCCGCTATAACAACAAATAATAATAATCGTTATTAAATAAAAATAAAGGGGGTCACCATACATAAAACGTGATTTTAAAGGCGTTTCAGATGTATTTAGTTTTTCTCTACACCCTAGATGGTAAAACCTACAAGCATCACACTTTGGGAGAGCGGCACTGATCTAGTGGCAGCGTGCTTGCGAGACCGATAACCGAGGTTAAGCAATGCTCGCAATGTTCGGGAACAGGATGGGTGACCGCTTCGTGGCTGGAAGATCAGTCACTGAGAGTTTCAGTGTATGGGTAGCGCCATAGTGGTGGGCGGCATGCCGGCCTGGTGACGTCACGCACGAATTCACGCCCCTAACGAAATTATTCTTGCTATCGCAACTTTAAAGTCTCATAAGTTTTTTGTTTCTTGAGAAATTTCGACATTTTGTTGCATTTGACTCAAATTTTTATTAAAATGAAAAAAAATATTTGGAAACTTCCTCATTCAACAATGTACGTGGCGCGATTGACGCGGCTAGTCGTGATTACGAGCAATGTTTGGTCACACGAGGCAAGTCAGTGTGGAGGGTCGTATCTCGACCGCCCGCAGCAGAGTAAAACGCACCGTATCCGCTCCCCGCAGGGTGCACATCTGCGTGACGCACGCGCACACGCGGCCGGGCGTGGCGGCGCGGTTCGCGGCCGACGCGCGCGCCGCCGCCGCCGACTGCCTGGCCAGCGGCGCCGAGCCCGTGCAGGGGAAGGTGGGCCACTGCCGCTGTCACTCCACTGCCACTCCACTGCCACTCCACTGCCACTGCCACTCCACTGCCACTGCCACTCCGCTGCCACTCCACTGCCACTCCACTGCCACTGCCACTCCACTGCCACTGCCACTCCACTGCCACTGCCACTCCACTGCCACTGCCACTCCGCTGCCACTCCACTGCCACTGCCACTCCACTGCCACTCCACTGCCACTCCACTGCCACTGCCACTCCACTGCCACTGCCACTCCGCTGCCACTCCACTGCCACTCCACTGCCACTCCACTGCCACTGCCACTCCACTGCCACTGCCACTCCACTGCCACTGCCACTCCACTGCCACTGCCACTCCGCTGCCACTCCACTGCCACTGCCACTCCACTGCCACTCCACTGCCACTCCACTGCCACTGCCACTCCACTGCCACTGCCACTCCGCTGCCACTCCACTGCCACTCCACTGCCACTCCACTGCCACTGCCACTCCACTGCCACTGCCACTCCACTGCCACTGCCACTCCACTGCCACTGCCACTCCGCTGCCACTCCACTGCCACTGCCACTCCACTGCCACTCCACTGCCACTGCCACTCCACTGCCACTGCCACTCCGCTGCCACTCCACTGCCACTGCCACTCCACTGCCACTCCACTGCCACTGCCACTCCACTGCCACTGCCACTCCGCTGCCACTCCACTGCCACTGCCACTCCACTGCCACTCCGCTGCCACTCCACTGCCACTGCCACTCCACTGCCACTACACTGCCACTGCCACTGCCACTCCACTGCCACTCCACTGCCACTGCCACTACACTGCCACTGCCACTGCCACTGCCACTGCCACTCCACTGCCACTGCCACTCCACTGCCACTCCACTGCCACTGCCACTGCCACTGCCACTGCCACTCCACTGCCACTGCCACTGCCACTGCCACTGCCACTCCACTGCCACTGCCACTGCCACTCCACTGCCACTGCCACTGCCACTCCACTGCCACTGCCACTGCCACTGCCCTCTCACTGCCACTGCCACTGCCACTTCCGACTACAGTTGGAGATTATCTCATCGTCGTGGACCATTCACACAACGCCGTCTAGCCCCAAACCGAGCAAAGCTCGTACTATGGGTGCTAGCTGATAATACATACTTATTGTACATAGAACACCCAGACCCGTAGCAGAAACTAAAATTCATCATTTAAATTTCTGCCCGGCCGGGAATCGATTCCGGAACCTCTTGAACTCCTCACTGAACTACTCGGGTCGTCACTGAACTGACCTGAGATGAAATTAAAGATCGAAAATGTAAACACACAACTGTCAATGTCGAAGAGACTGTCCAGGGGTGTAAAACGTTTGGCTTGCATAACCAAGTGGTTATGCACCATGCTCACTTCTCAGTGTGCTCTACGATGGCTGGTAAACTTTCGAAAACGAAACAAATCGATTTACCCCCATTTATTCGATTTATTAAAAACTTAGTAAGCGACTCGGAAACTGTTAGTGAGTTAGAAAAGTCCAATATTATAAAGAAGTGGCCGCCGTTTTGAATCTTATATTATTTGGGTGATTAATTAAATATGTCTCGGCGTCGGTCAATCCCTTACTTTCCAAGTCTTTGCACTAATATACTGTAACAACGAACCAAAGGTTTAGAATTTCTTACCATTACCAGTAGCATAAATTAAAACTACCCATATTTTATTGAAACAGCACAAATATGTAACAAAAAAAACATAGTTCCCTATTTAATTCAGTAAAATATTTTAAAATATTCATATGATTTTATTTCATTTTGAATGTAATAATTTTAATCAATATTTCAATGATTTAAAATAATCCACCATTTGGGTAATTTTTTGTATAGTAGCAACCCATTTGTTTACATGTTTGATCTTTAATTCGATCTCATACATACACAAAAAAATCATCTTGGCGTTAATGTCCCGGTTGTGCTCTCGCGCACGAGGGCCCGGAGTCCGCCTTGACCGTGATCCAGGATTTGGCAGATCAGGTGATTGCAGTGGAGTGACTGCCATTCGACCTCCGTGACCCTGCTCCCAGAAGAGCCTGACTGAATTTTATCATGGCCACACATTCAGTCCCCTGAATGTGCCGGTTTCATTACGATGTTTTCCCTCATCGTAAGAGCATAACTAATGTACATAACTTAGAAAAGAGTCGTTGGTACATGGCCGCAGCGGAATTCGATCCCGGTACCTCTCGCTTACGAGTCGAATACCCTAACCGCTCGACCACAGGAGCTCTCCGACTAGTAAGTATACATAATTTTCGTTATGTTTATAACAGAGAGGCAACGGGTTTTCTAGGGCCTTACTATGAACTTTAAAAACCATCCAAATTCCTCCCAGTTCAGTTTGGAAATAGATAAGCTGATGTGACACGCATAGCGCTATCTCGTTCTAAACAGAGCAGTTCTGTTTAGGTCCTGCTATACGAGCTCATGGTAAGACCCCCAAGCTAAGATAAGCATTTTCAACACTACAACCTCCAACTTGCCAGCCGAACATGCGAGATAATAGCGTGGACCTTCCGAAGACTCAAGTCCCAGCAGTACTAGAATGTCGATTTAAAGTAACAAACGGTGATATCCTTTCCAGATGGCGATATACGGCGTAGCGCAGGAAATCCCGGACAGGAGTCTGGTTTCAGAGATCACCAAACACTTCATAGACTCCATGTATTACCTGCCGAAACCCGAAGACTTGACGAAGTAAATGTTGATAGACTCCAATGCAAAAAATATTCAAGACTCTGGAGGCAATACAAACCAAAGTTGTCCGAGCAGTGTCCTCCAAAAGTCACAATATGGCATAGATAGTATATTAAGATAGGAAACTTTGTCAAGCAAAAAGTCGTGGTGTATGTATATTTTGTATAGCAGTCATGAATTCCGTTTTTGTAATTTTTTTTGTATAGCTATTTATTTGTAATACTTGTAAATCGATTCAGTGGCATTTAATTAGTGTATCTAATATCAGTAATCGAAAATAAGTTAAGAAATATAATTTAAAGAAAGTTGGTAATGTATAAAAATACCTAGTTAAGTTGTAACAGTAGGTTGTTGACATGAGCCGAAAATGATCAGCCTACTAACTTTACAAATGTACCGAAACGCTGGTTGTAAATGGTTGCCAATGGACTGCAATGTCGTTAAACTTGTAATAAACTATTATGCTCACCTGAGATACACCAATCCATTCACACCTAGAATCTGTAAAACCTCTAGATGTATAAATTTGAGGTTATGAAGGTCTTACAGGATTCTGTCGGCGACGGGTCGGGATCATTTCGTTCTTGTTATTCTATTTTTAGGGTTCCAGAGGGCTGAGTGTAAGTCTTTCTTCGATTTAACTTTACTATCGCGTTTGCGTTTACGTGGAAATTATGAAAAAATGCATAGCGCCATCTAGTGGTACGTAAATGAAGTTTTATCTTCATACTAATTTCGACGTAAAGAAAATCGAAGGAAGACTTACACTCAGCCCTCTGAACCCTCATAGGATCACTCGTGCGTCCGTCTACTACAGGACCGAATTCGTTGAAATTTTGCACTCATCAATTCGAAATGACATGTCAATGCCAACACCAGCGACGCCGTCACCGTGTCAGATAAGTCTGTTTCGTTGTTCCCTCCAAATTTCCCTCGTAACTACTACATCGCCACAAACTTATCTGACCTGGTGGCCAAAACTGGAACTAAGTGTAGCCATTTTGAAATGTCATGTCAATGCCAACAACAGCGACGCTGCTACCGTGTTAAGTTTGTGGCCCTGGAAACGGTTGAACCGATTTTGATCATCGTCGTTTGATTCGTCTGGCGGCGCGAGTGTCACTTACATATATAAGTAAAATACATATATAAAAAATCGAAAATGGCGGACGCCGAGTGACAGGCACAGCAGACAGCTTACGACTATTTGAGGACTGGTTAAATGAAATACAGAATCATGGAAACTTGAAATTTAATAAATCATTACATTATCATGGTGGCGAGGTAAAACAAAGAAGGATGACGGATGTCTGACATTATATGCATCAGTCATTATATTAATAAAAATATAATACCAGTACATTATTTTAATTTCCAACATTTCCCCTTATTCTGATAAATCGCATGTTATTTACATTTAACACCCTTATATGCACAACTGTACAAAATGCAACCGCTATACAATGCAAAATGACTCTACATAATTATCATATAAGCTTCACATTGTTACTATACATCAGTTCCAAAATGCAAGGTGCACAAAAATTAATTTACAATGCAATACAATGCTTATAACTCAGACAAAGTACATATGACTTATATTGTAAATATCATAAGAATTCTTATCAGTATATATATATATATTTTATGATTATGCTTGCATTTGACCTCAACTCACCTGATGGAAAGCGACGATGAGGTCGAAGATGTAGCATGCGTGCCTAGAAGATACCTATTCACTCTTGATTCGAAGACCCCAAGGTTATACGTATCGGGGAACAATGACTCAGGTAAAGAGTTCCAGTCCTTTGCAGTGTGCATAAAAAAAGTGGATGCAAAACGCTTAGTACGAGATGGTGGGACATCTACCATAAATGGATGACGATTTTTTGTCCCCCTCGTTGTTCGATGATAAAAAGGGCATGATGGAACAAGGTTGTGGAGCTCCTGGGAGCACTCACCGAAGTGAATTCGATAAAAGACCGACAAGCCGGCTACTCTACGACGGCGGTTATATTAAAGCCTTCACAGTCAAATGCCTAATGAAGCTATACAGGGTAATTTCAAATTGATGATACAAAGGGGTACATTATGCATGTGCTCATGATGGCAAACTTTTACTAGTTACCGTCATAATGGCGGGACTAAAATTAATATTGTCGAATTTACTACCTAAATGGCACTATTTGCTACATTTGATAAAAAAAAAGAATTGGCACCTCCCTGGATCAAAATACATATTAAAAGAACCCACACGAAACAGCAACTAAAACAAAATAGTAAAAAGTTAAGTATGTGAAATTTTACTACTGAAGTGTAAACCAAGGTGAAATTATGTCAGGGGAAATCGGAGATCTATAATCCTAGTCCTGCCATTATGAGTGCAGTGCCGGCAGCAGGAATGAATCCGTGACTTTTAAAACGAACATATCATGTATGCCATACCCTTCTAAACATTTTTCTAATCAATTAAATTTTTGTCATTGCAACAATTTCTGTGCTTGGTTATCATTATACACAATCCTACTTACTTGCGTTCCATTAACTTCTGATAATAAGTTCTGTTCTAAGTAGTTATAATAAGATCTGCCAAGGATAATCCCATAATAAGGCCACACATCGCTGTCATCTTGCCACCCAGCTCACAGTCCTAAGTCTCCTAATTTGACTAGAAAACCAGTATAAGACTAACGATTTGAAGGATCGTTAGCCCAATCTGCATCTGCATATTGACTTAATAATAGCTGCAGACAAATGAAATGTCATACTGAAAGATACATTAGGCTACGCATGCGCTGCCTGTATTAATAAACCTCATGAATACAGTCTTCAGATTTAGAATCTAATTTACAATTCAAAGCCATTTTAGTATGCTCTCCGAAGTCCGGGCAACAAAACGGACGCGAGATGGGACGGGACGTTATGGAGGGTATCAGCGTCCATACGATTGCGGGTTTGTAACGAGGTAGAGCAACCGCCAACTTTCAAAACCGTCAATGAAAAATCGAATATCGATGTCACATTGTCATTGTGGTGTGTGGTGCCGCCACTTAAAAGAATAGCACCACCCCATCTCTTCCCGTGGGTGTCGTAAGAGGCGACTAAGGGAATAACCCGGAAGATGGGCAGCAGCATCTTTCGGGTACATTTACATCTACTTCACTGCGATCGCCAACCCGCCTGCCAAGCGTGGCGATTATGGCAACCCCCCCCTGATGACAAGCACACACAGGCCACGGCCCCCAGTACCCGGCGGCCCCGCTATTCCGGACTATGGTAGCGGTCACGGTAACGGCGGGGCAGGGGGTGCGAAGAATCACCGGATGCGACCAGGCTACTACAAAGCACGACCACTGGCCCTGGCTACATACAATGTCCAGACACTGCGGACCGACGAAAAGCTCGTGGAATTGGAGGAAGTGGTAAGCAGATTAAATTGGGATATTATAGGGTTATCTGAAGTCCGAAGAAAGGGGGAGGACTCGATAATCCTAAAGTCCGGAAATCTGCTTTACTTCCGGGAGGGCGACCAACTGTCCCTAGGTGGTGTCGGGTTCCTCGTCCACAAATCCCTCGTGAACAACATAGTCAAAATCGAGAGTGTGTCGTCTAGGGTAGCGTACCTTATACTCAGAATTACCAAGCGGTATTCGTTGAAGGTCATACAGGTCTACGCACCGACTTCGACTCACTCCGATGATGAAGTGGAGGCTATGTATGAGGATATTTCTACAGCCATGCATACCTCCAAGACACACTATACCGTTGTCATGGGGGATTTCAACGCGAAACTGGGCAAACGAGGCGGAGACGAGTTGAGAGTGGGGCAATTTGGAATTGGAAGTCGGAACGCCCGTGGCCAGATGCTGGCCGGCTTTATGGAGAAGGAGGGACTCTTTATGATGAACTAATTTTTCAGGAAGCCGGATCATCGCAGATGGACGTGGGTTAGTCCCGATGGTGTCACAAAAAATGAGATTGACTTCATCCTATCTACGAAACGGCATATATTCAATGATGTCTCGGTGATCAATAGCGTTAAAATTGGCAGTGATCACCGCTTGGTAAGAGGCACATTGAATATTAATCCCCAGCTGGAAAGATCGAGATTGATGAGGTCCACGCTCCGGCCTATACCCATCCAAATCCAAAACCCCGAGAGCTTTCAACTCGAATTACAAAATCGCTTCGAGTGCCTAGGAGAGTGCGTCGACGTGGACGACTATAATAACAGGTTCGTGGAAACTGTCTATACGGTTGGGTCAAAGTTTTATAAGGCCTGCCGTACAAACAGAACAAACAAAATCTCTGACGATACCCTCAAACTCATCGAAGAAAGACGCGGAATGACTCTGCAATCCCCTGATGATGTCTCTCAATTTAGGCGACTTAATCGACAGATCTCAAAGTCTCTGACTCGCGACATACGCCGCTTCAATACTACCAATATTGAGGCGGCGATCGAGCGGAACAAAGGCTCTAAAGTCTTTGCGAGAGATCTGTCGATTGGACAGAGCCAGTTGACGAGACTGAAAACGGATGACGGCAGAGTTGTTTCGACCAAGTCCGAGGTTTTGAGGGAAGTCGAGAGGTTCTATGGACAGTTATACACGACAACACGGGCACCTGTTACCAGTATGGCAAAAGACCCCAGAGCCAAGTTGACCCGACACTACACCGAAGATATCCCGGACATCAGCCTGTACGAGATTAGTATGGCTCTCAAACAGCTTAAGAACAACAAGGCGCCGGGTGATGATGGAATTACGGCTGAGCTTCTGAAAGCTGGTGGCAAACCTGTGCTTAAGACCCTTCAGAAGCTGTTCAATTCCGTCATCCTCGAGGGCAAAACGCCGGAAGCATGGCACAGAAGCATAGTCATATTGTTCTTCAAGAAAGGTGATAAGGCTCTCTTGAAGAACTTCAGACCAATATCGCTGCTGACCCATGTCTATAAGCTGTTTTCGAGAGTCATTACGAATCGTCTCGCACGCAGGTTTGATGACTTCCAGCCTCCCGAACAAGCCGGATTCCGAAAAGGTTTTAGTACCATAGACCACATACATACGCTGCGGCAGGTTGTACAGAAGACCGAAGAGTATAACCGGCCATTATGCTTGGCGTTTGTGGACTATGAGAAAGCCTTCGATTCGATCGAAACTTGGGCGGTGCTCCAGTCTCTACAGCGGTGCCAAATTGACTATCGATATATCGAAGCACTGAAGTGTTTGTACGAAAACGCCACTATGTCAGTTCGTCTCCAGGACAAGACCACAGAACCTATTCAGCTGCAGCGAGGTGTTAGACAAGGTGATGTCATATCACTGAAGTTGTTCACCGCTGCACTGGAGGATATCTTTAGGCTTCTGGACTGGGACGGACTTGGCATCAATATTAATGGCGAGTACCTCACGCACCTCAGATTTGCTGACGATATCGTAGTCATGGCTGAAACCCTGGAAGACTTGGGCAAAATGCTCGATGACCTCTGTAGTGCCTCTCAACAAGTAGGTCTTAAAATGAACATGGACAAGACGAAAATTATGTCGAATGTCCATGTTGTGCCTACTCCAGTGACAGTTGGAGGCACTCCACTTGAAGTTGTTGACGACTATACATACCTAGGACAAATAGTCCGGCTAGGTAGGTCCAATTTCGAGAAAGAGGTCAATCGACGAATCCAACTCGGTTGGGCAGCGTTCGGGAAGCTACGCAACATATTTTCGTCCCAATTACCGCAGTGTCTCAAGACGAAGGTCTTTGACCAATGTGTGTTGCCAGTGATGACTTACGGATCTGAAACGTGGCCACTCACTATGGGCCTTATAAGAAAGCTCACTGTTGCCCAAAGGGCAATGGAAAGAGCTATGCTCGGAGTTTCTTTGCGCGATCGAGTCAGAAATGAGGAGATCCGCAAGCGAACCAAGGTCACCGACATAGCTCTAAGGATTGCCAGACTGAAGTGGCAGTGGGCAGGGCACATAGCTCGAAGAACAGATGGCCGATGGGGCAGTAAAGTTCTCGAGTGGCGACCACGTACCGGTAGACGCAGCGTGGGTAGGCCTCCTACAAGGTGGACCGACGACCTGGTAAGGATCGCAGGTACCAGCTGGATGCGGAAAGCACAGGACCGGTCTTTGTGGAGATCTCTGGGGGAGGCCTATGCCCAGCAGTGGGCGTCTTTTGGCTGATATGATGATGATGATGATGATTGTCATTAAGGGGGGTTCGCGTGTACAATCGGAACGTCATTGCGGGGCGAGCACGAGCCACCACCAGCTCATCGTATTCAAAGTAGAGGGGAGTGGGAGTCCGGCCCCACGAGTAAGAGCGAAGTGCCAGGCGGGGAGCTTAAAAGGTTCAAGGGTTGGGGACTGGGCTAGGATCGTTTCCAGGGCACGCTACAAGCGCGTGTGGGTGTATTAAACCTACGTAAATCCGCAGAGCAAGCATGTGCTGACTACACTGCAGCCCTGATACCTTTGGGGAGAAGTGGGATAAGCCGCACGCCGGATGCGAGTGGTGGTCCGGGGAACTGGACCCTTAAAGACGATAGTAATAATGTAGACCATGGAAGTCGGGAAATTGTATCCCGGGAAGTGGGTGATTCCTGTGCCGGGCCTGGTCGATGCTCTCGCGTCTCCCGGGACGTGGGTGCGGAATCCGGACTAGCGCTCCGGCCTTTCGCAGAGCTTCCTAGCCGTAAGGTCGTGTCGGTTTAGTCTCGTGCTAGGTCGGCGCGGTTCTGTATGACCGCCGTTCAACGGTCAGCTCAGAACTGGCACGGTTAAGGGGAATCCGACGGTCTAATTAAAACAAAGCATTGCGATGGCCCTCGCGGGTGTTGACGCATTCAACTTACGCAAGCGACAGTTGAATGTGTGTCCGTTCGAGTTAGTGCCAATCATGGTACTTTGAGGTTCGCATACCAACTGGTCGAGGTTCAACCAGATGACCAGCATGAGGGGCAACGAGGAGCCGGTCCTGCGACTCGAGGGTCGACGCTGGGCCCTGCTGGTGCCGGGCGGCAGTGCAGCTACATTATCGCAAGGACATGCCCCTGATAACATCTAGGCACCGCCTTCCACCACCGGCGCAGTAAAACGGCAAATTGCTAGGGCGTGAGCTCCGTTAACCTGTAATGATTACAGTCGTTGGAGAGTGTCAAGCGCAGACGAAGCATGTTCGAAATAGCCAAATGCCTCGTCATCGAATTAGTGACGCGCAATTAAAAAACTTAATACACGAACACCACACTTGGACTTGTGCTTGGAAGTTTCATGGAGCCGGCGCCGAACGCCGAGCTCGTCGAGGCGGAGCTTAAGAAGCTTGCTGCTCTCGTGGAAATAGCGGAGGAGGAGGATGCCAAGGGGGTTCAGCACCCCGAGCGTTGAAGAGGCGGCAGGTACGGCGGGTACGGTGACGACGACGGCGACTGCGGCGGAACCGATGGACACGGGGTCAGGCGCGATCGTCGGGACTCCACAGGTGGCGCCGGAAAGTGGGGGCCAGTCTGGTAAGCGAGGTTTGTCGTCTCCTGAGGAAATTCAGGAGGCGGTCAGGCGGTGCGTTGCCGGCAAGCGCAGTGCGTGGGCGAGTGAGGCCGTGCCCCCCGTTGGCGGGTTGCTAAGAAGGGAGCCCACGGCGGCGATGCCCGCGACGCTCGCTGGAACAGTTTTGGGGACAACGACGGCGGGCCTGATGGGTGCCACCAAGGAGGTGTTATGCGGCATCATCGCACAAGCTGGAGAGGACATAATGGGCGCGGTCACGGCAAATCAGTCTAAGCTAAACAAGGCGGAGATCGCGACCGTGGGCATCTGTGTCCAGAAATTAACGGCGGCGTCAAGCTTCATGCTGCTGAGAATAGCGGAGCTGGAGGGAGAGTGGCAGCAGCGGCGGCGGCAGCGAGCTCGACGGCGACAAGGGGCGGTGCAGCGTCGGTGGTGTCGGGAACCCCGGTGTCCTAGGCTGGCGCGCTGGGCGCAAGGGTGGCGGCTATGCCTATCCCAGTGCCTACCGGTCCGGCGGTGGCGGTTTTCCCGGCGGAGGGTGGCACAATTAAAACATCAGAGAAGGTTAAGGAGGCGCTGAAAAAATGCGTTGACCCGGTGGCGCTGGGATGCCAAGTACAGAGAGTGCGCCGCATAGGAAACGCGGGAGTGGTGGTGGAGGCCACCAGTAGGGAAAGCATGGATCGCCTGAAGGCGGCTTGCCTCCCACACTGGTCGCAAAGGACCCGACTCAGCGGCAGCCACTGGTGGCCATTCGCAATATTGAGGGCAACCCGAAATTTGAGTTCCTCATTGAGGACCTGTACGAGCAGAACCTCAAGGAGGTAATAACGAGGGAGGAATTGACAAAAGAGGCTAAACTGGCATTCAAAAAGTCGAGGGCGGGATCCTCGAGAACGACAGTGGTTATCGAATGCTGTCCCCGGCTAAGAATGTTAATGGTGGAAAAAGGGCGCGCCTACCTTGGATGGGACGCCGTCAGGGTCGAGGACTTTGTGGAGGTCTCATGTTGCCAGAGATGTCAGATATACGGCCACATCGCGGTAAGTGTGGCGACGAAGGCCACGAGATAGCAAGGAACCAGCGGGGTGCGCAACATGTCGCCAATTTAGGAGGCCGCACTCGGGGCTTAGGACGGCGGCCATGGAATGCCCTACACGAATTCAGGCGCGTGAGGCATTTATATCAAGAACAAACTATGGCCCATAGGTCTTGGGGGGGAATATGGGTCGGTCAGCTCAACTTGGCGGGGGCGGAGACGGCGACCAAGGAGTTGCCTGCAATAGCGGGAGAGCTGGGGCTGGACGTGGTGCTCGGGCAAGAGCAATACGGGGGCCATGGATAGCCGAACCTTCTCGAACATCAAAGGCCGGACTCTACATACGCAACTCAAAATTCACGATCACGGTAGTCGGCAATCTATGCACCACACACTGCTTCGTGGCGCAGGTCGTGGTAAGCGAAGGGCTTAACCTGCATGTCGTCTCCGGCTACTTTCAGTACTCAGACAGGATCGAGGCCCATTTGGCGCACCTAGACAAGGTAGCGGACCAATTAAAGGGAGAGCCGATCCTGTACTGTATAGACACAAATACCCACTCCCCATGGTGGCACAGCAAGGAGCGGCAGTACACCGGCCGAGGTGCGGAGACCGACGCGCGGCGCGCAGCTATGGAGGGATTTCTAGCGGCCATGGGCTTACGAATATATAATGAGGCAGACCAACCGCCGACATTCAAAACTGTAAACGGCGAGTCAAATATCAACGTGACCCTGGCCTCGCCGTGTCAATAGCTGGAGTGTTCTGCAGGGAATCAGCAATGAACGGATTTGCAATAGGACGCATTTTGAAGGAACTACCAAACAAGGCCCCAGGGGTAAACGGGATTACAGCGCGCATTTTAAAGGCGGCCTGGAAGGTATCCGGCACGGAAATCACCGAGCTCATGACAAAGTGTGTGCGGGAAGGAATCTTTCCAGGTGTTTGGAAATTAGATAGGTTGGTAGTCCTTCCGAAGGGTAACGGGAAGGCTTTGACAGACCCCAAAGATTACAGACCCGTGACCCTCCTTTCCGCTCTCGGAAAGGTGCTCGAGAGGGTGATGTGTTAGTGTACGCCGGGTCTTTACTCTCGCATATCCGACGGCCAGCATGGATTTTTTAGGGGACGTTCAACAGTCACGGCGCTTAACGCCATTCTTGGGACAGCACGGACGTCTTGTCAGAAGTACGTCCAGCCCTTCATGCTGGACATCTCGGGGGCATTCGACAACGCATGGTGGCCCATGGTGCTGCTCAAGTTGAAGCAGGGTGGCTGGATACCAAATATGTACAGAATGTTTGGGTCATACTTTTGCGACCGGCGCGTAGGAATGTGGGCGGGGGGTCTGTGTGCGACGAAAACATCGACAATGGGGTGTCCTCAGGGCTCCTTTCTGGGGCCCACATTGTGGAACATCCTGATGAACGACCTGCTGCGCCTTCTTTGGCCGTACTTGGGGCGTACGGGCCGTGGCCTACGCGGACGATGTGACGCTTTTGATCGAGGCGAACTCCAGGGGCAGACATTGAGCGACACGGTGCTGAGGCTCCACGTCTGGTGACAGAATGGGGCCTAAGGAACAGGTTGGCCTTTGCTCCGGCGAAGAGCTCAACTATCACCCTGAAAGGGAGATTCAAACGACCACCCGTGCAACGGGTGAGGTGCAACGTGCACATCCAGCCCGCGGTCGTCAGGCCCCACAAGACCCCAGCCGCCCCGGCCGTCGTGGCGACAACGAGATTGGCGGGCACTACGGACACGGCAAAGAGTTCAATACGCACCATAATATATTCCGATTCGCTTGGCAAAGGCATGGGCATATTAATAAGTAATGATGTCAATACATCTGTTTGTAATCATTGTTTGCCAAACCGATCATTTAATGAGATAATAAATGTAGCTAGTCAACAATGTAATGAAGACCGTACCAATATTATAGTAATGGTCGGAAATAGCATGGGAATAACTAGAAATGATATCGTAGAGAGTTTTCAAAAAATTCAGTCCCTTAATTTTAATAAAATTACTTTGTGTGCTTTCCCATACACAAATAATGACCCTAAGTTAAATAGACGTATTCATAGACTGAATACATGTTTATATAATTTGACTCGTTATAGTAACGCATTTACATTTTTTGACATCAACAAATTTGTTGGCAATATTATTTGTACAAATGATACATTGTATCTCAAGCAAAAGGACAAAAAGTATATTACTACATTGTTAGCTTATAATATTAATTGTTATAACAATATTAGCGTAAGTAGGATTGACCAGGGCTCCTGCATGTTATCATCTAAGGACAAAGGATGCTCTTTAAACTAGATTTTAAGACAAAAGAAAAGCCCAAGAATTGTTTACGATTAATTCATCAAAATATACAAGGTTTTTCTGGCAAAGAACATGAAATAGAATTATATTTAAAGAAAACTCCTGTAGAAGTTTTATGTTTAACTGAGCACTGGCTGAGGGAATCTGACATGTCATTTAATTTATTTAACTATAATATAATTAGTTGTTTTAATCGAAAATCTATTTCCCGTGGTGGTTCATTAATTGCAGTACGGCAAAATATTAAATCGAAAGACCGGAAAGATGTTTCTGGCCTCTCAGTTGAACATAAGATTGAGTTATCCTGCGTGGAGCTAGAAAAGTGCATCATACTTTGTGTGTATAGGCCACCATACAATGAAAACTATGAGATTTTTGAAAAAACTATGGAACAAGTTTTAGAAAGACTTTGTACGTGTAAAAAAAAGGTAATCGTTTGTGGAGACTTTAATGTTAATTTACTAGAAAAAACAACGTTTAGTAAGAGAATAATAAGCTTATTTCGTAGTTTTAATCTTAATTATGTATTTTTAGAGCCGACACGATGCACAGAATCATCAGCGACTTGCATCGACAATGTATTCTGCTGTTGCGAGGTCAACGAAAAGGCTATTATAAATTTTACAAGATCTGACCATAGTGGACAATTCGTTGTTTTTGATTTTACGGAACAATGTAATATCAATGAAATAATTACAAGACCAATTACTCAAAGGAGAATTGAACACTTCAAACAAGCCTTATCGGAGACCATTGCCGGCCTTTCTCTTAATTCTCATGACCCAAACATTCTATTTTCTGATATGTTCAATTCTGTCAATAATGTTTATCAAAGTGTTTTTACGCAAAAAAGAATAAAAAGTAACTGTAAATCTAAATTTAGTGATTGGGCTACTTTAGGTATCCGCAAAAGCAGAGATAGAATGTTTGAACTATACGGTCAGCGAGCTTATTGCCATGATAAAGATTTTGTAGAATATGTCAAAAAATATTCAAAAACGTTTAAGAAAGTTTGTCTAATTGCAAAATCACAGCATTATAAGAAAATTATAAGTTCGTCTTCAAACAAGGCTAAGACTGTGTGGAATGTAATAAATAAGGTGGCAGGGAAAACAAAGCCTCGTGATACACATTATGAAATCAAAACAGAAACCGGAACTAGTACCGCAAATAAAGAAGTGGCAGAGTTGTTCCAAACATTTTTTACCGAAATACCGATTAAAACTACCTCGCTGCTAAACTCGTGCCCAATTAGTGCAGAAAACTTGTTAAAAGAAAATATAGGTGCCTGTGAAAATGGCTTTTGTTATTCCGAAGTAGACGCTAAAACTATCATTAAAGCTTTTAAAAGCATTAAGTTGAAAAATACGGAAGATATTTGGGGAATGTCAGTTAGAGTTATAAGTACTGTTGTTGATATTTTAGCACCGTATTTAGCTTACATTTTTAATGCTTGCGTTGAAGTAGGTGTTTTCCCCGACCTCATGAAAATCAGTAAAGTGGTGCCATTATTCAAATCAGGTTGTAAAAATAGTTTGAATAATTTTAGACCGGTATCCATCCTGCCCGTTTTCAGTAAAATCTTTGAAAAAATCATGTTAAGTCAAATGATTGTGCACTTTAACAGTAATAAATTATTTCATCAACAACAATATGGCTTCACAAAAGGCCGCAATACTACCGAAGCTGGTATTAGCCTCATTCAACAAATTTTTGGCGCTTGGGAAGAACATCATAATGCAGTAGGTGTTTTTTGCGATTTGTCTAAAGCATTTGATTGTGTAAATCATTCAACACTATTACTAAAATTAAAACATTACGGTTTTACGCATGATAGTCTTGAAATGATGAAATCATACTTAGAAGGTAGAGTTCAAAAAGTAAATGTAAATGGCGAGTTATCTGCGGGTGGGAAAGTAAGCATTGGAGTGCCACAAGGATCTATATTGGGGCCGTTTCTCTTTCTTGTATATATAAATGACCTTCCATACATGGTGCAGAATATTGCTGGTATAGTCTTGTTTGCTGACGACACTTCACTGATATTTAAAATTAATAGGAAAGATAATAATATAGACGAAGTAAACTGTGTTCTTCAGAATGTGCTTCATTGGTTTACGATTAATAACTTAGTCTTAAACTCTAAAAAAACTAAATGCGTTCATTTTTGCCTCCCTAATGTACAAAGTAATCAATGTAATGTTATATTAGATAAAACGCAACTTGAGTTGGTAGAGAAAACTACTTTCTTAGGCGTTAATATAGATTCAAAAATTCAATGGGGCCCACATATTGAATCATTGGCTAGTAGGTTAAGTTCGGCTGCATTTGCCGTGTGGCGAATAAGGAGGCTAACGGATGTGAATACAGCTAGATTAGTTTATTATAGTTATTTTCATAGTATTATGTCATACGGCATCATACTATGGGGCAAGTGTGCTGATAGTGACATCATTTTCAAACTACAAAAGCGAGCTGTAAGAGCAATATATGGATTACGTCGACGTGATTCGCTCAAAGAATTGTTTAAAGAAATTGATGTATTGACTTTCTCAAGTCAATATATATTTGATAATATTATGTATGTTAGAAAGCATATTACCCAATTTGCTAAAAATACTGATATTCATAATGTCAATTTAAGAAACAAAAATAAACTGGTAACACCGTTGTTCAGACTAAGTAAAGTAAATTCATCTTTCATGGGTAACTGTATAAGATTTTATAATCATATTCCTGAATGTATTATTAATTTGCCTGAATTACAATTTAAAGATAAGGTGAAAACAACTTTAATGAAAAAAGCCTATTATAAAATTGATGAATATATCAATGACAAAAATGTATGGTGTACTACTAGCTCTTCGAAATAGGAAGTTATTTATAAATTTACAATTTTGTTAATTGGGTGAGGATGATTTGATGTGTAATAGTCATTGAATAACAAATATTTTTTTAATGTGTACGGCATTGGCAGCGCATGCTCACTTAAAAGTCTGCCTGGTGGTGGCATGGGGGTCGGGTCGTTCTCTTCCCTCAAATATGGTTGAATTGAACGATGGCTGGGCCCTGCGTCATGCTCGTGAACGGGTGCTGCCTTGGTGGACTGGCCTGCTTTTGCTGTGCCATTTTTTGTTTTTGAATTTATTTTTATTTTTAGTTATCTTGACCGATTTGTAGAGGTTCACATCATATTCCAATCAAAACAGGCTCACTCAAATTAAATTGACAAATGTATCAATGCAATGTAATCATATTTAAATGTACCTGTGGGTTTCTTGCCGTTTCTTTTTCCCACAGATGGTCATTTTCCTAACTGAAGCGGCATACTGACAGACAGACGACATTCTTTTTACTTATTTGTTCCGAGCTCAGGGGGCGACGCGGGTAGGCCGGCTGGTGCGTGCGGGTGTGAGCGCCGGCGGGCTGGCTGGGGCCGGGCGCGCGCTGCACATGATTCGCCTAGGCGGTTATGTGCGTGGCGCGTATCGGTGCCCGGTGTCTCGCCGGAGTAAGCCCTCGTACGCGCTGATCGGTCTGCATGCGTCGCCCCCTACCTGGATGAGCTCGCTTAACTTCCCTTTGTTTTCCGTTAGATTTTTGACTTTTGAAAAGAGATTAATTAACGTAATCCTAATTAAAAAAAAAAAAAAAAAAAAAAAAAAAAAAAAAAAATCGGTCAGAAGCGTCGCATCTGTCAAGGTGTTACGCTGGACGAGACACAGTCGTTCGCGGCCCACGCGCAGAACATGGGGGAGAGAGCGGCAAGATGATTCGGAAAGATGTAAAGGGTCTCAACGTCTTCGTGGGGGATTAGCTATAGGGCGCTCAGAGTGTTGTACTTCGGTACATACGTCGTTACGATTACGTACGCGGCCTCGGTTTGGAGCGGTAGGGTTCCATGTAGTGAAGAGCCGTTTACTTAGGACTCAGCGCCCCGCGCTGATTTGTTCACGAAAGCGTACCGTACCACGAGTACTGCCGCTTTGGCGGTGCTCGCTGGTGTTCTGCCCGCGGACCTGGAGGTGAAGCGGACGGGAAAGGTAGAAGCGAGTCGGGCCGGCTTAGCGGGGCGGGAACTTCGCGAGGTTGAAGGAATTCGCGTGCGCTTGGTATCGTGCGAGGAGAGTGGAGGATGAGGATGAGGAAGAGTAGGAGCAGGAACATTGGAGAGAAGGTAGAAAGGAGAACGGGAGCTGGCTGACGGGGCAGAATTTTGTGCGTGTGGTGTCAGCCCGATAAGGGAGAGTGCTAGGGCATTATACAGGATTTGTGGGTGTGAAGAAATGCGCACGCCCAAAGAGCCATCGGCAAGTAAGCGTGCGCATCACCCGAGATTAGGTCTGACGCGGTCCGTATGACCGAAAGGACGATAGGATCCTGGGTGGAGGCGGGTTAATGTCCCTGTCGACCAAAAACTTCGGTTTCGAC
This sequence comes from Blastobasis lacticolella, assembly GCA_905147135.1. Classification (NCBI taxonomy): domain Eukaryota; kingdom Metazoa; phylum Arthropoda; class Insecta; order Lepidoptera; family Blastobasidae; genus Blastobasis; species Blastobasis lacticolella. Next base: position 2,287,458 of record LR990051.1, read on the forward strand.
CTCCGTCGCGTGCGGACGTGTGCGAAGCTGCTCTAAGTTTTTAATATTCTATTTGAGATTCATTATTAAGCCACCAAATTGAGTGAGTTTAGTGTGATTTTCAAATCCTGCTCCATCTTGGGTGAATGCCAATTTGACTTGTCGGATACGTGACCTACGTGAGTTGGTTGTGTATATTTTTATCGGTGGCTCTCGTTTCCTCTTGGAGAAATCCCATAAGAGGTAACGCCCTGTGTTTTGTCCCTACTTTATCGCCGTCCCTGTCTTTGATTTGACGTCTGGTGTCAGTGACACGCGGGCGTTGACATTGACAGATGACTTTTTATTTTTATTAAATTGTTTGGCCTCGATAAGTGTCTGGCTTATTTTAATTTTTTCCGGCTGGCAACACCGGCAAAAATTTTTGGTGTCATATTTTATTGGTCTGCGCACCTGTCAGTGTCACTTTGTGACATTGGCAGTCCGCTGAACCGACTACAAGAAACTTTAAAAATTTCCTGAAATTCAGGAAATTTCAGTTTATTACTTCGTGGGAAGGGTTTCATTATCTTAGAGTATTCACTTTTAGTTTTTGGAACCGTTTTCTTTAATTTTGTGTGTTAGCATAAGTCTGGCGTGCTACGCGGACGGCTTCGGTCGCTCCGTGTTGTAGTTATAAACGTAACATTTAACGCGCTGGTCGGTGTGCGCGGTCACTGTACTGTTTATTTTTAAGGCATATTTTATTTTTATTCTTAGTGTCATTGTGTGTTGTTTTGTTTATTTTTCGTCACATTTTGTGGCGTATGTCAGAATCCGACGAGGGGGAGGACGGTACTTTCGGGCCAAGGATGTCGCTCCAGCGAACTTCGAGCTCCTTCAAAAAGACAGCGCTCGTCCGCAGAGGAGGAGAACGAGCGAAGGACCATGCGGCGAATCACCAGGGCTCAGGGCCAAACCCCTGTTGGCGGCCATGTCGAAGGCAGAGCTGCTGGAGGAGGTGCAGGGTCGTCTGAAAGACATCCTGCAGGTGACAAACACCATGCAAGCAAGTATAAACTGAACAGCGCGGAACACGCGCTGGCCGTCGTGGCGGCATTGGAGCTGCAACTGGCTGAGGCAGAGTACTCCAACACGAAGCTGCGGCTGAAGTACGCTCAGGCGGAGCTCAAGCTCAAACACATTCTGTACTGCCTACCGAAGCCGCCTGCGCGAAACGAAGAACGTGCCTGCGCGAAGAGCTACGCTGGAGTATTGCGTCGACCACCGGGCCAAGCCGAGGTTATTCTACGATGTGCACCTACCCAGTCGGTTCTTATTTACCCGGCCCGGGAAAGTATAGGTGCAGCACATTAGGCGTATCGGAAATTCCGGAATCGCGGTGCAGACGGCGAGGGTCGAGGCGGCCAGAAAGCTGGTTTCTCTGGCGCCACCTACACTGAAGGTGTCAGAAGCCAAAGGGAGACGACGCTTGGTGGCCCTGAGGAACCTGCGGTCGAACCCCGCCCCTGCTACGGTGTTATCAGACCTGTACTCTATCAGCCTGGCGGAGGATAAGGAGTGGCCCGAGGATAGATTCAGGGCGGCGTGTAAATACGCGTTTAAAAAGAACGGTCGGGGCGGACAGCATGTCACCGTTGTGCTGGAGTGCGCTCCCGAGTTGCGGAAAAAGCTGGTGGATCGGCGGACGCGACTGTTGAACAGAGTGTTATAGCGCGAGACCCGAAGCTATACCTTGTACAAGAACAATACCGAGATATACGTCATTTCGTGGAAGTAACATACTGCTGGCGCTGCCAGTTATATCGCGAAAAAGTACTGCAGAGCAAAAAACCCAATCTGTGACGGGTGCGGCGAGGAAGTAGCAAGGACAAGCTCCTAATAAGATCTAGGCACCGCCTTTTATCAACCGGCGCAATATATTCAGCATATGCTAGGGCGTGAGATGGGGGCTAGGGAGTCTCTCGCTCCATTAATCTATTATGATTACAGTCAGAGCGCGTCAGTACATGAATGAAGCTTAACAGCGCCGACGAAACATGACCGCTGTTTTGAAAATAGCCAAATGCCTCGTCTAATTAGTGACACGCATGAATGGATTAACGCGATTCCCACTGTCCCTGTCGGCCTGACGTCGTGCCAGACGTCGTGCAGGTCAGACGTGTATCAGTGCGCTCCTGCAATTTTATTATACTGCCTAATTGCGGAGTTCGGAAAGTGACAGTGCGGATCTCGGTCCCTCTCGTATTAACACAGTGTTTTGTGCATAAACGGCCGCGGCCATTTTGAAGTTAGTGGAGTTAAGCAATAGTGCTACATACATTCGGAGGATTATAGGGTGAAGTTGGTGCAGGTGCGGTATCGGGCCCTCTCGTTCTGCCGTGGGAGAATCGTCGCCTCGGCGGCGGCCATTTTGCGGTTGGAGCGAGAGCGCGTCTGTCCGTGCCCCGCTAGCCCCTCCGCCCCAGGGCGAGGCGTCGAGGAGGCTAGCCGATTGGAGCAGTGCTGCTGTCAACGTGACGGGTGACAGGACACTGTTGTCGCGTTGACACTGACAGGTGACAGCTGTCATCTGTCAGGTAAGTGGCATTTGACTTTTGGATTTGTGTGCGGTAGTGCCAGTGTATTGTGGACAGAGACCACCTAACCTGTGCGTACATTTCGTGTTAGAACGATTTAGTTTAGGTAGTTTAATTAGTAGTTTTATTTGGTAGGTAGGTGTAATTAGTTTAGGGCAAGCTAGGTTAGCTAGGCTTAGTAAACATAGGATTAGTTTGTATTTTAGTATAGGGTTACTGGTGTGGGTGTGTGTGTCGTGTGCTGTGGTGGTTGGTGGTAGGGTAATCGGCCGATTGCCTTGCCATCGGCCAATACACGAACACCGTAGTTGGGTAGTGAGTGCAAGTGACAGTGCAAAGTGTTTGACAAATTCAAAAACTCAATACACGAACACCACACCTGGGACTTTGGACTTTGGACTTGTGCTTGTTGTTCATGGAGCCGGCGCCAAACGCCGAGCTCTTTGAGGCGGAGCTCAAGAAGCGGCAAGAAGAACTTGCCGCTCTTGTGGAAATTGCGGAGGAGGAGGGCTTCCAGCCGCGGAAGTCAATGCTGAGGACTCCGCCAAGGGGGTTCAGCACCCCGAGCGCTGAAGAGGTGGCAGTGACGGCGACGGCGACTGCGGTGGAGCCGATGGACACGGGGTCAGGTGCGATCGTCGGGACTCCACAGGTGGCGCCGGAAGGTGGAAGCCAGCCCGGTAAGCGGGGTTTGTCGTCTCCTGAAGAGATTCAGGAGGCGGTCAGGCGGCGCGTTGCCGGCAAGCGCGGTGCGCGGGCGAGTGAGGCCGTACCCCCCGTTGGCGGGTTGCTAACGAGGGAGCCCACGGCGGAGACGCCCGTTACGCCCGCTGAAACAGTTTCGGGGACGGCAATGGTGGGCCTGATGGGTGCTACCAAGGAGGAGTTGTGCAGCATTATGGCACAGGCCGGGGAGGATATAATGGGCGCTATTACTTCCAATCAATCAAAGCTAAATAAAGCAGAAATCGCGACCGTGGGAGTATGTGTCCAGAAACTGACGGCGGCATCTAGCTTCATGCTATTAAAAATAGCGGATCTGGAAGGGAAGTTGATGGCGGCGGTTAGCAGCGCCAACGCAGCGGCGGTGGCGGCAGCGAGCTCGACGGCAACGAAGGGTGGCGCAACGTCAGTGTTGGCGGGCGCCCCGGTGTCCTACGCTGGTGCGCTGCGCCTGGGCACTAGGGTGGCGGCATTGCCTATCCCGGCGCCCAGCGGTCCGGCGGTGGCGGTGTACCCCATCGAAGGAGGTTCCCTCAAAACATCGGAGGAGGTGAAAGAGGCGCTGAAGAAATCGGTCGACCCAGTAGCACTGGGCTGTCAAGTTCAGCGAGTGCGTCGAATCGGAAACGCGGGAGTGGTCGTGGAGGCCACCAGCAAAGAGGGCATGGACCGCCTAAAGGCGGCACTGCCCCCCACCCTGGTTGCAAAAGACTCCACGCAGAGGAGACCGTTGGTGGCGCTACGAAATATCAATAACGCTGGCGTAGCTACCATACTTGACGATCTATACGACCAGAACCTTAAGGAGGCAATAACGAGGGAGCTGTACGAGAAAGAAGCCAAGGTTGCATTCACGAAGTCGAGAGCGGGAATGGCGCGCACGACCGTGGTGCTTAAATGTAGCCCTTGATTGAGGAATCTGCTGGTGGAGAGGGGGAGGGCGTACCTTGGGTGGGACGCAATACTCGTCGAGGACTTCGTAGGCGCTGCCAGATGTATGGCCACGCGGAGAAGTACTGTAGGGCGAAAAACCCGATCTGTGGCGGGTGCGGCGAGGAAAGGCACGCGACGAAAGAGTGCACGAAGCCTGCGGCTGTGCTACGTGTCGTCAATTCAAAGAACCCCGGGCCACCGTACGGCATCGTCGGAATGCCCAGCGAGACAGCAGGCGCGCAGTGGTGCGATTTCCCGGACCGATTACGGACCTCAAGTCCAGCGGGCGCCGGCTCGGGAGCGCGGGCGCGGTCGCGGAGGCCGGCGAGGGCAAGGACCGCCAACTAGCCTGGGGACACTAGTTGCGACGGACTCGACGCAGGAGAACCATTGGTGACGCTACGTACGTCGACATTGCTGGCGGAACTACGATCTATACGATCAGAATTTAAAGGAGAGCATACCAGGGAGTTATTCGATAAATTTAATAATAATAATTAATTGAACTGCCAGCTGTAGAAATTCCGGAATGGAATTTCAAAAGAAAACCAAAACTAAAGAAAAACCAAACCGCAGCCATTGTCACATCGCAGCCCGGGCAGTTGTGACAAGTATGCTGGCACCAGCAGGGCCCGGCGTCCCCTTCGTCTCACACCCTAGCATATGCTGAATATATTGCGCGGGTTGATGGTAGGCGGTGCTTGATAGATCTTATTGGAGTTTGTTCTCGCGACAGTGTAGTTACACTGCCGCCCGGCGCCAGCAGAGCCCAGCGTCGACCCTTGAACGCAGGACCCCGGCGCCTCGCTGCCCTTCATATTCGTCATCTGGTTAAACCTCGACCAGTTGGTATGAGAACCACGACGTAGCATTGTAGGCACTATCTCGCCACTTTGAGCTGAATGTGTGTTCGCAAGTGCTTGGAGGAAGCCCAAGCACTGCACTAAGATATTGTGCATGTCGTCGTATGCATATTCGACCATATTCGACGTCCCAGTAAATCTGCCACCTTATCAACTAGCTTATCATTATTTCCGTATTTATTACGATTATTATGATGATCAGCGTCCAGACGTCGCTGACCCGACACAACTACTACTACATCGCCGAACAAATGTGAAAAGGAAATTGGTCATAATGTGGACATAATAGCAAAGTGTCGAGCCTATTTTTGACGTCCAAGTAGTCTCGGGTCAGCAACCTCTGGACGACGATTATCGGGATAAATACGAGAATCACGATGAGCTAAGACAAGGTGGCAGATATACCGGGTCTACATAAGTCGGACGTACATACGACAGCAATATCGTGGCGCGGAGTGTGGAACTGAAACTCCTACAAGGATCTGCTAACACACATTCCGTTTACGAAAGCGGCGCTCGAGATAGTGCCAATAACAGGCGCGGATCCAGACCCTAAAAAAGGTTGTGGGCAAGACCATCTGAAAATCGACCAAGTGCGAGTTGGATTAATTGGTCTTCATCTTCACTGATAAAATAAGTCATCACTTTTGGTCAGATAAATTTGTGGCACCGTACAGGTTTTATTTACTTTACTCTATAACGTTGGCCTATGGACCTCAATTAGGGTTGTGGGCATGGCTATCGTGCCCGCAACGGTAGATCCGCGCTTGGCCAATAATGGTACTGCGAGGATCCCACGCTAACAGGACGAGGTGCTGGCGGCAGGGATGTGCTACACCGTTGCAGAACAAGTACCATGAAACATTTAGGCACCCCTGCCACTTTAGCGCACAGCCGCCTAGACACACCTACTTAAATTTGCAGTTCCAATTACAATACAATCCACAAATCCAAAATTAGTCTAAGTTCAGGTGAGGAGTTTGTGTATTACACTAAAATTTTAAAAGAAAATTGTTGAAGTCTAGGGTCCAGTGTTCATGTAATGTAGTGATTGTTGGTAGAGCAATCCGATTACCATATTACCACCACACTTTACCCAAGCACACTACAGCACATCTTAAAACTAACACTATCTTACAACTCTTAATCTAAGCGCTATCTAAACCCTAAACTATAGGGTACAGCCAAAATACATTGCATGCTTGCGGAGTCGTAGAGGCCACCGACGCATCAGGAAGGAATCAGTTAAAGGCGGCACTGCCTACAACTCTAGTGGTTAAAGAGTCATGCAAACTCCACTTAAATCTCAGAGTGATTCTGAACATGAAGAATTTGGAGATAGTAAATCGTAGAAAAGATAAGAAAATATGCTTTCTTAATTCATTCTCTATGGACAAATTATTATTAAAGTGTTTTATACAAAAGAAACGAGAAGAGTTGAACATCAGATTTAAATCCCTGTCATGGCTGCTCGGTAGGAGATCTCGTCTGTCAGTGGAGAGTAAGGTCCATATATAACTCAATATTAAAACCAGTTCGGACTTATGGCATCCAGTTGTAGGGAGCTGCAAAAACATAAAATACTGGAATACTAGAGAGGTTTCAGAATTATGGGACTTTTTCCAGCTAACCTTTTATAAGTCGATAAGACCTTTGATGAGCGGTGGAGGCCATATATACATATGAGGAAGTAAATATAGGCAGATTATATACTAATCAAATACTAATATCAGTACACTGAACCCAACACTGGAAGGTATAGCCTAACATGCCATGCCATCGTTAAGTCTAAGGACTGATCGCATGTTCGCAAAATCATATAAAAATTAAGAAACTAAAGTGTTTTAACGATCTTTGGCTTCGTAATCGAGGCCCTCAGTACCTGTTGCCTTTATTTGCACTATCGCATACTAGGGGCTGTTTTAAGTAAGCGGTGCCAAGATTCGGAATGATTTGCATCCCTTTCAGCAACCACCAAGGCTAGTTTTGCAAAACATTGCAAAGCAAAGCAGGTCTTGGGGTGTGGGGTGTGGGGTGTGGGGTGTGTGGTTGAGTGGTGGGGTGGTGGGGTGGTGGGGTGGTGGGGTTTATCTCATGCATATGTTGCCTGATTTCCGCTTTGTGCTTTATTTTATTTTGTTTTTTTTATATGTATTTTTGATTTCATTTTGCATTCTTGGTTTAAAATGTTTGGTTTATATATTTTCTTTCTTCTATTGTATGTGTGTAATATTTCTGTTGTCTTGCAGGGTATGGCAGAATAGCAGGGGAGCGTGAATTACCGCATTTTATCGCTTTTTTAAATATTCACCTTTTTTTTTTCTATGTGTGTGGTGTTCTATGTATAATAAGTATGTATTTAAAAAAAAAAAGTATATATGTATGTAGTATACCAGTTAGCTAGGACCCATAGTACAAGCTTTGCTTAGTTTGGGGCTAGATGGCGCTGTGTGAATTTGTCCACGATTATTTATTTATTTATTTATTTTCCCCTCTCACAAGAGATTTATTTTTGTATTTTCTGTCTGTTTATTATTTGGCGATAAATAAACGACATATCTATCTATCAAAGGCAGCCGTCAGTCGCCATCCGCAACGTGGAAAGCGCAGTATTAGCAGACGTTATGGACAACTAGTTTAAACAGAACTTATTCGGTTTATGATACTTTTGATGAACAAAAAAGATGCACCTTGCATGTAAAATGTATCTTTATCAGCGACACTTATACATTAATGGTTTTTAAAGCGCAATCTAGCGATTTTCCGAGGTACTCTTAAATTAAAGTTGAATGGTTGCCTATAAAAATAACTAACAGTAAAATCTACTAGATGACGTACAAAGGCATCCCTTTTTGTGCAGAGCGGGTTGACGGCACCAGCTACCCGCACGTTATAACGCAAAATAATAGGACGAGCGGGACGTTCAAGCGGCTAAAGGGAGGTATTACGCGCGATACCTTGCATAAGGAAGTAAAGATATTGGTAGGTTTATGTGGCGGCGGGCGTGCGCCGGGCAAGAAGTCATAGGCGGGATGTCGTCGCCTTTCTATAAAAGAAAACTCAACGCGAACGCCACACGCGCGAGAGCGTCCATGGGAAGACCTCTTTGTTGCGTCATTCTGTCTTCACAGTTTAATTTTATTTAGATATTGCGTTGGGAGATTGCTGCTTGATATTTTTATGAAAAACGTGAAGCCGTCATATTTATTTTAAATATGACGCGTTTAAAAATGCAATAGTATAATTTATAAACTAAATTTCAACATACGATATGTTGTGTCTAACGAAACAAGATTATTTAAATCATTCAAAACATGCGTGTGTGTTTCCTTCCTACTTTCCTACCCCCCTCCTTTTTGACGATTGAAAGAGATATTTAATGTCCTAATCAATAAAGAAATTTTGAATTGAATTGAACATGGAGTTGTTCAAGAAAGGGATGAAAAGGTTTTACGGGGTCGGCAACGCGTGGGTGATGCCCCTGGTATTGCAAACATCCACCGGCTGCGGTGACTGTTTTCCATCAGGCAGGCCGTAAGCTTGCTTGCTACCTTAGTGGTATAAAAAAAGTACCGAAAAAGCTGTATACATCGAAGATATTGTAGAAAATAAGTTTTGAAATAAAATATATTTTTTAATAACAAGCTTTTATCGCGCTGTATGATGTACTCATCAAGGCCATTCCAAGAGCCCAAACACGATGGTATGATTTTGTTAGTTCCTATGACCACCTTCCAACTCCATTATCAGGCCAGCTCTATGGCACCATATTAATTCATTGTCATCCAAGTTAATAAGCATAACAAATTTCAGCTCACGGAACACCAGGAAGTGGGACAAATTAGGCTTGCAAGATTTTCCCCAAACATACATAGTTTCTACAAACATTGCAATAAATAAAAGCTTGTAAAATAGTCGGGATCTGGGACGTGACTACGCCAAAATTTTTGTTTTATTTTAGTGTCTGTCTGTTCGCGCATTTTGACTAAAACTACTGAACGGATTTTGATAGTTTGGTAGCTTTAAGTCCAGTGTACAAATCTAAGCCATGTTTCATCTAATTCGGGCAGGTAGAACCATAGATACAGTTTGACCTCCCCGTAATACTAGCATTCATACAATACGGAGGTTATTTAAAATGGTAACGAGGGCGAAAGCTATTTCGATACGAACAAAGTCGCAGGCAAAAGCTAGTTTAAATCATACAAAAATGTTAAGTAATTTGTTAGTATTAGGTTTAGAATTGTATGAATAATAATTTATCTAGTTTAACATTCTAAATCAAACTATAGTAGGACCACGCTAAGTCCGAATCGCTTAAAAAAAAAAAATCTCTGTATGGCAACTAATGCCATGTCTTTTATACGTCATAGAAGACCATAAAAGTCATAACAAAGAATTTGACTGTCTTGAAAAATATTGTTGAGGCGATTGGCACATTGGAGCGCAGCATTCATTCTGGCGAAATTTTGAAATATGTGTAATTTTTATATTGTTTTATATACAATAACAAATTACGGAATTCTCCAAATTGTTATAATCTTTTCATAACATTATATTATTTAGGCGAAAAATAATTTGAGAACAGAGTAACGGAATACCTATTTGACAATCCTGGAGACCTCACTTCACAGCAGCGGCCTATTTGACGCCTTTTTATGTAGAAAGTACAGCGCCAAAAACTTATGTGTCAAAGAAAAAAGACGACGGATCCGCACGAACGCACGTGGGTGCGTTTTCAGTGTGTTCGACTATGAGTAATTTCCATAGAAACCGATGACAGCTCAAATAACTTTATGCCACGCACTAACGCACGTCACGCACAACTGTACGGTGCTGCGTTCCAGTGTGCGGATCGCCTAAATAATAATGGACAATGACTGACAAGGACAGATTATCCAATAGATATTGCCATATCCACATTTTATATTTTCTACCACTGTCAGTTGATTCGGACTAAGCGTGGTCCTATTATAGCAACCTGCCTCGACTGAAGTTGGACTTGTGCAGCGAGGGTTCCGTACAAACATGTGGGTAATTATATTTTCAACTAGCGACTCGCTTCGCACGGGTAGTAACTAGTAACCTCAGCCAATTATATACCTAAACCTTCCTCATTAATCACTGTCCATTAGTGAAAACCGCATTAAATCCGTTCAGTACTTTTGGAGTGTATTGCGAACAGATAGTCAGACGCGGCCTGGGACTTTGTTTTTACAATATTTTATTTAACTTGCAATGTTTGTCTGTAACTGGAACGTCACTGGCCGAGTGGTTAAGTTTTCCGACTCGTAAGCGAGAGATACCGAGTTCGAATTACACTGCGGCCTTGTAGGTACCAATTACTCTTTTCTGAGTTATGTACATTAGTTGAATGCTAACCAATGCTCTTACGGTGAGGGAAAACATCGTAAAATCGTGATGAAACCTGCACATTCAGACGACTGAATGTATAACCTTGATCCAATCTGGTCAAGTTCCCTTGACCTTACGTCACGGTCACGGAGGTCACGGAGGTCAGATGGCAGTCGCTCCACTGTGATCACCTGGTCTGCCAAATCCTGGATCATGGTCAAGGCGGACCCTGGGCCCTTGTGCGCGAGAGCACAACCGGGACATTAATGCCAAGATTATTATCTTTTATTTTATAATGTTTGTATTTAACGCATAATGTATAATCTAGGCAAAACTTGCAGGCCACTTTGACCTACTTTCCGGTGATCAATTGAGCTGAAACTTGGTATACCTTGGTGACTTGGATGACCACGCATTAATATGGTACCATGGAGCTGGTTTGATGATGGAGTTCGGAAGAAAGGCATAGTCACTAATGAACGCAACAACAGCGCTGACTCATCATAACATGCTGAAGTCTGGGTTTACGCATGTAAAAACCCCATCGTGTTTGGGCTCTTTGGAACGATCTTGACGAGTACTAGATCCCTTGGTGATATTTAAGGTCTGATGATGATAACCGAAGGTGGTCGTAGGCACTACCGAATTACGCATGATAAACCCATCGAGTTTGGGCTCGTCTTGACAAGTTGACAATTTGTCTCCAACATCGTAGGTGTTATCCAGTTAAAATATAATAAAATGTTATGAAATTTGCATTTGAGAACTTATTTCATATGTAGTGAGGGTGATCGGTGACAAATACCGTAAAATAATAACAATGAGCGCATAACAGTTAGTAGTTCGGTAATGTACAGCTTCATTCAGTTTGGAGGGCCGGAACGGAAAGTGAAGAGTACACAATCACTACTGGTTTTTGTAATCTACCGGCATTTTGGTTTCTTACGGTTGTTATAATGGATTTGTTCGTCACGTCACAGAATATTCATGTGTCACAACGATAGTGTGGAGATGTTTTATGGCTTTTATTGGTTAAGTAATAGTAGTGAGTAGGTACCTATCTATGGCTCGGCCGTTCGGGGAAGTCAGTTTATGCTGCCATATACGCCTCTTGGATATCGTGGCGAAGCTACGGCAACGCCATCGGTCGGTTAACGGCGGCAACTCGAGGTCGTTTTTCTCGTAGACGTGAACATATGATTCGCATAAAAGTCACTGCACGTTTTGGATGTTTGTTTATTGTAACAAAAAAATCGTTATTATGAGCCAAACAATGATTAAGTGTTGATTTCAGAATATTTACGCAGACTTTTTTCGCGGAAAATCAGTGTCGAAAGGTAAGTAATTACACAATCATGAAATATTATTTCAAATTTATTGTAAGTATATATAATTTTTACCACGTATTCATTTGATTGCAAGTTAGCTTATCGTATTGCTAATAACAGGATGTTAAATTTATAGAAAAATATAGGGCATAAACTTTTCCAAAGCCATCATGTTCAGGAGGTTGTCGAAATCCGTGATGGTGGAGAAGGAATCATCCGTGGAAAAGTAATACCACGGACCAGAGTAAGCAATCGACCGTACGACGTGAAACTAGAGGTAGGTATGTATTAATTATCTACACTAATATTATAAAGAGGAAAGATTTGTACCTATTTTTGTATGTTTGTATGTTGGTAATAGGCTCAAAAAGTACTGGGCCGATTTAAAAAATTCTTTCACCAATAGAATGCTACATTCTTCCAATTTGACATAGGCTACATTTCATTTTGAAAAAAATTAGGGATCCTTGGTAAAATTTGAACAATGTAACCGAAGGTGTAGAAAAATACCCAAAATATTCCTTACATCGCGTGCGCTGCGAAAACTATTGATGATAGAACAAAATAATGTACTACGACTTTGCAGAACACATCATTATCTACAAAAAGTGTCGCGACAGTATATGTCTAACTATTATAGTTATGTCACAATAAGTGTTCTTTTATTTTGAAAATTTAATTGAAATGCCGCCGCTAAAAACGCTCTTTATTTGTACCTTGGTATTAATCCTTATCAAAATCAATTACTTCATATTCACGACTACTTCAATACCTTTATATAACTTTTTGAATTATTCAATTCAGACATTCCATTCGAAAGATATCACGAGTTTAAAAATGAGAATATTAGAAAAAAGTCGCGTGTTCGCCGCTCAGTCCGCTGGGCTATCTAGGCAGCACGGGATACGTACGGGAGTCAATGTCAAGAAATAAGGCCGTCAGGAGCCGGGTCGCCCCCTTCCCTCTAAAATGGTTGAGGAGACGGTTGGAACTTTTGTGATCGTAATATGGTGTCCTGTTTGTAACGGGACACTACTCAGTACATACTTAAGTATAATATAATTACTTCATATTATAAACACGAAGTCCCACGGCGTGTCTTACTGTCAGTCTGTACGCGATAAACTCAAGAACTACTAAACGGATTTTCATGCGGTATTCACACACAGACTACATAGTGCGGTTTTAGACAACGTGATTCATGACGAAGGTTCAGGTGTATAATTTGTTAAGGTTTACTACCCGTGCGAAGCCGGGGCGGGCCGCTATTAATTATAAAATGAATTCATAGTTGAGTAATAATGTAAACAAATATATTTTCCGCAACTTTTCAACCATCCATGCAATTTAGAAATGGAAAATGAAGATATATTTTTTTATCAAAGAAATATAGGTACCTATATGTATATTGAAGGAATAAGTATCGTTCGGAAATGTGGAACCGATAATAATTTCATTTATTTACTTATTTATGATTTTATTGTCTTGCATCTACAATATATTATAGATACTAAAACAATGAAATAAAAAAGAACTTGCACGTGAAACTCTAAAAAATGTCAGATTTATAATTAATCATGATTAACCTTCTGCATGTTGGTTTCGATTTTTTTTGTGCTGGTTTTGGTTCGTGTATTACTTGAAAACATAATAATGAATTTTGAATGCTGCATATTTCGCAATTCGTTTTAGCATTTCCTGTGTGTACATACACGTTAGTGTAAATTTTTTGTATGCTTTTTCCCGCTCTTCCCGTTTTTTTCCCTATAGTAACTGATTGTTTTTCAGGTGAACCTCGATCGTACGGTACGAAGGACAGAATGCATTTGCAAGGCGGGTTTATCGGTTCGAGGTTGCAAACATGTAGCAGCGGTCTGTATTTTTATAAATAATGAATGTACGCAATCGAAAACCGATCAACAATGTTGGAATCAGCCTCGAGAAAGTCAAGGGAAAAAATATAAAAAAGATTGCACTATCGCTCAAATTATCCCAGGTCAGGAACATCTGATTGATTGTAATGCAACGTATACATTCAACGACGTCCAAAATGTACCAGTATGTAACAGTACCTCGTACCACCCATTTATTTCTTGTTTCAGAGCACTTTTTAATGCATTCAACTGGTTGAATAATAACGTAAACCGTACAGCTGATCGCACGCAAAACGCCCACGAGTTGCCTAAATCTGCCACAACGCTGCGCCACTAGCGTTATCCAAGAGGCCTATAGGTAGACTTTTTGAGTCGGCATTTTGTAACAAAATTGTGCAATATCCCCGTGTTAATATGTATGTTTTATTGTGATTTACGTATTATTGTAGATAAGTAGTTATAAGTTATTGTTTTTTCTGAGGAATGTGCAATACTCAGAAAAACCTCAGGTTTAAGAGTGTGAAGTGATATATGTTAAATGTAGTTTTCATTGAATAAATAAATGAATAATAAATTCATTAAAAAATTAATAGGTAACTAATTGAAGTAACGAAATTGTTTTGAAATAATAGACTAGCTAGGCACTGCACTACGAGAAGCGTTGGAAAACAGGCTGTTTGTTTCCTTCTCTCAACACTGAGATGGAAGAGGTAGCAGTATCTACGTCGCGCCATTTCTCACTTACGCGGGCGAAAGCCAACTTGTGCTAGCCGTGCTGTTGTCTCCGTACATCGACGTAGGTCGCGGTTGGTTTTCCAACACTTCTTATATAATTTTCCTATAGAACTCGTAATTATTTGAAGATAAAACATAGCCTATGTTACTTGCTGATAATATAGCACTTTATAACAGGAAGAATTTTTAAAATTTGTTAACTAGTTTTGAGTTTATCCATGACAAACAAACAATCAAATCTTCTCTTTATAATATTAGCATAGATTATCTATCTAAACTAATATTATAAAGAGGAAAGGTTTGATTTTTTGCTTGTTTGTATTGAATAGGCTTCGAAACTACTGGACCGATTTCAAAAATTCTTTCACCGTTGGGAAGCTACACTATCCCCGGGTGACATAGGCTATATACCCGTGTACCCGTAGTGGTACCCGTGCGAAGCCGGGGCGGCTGCTAGTAGTACATATAATAAAAGAGTAAAAAAGTTTGTTAGTAATTAAATATATTTTCAGAAACACAATTTAGGACGATGAAGAAATAGGACTAGACTTTGTTTAATTTTTGTCTGGCTGTTTGTACGCTAATCGCCGGAACTGATGGAAGAATTTGAATAAAACTCTTTTTATTGTGTAACATATAAGGTATAATTGATTTTTTAAACTGGAACACCTCATGTAGAACCCTAATCGACCAGCTCAACTATAAGAGATATGGAAATGGCGCCGAACAGATTTTGATAAGGTTTCACAGTTGGTAATTTGGGGTCCAACTTAAAAATCTATGCCATGTTTTATGGGAGGTCTTTAAAAATAGACACTTGGGAAAAAGATAAACTATCCTAAACACGATTTCCACACGGACGAAGTCGCGGGCAAAATCTAGTTATTAGTATAGATCAAGGTTATCCAATATTTTCTCTAGTGCCCTTTTGCCACCTTACTACGATCCGTGGACCCCTATAAATAAAACAAAAAAAATCTAATATTATTATTATTATTATTAAGCAGGCAAGCAGTTGTCAAACAACTGATAGAAATATATTTTTTCATGACAAGCATTTATCATCCGAGGTACCCACAGCACCTACTCATCAAGACCATTCCAAAGAGCCCAATCAAGATGAGGTAATCTTGTTGCGTCCAGTAGACCCTATGGCCACCTTCCGTAATCATCATCAGACCTTAAATATCACCTTGGGGTATACTACTCATTATAACCATTTCAAAGAACCCAAACACGATGGCGTTATCTTATTGCGTTCATTAATTTCTATGGTCACCTTCCGACTATATCATCAGACTAGCTCCATGATACCATATTAATGCGTTGTCATCCAAGTTACATATGTATACCAAATTTCAGCTCAATCGGATACCAACAAATGGTCGAAAATGGTTTGCAAATTGACGGACAACATACGTAAATATGTGCCGTGTGGTGTATAGCACCAACCTCTCACACTCATGGGTTTCGTACAAGGCGACAATTTTTTACGAGGCAAAAGATCAAAAGTCTCCGTAGTCTGGAAAATGGACAGCAGCATTTTCCATTGTTATATTTCAAAAACTGCGATCTCCAACCTGTCTGCCAAGCGTGAAGATTATGGCAATAACCTTCCCTTTCGTGGGAGAGGCCCTAAGCCCTGCAGTGGACTGTTACAGGCTGTGATGATGATACGTATGTGCAGTGCAAGTTAAATAAAAGCTTGTAAAAATATCACTCTATTTTATTTGCAAAACCCACATGCGCAAGAATACCTACTATAATGTATGCATGATGAAAGAAATTTCTCGAATTTCGCCTCAACAGCCCACTCCATTGTACTTTATTATTATTATTCTTTATCAGGCAGGCAGTTGTGAGCAACTTATAATTTTTGTTTTGTCTGTGGACCACCTGTTGACCCGGGTCAGTTTGGGAAACTCTGGTATAGATAATTGTTATAAGACTGCACTTACCCAAAAATCAATCAACTTCACTCATCCCATGGAGTCTCATCTGAGATGCACGATGATATATTCATCAGCATCACATATCTGGAAACACAAAGAATATTGAAATTCTATATACAATAAATCTAACTTTTGGAGCCAGCATGTTCACGTGGCGTCCTACCCCTATCCTACACCTATCTACCTTTTTTTCTTGTCCATAAAATTATAATCCCAGCAAAAAAGAATTGGTTATACAGCTGCAGTCATTCTGAAATTATGTGCGAATATACCTTGGGTAATATGTAATTTAAAGTTTATCCTATGTATAATATTAGTATATTTCCTATGTAAAATATTAGTATAGATTATTTATTTCTTACCACCATCACATTCAGTGAGAGGTAACATATGCTTCCTCGCTGTTAACATATGCTTCCTCGCTGGCTGTGGACTGAATTATGACTAAACGCATGAGTGCCATCTATACAAGTGAGCACTCCTGGAAAGCCATATTTATCATTGAACCTGCAACAATTATCTTCAGTGAGAATTGTTATGAACAATAAGTGAAGGATAAAGTTTACATTTAGATAGCCTCAGGTTTGAAGGATAAGGTAGCCAGCTCAATTACAGGCATGAGGCTTTTCATGTTAGTCCTCTCAGGGATAATGCACCAGCGGTTCTGCATTTTTGTTGCCTGTAGCCTAAATGCATGAATCATAGATGTAATACCGGACAGTTACCACTTACTATCAGGTGGGCTGTCTGTTTGTTTATCACTATGTAGAATAAAAAAAACACTGAACTGGGGTACCTTCTAACAACCGCATTGCAATCATTTGCCTTTCTTGGGAAAGTAATGTACTTTTTATGCTGAGTGCATCAGTCACCTCCGCAAGACATTCTGATACAGTTGTCTGCGACAGGCTGACGCTGAAGTCATTGCCCACCTACACTCCTCCGATATGAGCCACTCTCATACTAGGTATTGCAATGCAGCTAGTATCTGTAACATCAGTGAACATATTGCCTGTCTGTTCAGGAATAATAATAATCTCTCCAACCTGACAAATATCATCAATCTGAAAATTCTTTAATGGCTCAACTGCCTAGGAAAACCAATGCTGCACCACTTTTGCGCGATCAAGTAATCATATGATCACAAAATCGATTTTCACATTTCAATTATATTAATACAGGGCGACACACAGTGCGAAAATACAAAAAATCTACTTTTTTATCATACAGTTTTTTGCGGTACCCGCAAATCGCTTTCGAATCAGTATTGATAACCTGCAAGCCTGAAGGTTCGAGATATTGGTGCGGGACTGGATTGGATTTCCTATGCGGCCCCGATGTCAAGTCCTAAATCTTTGCAGAATGGGCCCAATAATGAGAACTTACGGCGGTCACCTGTGACCTTAAAATCCCGACAAGTTCTATAAGATAAGTGGCTAATAGCATAATCATAGACCTAATCCTATTTTATTTAGGCATGTGCTGTGATATGGCCGGTGCTGACAAAGCACGTGGTCAACGTGGTTAGAGGTTAGCAAAGGGTGTAGTGAAAAAAAAAACCTTAAAAATAAGTAAAACATGTAGGGAACAATTCTAAAAGAAACATCGATCGATAGACTCACAAATAATAACAGATTTACGTATTTACCTACTAAACTTTAAAATCTACAATTATAATATTCAGCTAGGTTACCTATAAAATGTGTCTACGCGCAGTAGCCAGTTTTTGATGATTGCACTTAAAGTTAATTGGAACCTTCAAACTGCCGGTATCAGGAAAGAGGGCCCCGTGGGCGGCTTAAAAACAATGGAGTCGGATGCGAGAGCCAACGGCTTACGACGCGAGGATCCCGAAGACCGCGCGAAGTGGGGAAGAATGAGTAGGAAAGCGGATCCTGGCAGAAGCCGAGATAAGCCCTAGGATTATGATGATGATTGAATTCCCACGCTGAACCAACGTGGGTTTAAATTGTAGGTTAGAGGATACCAACAGGCACAGAAAAGAATTAAATGTGGATACTTTGTGGGGTTGGAGTGTAGCAAAGGGGGCGCTGAGGAAAAAAGACTTGTAAAATTTAGTTTTGAGTTGCACCCTTTGGTATCCTCTAACCCTTTGTGGTTAATCGATGACTTCTTAAAGATGGATTAATAAATACCTTGAATAGCTGTTGTTATTTGTGAAGGAAGCAACACAAACGAAAATTCGCCACGAGCGTCTTTTCTAGCAGCAAGCAGCTATAGGCCTTTGGAAGCCAAAATCGAATGTGATATTCAACTTTTAGATTAAACTGATAGCGATTATATAGTTTTCGTGTAAAATCAAAATTATCGTAAAAAATATGTGACGAAAGAGAACTTATAACAATATTTATACCTGTTTCAGGTTCAGGTCCCGTCCCCGGACCAGTTCGTGGTTCAGGTTCAGGTCCTGGCCCCGGACCAGGTCCAGGTCCTGGATCCGGACCAGATCGTTGTTCAGGTCCAGGTCCTGGCTTTGGACCAGGTCCTGGCCCCGAACCAGCTCCTGGTCCAGCTAATGTTTATGGTAAATGTGCTGGCACTGGTTTAGGTCCTGGTTCTGGTTCAAGCTCAAATTGTGATCAAGGTTCCAGTTTTGGTCATGGTCCTGGACCAGAACCTGGAACCTGGACTTTGTCTTGAACCAAAACTAGGACCTGGCCCTGGGCCAGGACCAAGACCTAGATCAAGAAAATCGGTTATAATTTCTTTTGACAATCGGTTAATTGGTCGATTTTCGATAATTAAAATAACAAGATGATAACATACAGTTAACATGAGAAAAAGCTTTCCGGAAACCCAAACTTACATTAATCAGCCGTTAATTGGAGATTTGACAATCCGTTGACAAACTGTCAATTGGCCTTTTCAGAAACCCAAACTACATTTAACAAGTTGTTACGTAATTTTTGCGTTGCAAAGCGTTTCAGAAACCTGGCGTTAATCAGTCAAAACTACTTTTAACTGAAAAAGAAAACAGGCTAAAGTAGTGACTGAACGGGTCGATCAAAATAAGTTTTCTCTAGTTTTTTCTTTATTATTTTAATAGTAATTTTTACTGGAAAGTCGTTTGGACTAACGCTCTTAGTTAAAACTACTTTTAACCACTTTCCAGTCAAAATTACTATTAACTGGTAAGAATTTTTAATAAAGGTAAAGGTACAAATATGAGATCTAACTATTTATATTTCATTGTTAATTTAATAGGTAATAGATACAATGCAAATGCTTTAATTAAGGTTTATGCTTAAATTAAAGTTAAGCGAAACATTCCCCGTTATTGTATATTACTTTGAGATCTACTTGGCTGTGTGGTTTATTTCTAGTCTTGAGTCTGATGTACCAGACTTGCGCTTCTTCCTTTGTAGTTCCACACTTCATACACGTATACAAAATGGTAATCATCTCTTTTGTAACATTAGCGTACTTTTTTGTTGTTTCTTCATAAGTCTATCGCGGGGTTGGTAATTAATTAAGTAATTAAGAATTTGAGGCATCAATTATGTTGTTGATTTTTAGATGGCAAACAGAATTTGATAAGTTCTATGTTTCTAACTAAATACTGTACCTGAATGGCGTTTTTTTCTGCACATTCGGTTTTTACTTGAGTAAATTTTAAATTGTTCTTTTGAAAATAGGGGGAATAATTACACATTGAACTTAAATAAATATCATTATTTTAAAACACACACACAGCGCACACAGAGGCTCATACAGCGGGTGCAGAATGCCTGTGCCAGGTATTGTTTCACTATACCGCCCCGCACGCACGTAACGCCTTATATAAATAGTGCTAATACTTATTTAAAAAGTGGGTCTACGTAGACAAGCACATTTAGCATCATTTGTGTTTGGTATAGTAAAATTCGGTAAACCTGGATATCTGTTCGGCAAGCTTCTCTGGTCGCGCGACGTGTCGGCCAGGGCCACCAGGGCTCACGACCATGCGCTCGTGGTGCCTCGTCATCATCATCGTCGTGGGGCATATAAATATGCCTCCTCAACAATTTGGAATGACTTGCCGCCACCTCTTCGTTGTCTGAAAACAATGGAAACATTTAAGAGCAAATATAAAGCGTACCTTCTACAAATAAAAAAAAACTAGCCGGCTCGGCACGATTTACCCCTTCTATCTATTTATATCCCTGCTATACCTACATACATATCCCTATACCTGCTCACTTCTGCGCTGCACTTATCCTGTTCCTACCATGCTCATACCCTGCGTTTGCCCTACCTATATACCCAAAAACCTACTTAAACTGCCCTACTGTAGGTACATACAAAGCTAGCAAAATAATA
The DNA here is from genome assembly GCA_905147135.1 of Blastobasis lacticolella. Taxonomy (NCBI): domain Eukaryota; kingdom Metazoa; phylum Arthropoda; class Insecta; order Lepidoptera; family Blastobasidae; genus Blastobasis; species Blastobasis lacticolella. The sequence continues at coordinate 2,308,099 of LR990051.1, forward strand.
ATAAAAAAAGAGTAAGGTAATACTTTTAATATCATTACTTACCATCAGGTATGCAGATACGTATTTATGATGACATGTGTAAGCACATCTTGTAGTTTTTTCCCCTTATTTGCTCTTGCACTACTATGAGATACTGTGATAACTTACCTCTTCCCAAAGGTTGTCTGGAAGAGATCGCTTAAAGCGATAAGGCCGCCTTTGCGCGCATATAAATTGTTTTTCTTATTTCTCGTTATGTATATTTTTTTTGTGTGTGCAATAAAGAGTTTTTACTTACTTACTTACTTACTTACTTTACGTGGTGTCGGTAGCAAGCCGTTCGTAAGCGTAACGAGGTGTGTGCCGAGACTTGTGCGGTTGTTGCTTAATATGTAGGTATCTATTATTAAACTTTCACATTTTACTCGTCATAGTGGTCCGCATTGGGTTAAAATTTGGGTAATAAGCACTGGCACCATAACCAAAACATTAGGCTCACTGCGTGTAGCACTATAGTCGATTTATTGTTAGCTTTATTTGTCGCGACCCGATCCGACTTTCCGTAACCACGTGAGTTGGGCCTACGTCATATCCGGTCAGATGCGTATGCGCTGGCGAGTAGGCGGAGACTGGCTGGGCTGGGTGGGATGTAGTTGCGTCTAGGCAGCGGGTGGTGGCTGGGTAGGCTGGGCGGGGAGCGGGGCGAGGCGGCGTCCCCTCCCAGCCTGCCCCGCCGCCAGCACCATGGCATAGCGAGGCCGCAGGAACGGGTGGATTGCGCAACGGCCAGCAGATGTACCGTGCTGTTTAAAATAATATTTATTTTATCTACCATACCTACATATTTTTTATTTATTTATTTTATTTAGGTAGTATAACGCCCGTGACGTACCCAAACAATGGGCCCACAGAATACCAGCGCTGTGAGTCGTTTCTTGCGCCTCACAGCACATTCTGAGTAGGTACCATTTGCGCTAGCCGTTGCGGCACCGACAGTGTCATGGGAGACTACAATATATTGTCTTGTTAATGTGTCCGTTGTCTGTAATTGTAACTGTTATTGTGTCGTGGTGTGCTATGTGTAATAAATATATATTCTTTCTTTCTTTCTTAAAACGACCACCAAACGATTCTAATTGATAAAATCCAGTTTTTCAGATTTTGGGGGTCAACTTCACACAGCCTTTTTGTCGCCTAATACTGACGTGTTTAAGAGCGTCGGTGGACCAGTGATAAAGGTATCCGACTCGCAAACGAGAGGTAGCGGGTTCGAATCCCTGAGTCATATACATTAATTAGGTGAACACTAACACCGCTTTATTGGTGAGAAAAAACATTATGATGAAACCAGCACATTAATGCGACTGAATGTGTAACAGAAAGTACCTACAGGTTAGTTAAGACACAACAAGCACTTTTTGTCTCTAAAAAGTCTCTTTCAGTAGGCTTACAAAGGAGAGATGTGATAATTCAACGCAGATAAGACATGTACAATAATCTGGTCAGGTTCCCCTGGTAACAAAGGCACGGGGTCAGATGGAAGTTGCTCCACTGTAATTACCTGATTAGCTAAATCCTGGATCATGGTCATGGCGGCCCCGGGCAAATTTGCGCGCGAGCACAACCGGGACATTAACGCCAAGATAATCATTACCATCATAAATAATAAATGTGTAGTACTTTTAAAATTGCGGTATTCTGTGTAATTATTTTCCCGCTAAACAAAATATTTTTTGTAATTGTTGTAATTTGTGTTTGTGAGTGTATTTTCTTATTTTAAGTAAATAAATAGATAAATGTGAAAGTAGTAAAGTGAATTTCCCGCCGCTTGATATCCTCGACGCGTAGATACAACAGAACTGACTCGCAGCTTACTACCAGCAAAGTTGAGAAAACTATAGGTACGATATTTTAACATAAAAATACGAGTGTAGATAAAGTAGTGTATGCAACTGCATATAATTAGGTATTAAAACACTCGTGTCAAACTATTATCATACTCGGCTACGCCTCGTATGATAAACAGACACTCATGTTTTAATACCCCCTTTTATATGACAGTTGCATAAACTACTATTATCTACACTCATAGCGTAATGTTACAATTTCATATTCGAAAACAGTTGATTAAGGATACACTTTTTTCACGCCAGTCTAGAAAATTTTAAGTAAGCATTTCCCATACTAATGAGGAGTTTTCCAATAGGTATTTAAGGCATTCCTAACCACTCACTAGATGGCGCCCCGACAATTTTGGTAATTGATAATCGCTTGAAATAGGTTCTTAGCAAACAGGATATAAACACTGGGTACATTGTATTGGATAATATTATATTTGTCAATAGTTTTCAACCATTTTAGAGGTTGTAATAATAATGGAACATAGTGCCAACTTGTATAAATATTTCTTTTTACACTTCGTTTCAACCTTTAACAGTTATGTTTATATTAATAAACACTTTATTTTCAAGTTTAGTATTACTTGGCTGCATAAAATCACTGCCACCATCATACAGATTTAAAGAAGATTACCAAAATTGTAGGAGCGCCATCTATTGATGCTTTTCGAAACAAACTATCAATACCTACTGGAAAACTCCTCATTTCATTACAGCTGTAACATAAAATAACTTTTTAATCATTAAGCAACCCTTATATTTTTTAAATTCTTGTAGGGCGCCGGGACACGGCGGAATGTAGGCTGAATACCTAGATGTCTTTAACAAATTCAAATTCAAAATTTAAATTTTCCTGTTTATAGTCTGTGTAATTATTTTCCTGCTAAACAAAATATTTTTTGTAATTGTTGTAATTTGTGTTTGTGTATGTTTTTTCTTATTTTAAGCAAATAAATAGATAAATGTGAAAGTAGTAAAGTGAATTTCCCGCCGCTTGATATCCTCGACGCGTAGGTATAACAGAACTGACTCGCAGCTTATTTACAGCACAGTTAAGAAAATTATAGGTACAATATTTTAACATAAAAATATGAGTGTAGATAAAGTAGTGTATGTAACTGCATATAATTAGGTATTATATGACAGTTGCATAAACTACTATTAACTAGCTCCAATGGGCAAAACTAATTTTGACTGTTATTTCAGTCAAAAGTACTATTGTCGAGAGTCTGCGGTCAAAATACAGTCTTGGTCTCTACAATGTCACACAGTAATAAACATACATACATAGGCTGATAAACACATTACCCTCCTTTGCGTCGCGCAGTCGGGTAAAACCGTGCTATCGACTACACGCGCTCTGGTTTGAATCCGGAGAAAAATATACTCAGTCTGCCGCTAAACGTAACGTGTTTTTATACTCTTTGTCTGCGGCTACCACTTACATTGAACTGAACAGTCTAAAACGGAAAGTTTAACTTTAGTTAACGTTTTATGTTTAGCTGTGGCCGTTAACAAAAAAATTTACCCAATATTTGAATCAAAAATGTAATAAAAAGTTTGCCCGGTGTTTTATTTCTGCCAGTGGAAACGTTTGTTAAAATATCATTATCATTCCATAAAACCTACCTAGGTACCTATATCTACACTCATAGCGTAATGTTCCAATTACATATTATCAAAAACAGGATATGGATAAACTTTTTCATGCCAATGTATTAAATTAAAAAAAAAAACTTTATTTTACAGCATTCTACTATTTTCATTACAGCTGCAACATAACATAATAGTAGTTAATGCAACTCGCACATAAAAGGGGGTATTAGACACGAGTGTCTGTTTGACACGAGTGTTTTAGTACCTAATTATTACGACAAATTAAATAAAATTTCCCGCCGTTTAACATCCTCGACGCGTAGGTACAACATAACTGAATCGCAGCTTACTTCCAGAAAAGTAAAGAAAATTATAGGTACGAAATTTGTACATGAAAATATGAGTATATATTAAATAGTGTATGCAACTGCATATAATTCGGTATTAAAACACTCGTGGTAAACGGACACTCATGTTTTTATATCCCCTTTTCTATGCGAGTATCAAAAACTACTACTACGTTACAGCTGTAATGAAAATAGTATGGGAAAAACTGTATTGTATGTAATAGTCGCCCCACTGTTATAATATGATCTGGCAAATCCTGGATCATGGTCTAGGCAGACTCCGTGTGGCGAGAACATGATTATTTTATTAATAGCAAGCGTTTATCCGCGATTTAGTCCGCGTGGAAATCGTTTGCTGCTTTCATCTATTCTATATATCTGAACTGAGTATGTCACTGAACTTCTCTCAAACGACTGGACCGATATTGATGAAATTTTTTGTGTGTGTTCAAGGGGATCTGGGAATGGTTTAGATTCACAATTTTGATTAGATTCAATTAGATTCAAAATGGTCCAGAATGTTTTAGCTTATTAAAAAAAGTTTGAAATTTTCAAATTAAAGACGTGTAGACAGGACAACGTCTGTCGGGTCCGCTAGTACTATATATAATATCTATATCTATACTATACTATAATATTATAAAGAGGAAATGTTTGATTTTTTGTTTGTTTGTTTGTTTGTATTGAATAGGCTTCAAAACTACTGGACCGATTTCAAAAATTCTTTCACCGTTGGGAAGCTACATTATCCCCGGGTGACATAGGCTATATTATATTTTCTAAAAAATTACGGATCATTAATAAAATTCCAATAATGTAACCCAAGGTGTAAAAAAGTACCCAAAAAATTCCTTACATCGCGTGTGCTGCGAAAACTATTGATGATAGAACAAAATAATGTGCTACTACTTTGCAGAACACATCAATATCTACAAAAAGTGTCGCGACAGTATATGTCTAACTATTATAGTTATGTCACAATAAGTGTTCTTTTATTTTCAAAATTTAATTGATTTGCCGCCGCTAAAAACGCTCTTTATTTGTACCTTGGTATTAATCCATATCAAAATCAATTACTTCATATTCACGACTGCTTCAATACCTTTATTTAACTTTTTGAATGATTCAATTCAGACATTCCATTCGAAAGATATCACGAGTTTAAAAATGTGAATATTAGAAAAAAGTCGCGTTTTCGCCGCTCAGTCCGCTCGGCTATCTAGGTAGCACGGGGTACGGGAGGGGAGACAATGTCAAGTAATAAAGTGCCGCGCGGCCCAGTCGCGCGGTCGGCTTCCTACGCAGCGGTCGTGTAACCCGTGTACCCGTAGTGGAACCCGTGCGAAGCCGGGGCGGGCCGCTAGTATCCTATATGTTGACCAGGCTTAATAGCTACACAACAAAAAAGTTTCATACAAATCCGTCCAGTAGTTCCGGCGATTAGCGAGTACAAACAGACAGATTTTTTTTTATTTTTGTTCTGTTGCTATTTCTTCATCTCTCTAAGTAATTTTTTTGTAAATACACTTTTTTACTGTTTTATT